>NW_004624753.1:3557169-3692622 GCF_000247695.1 Heterocephalus glaber
TGGTTGAGTATCAGAGTGTTCCATCTCATTTCCCTTTGGTGTTGCTGTAGGTGATCTGGAAGTCTGGTTTTGAGACTTATTTACATGTCTTCTCATTTCAACTGGTGGGGAGGGTGCTCTTGGCACCCACGCGGCTCACCTCCTCTAAGCTGGGAGAGTTGGGACAGGGGCCAGGAGAGGCTAGAGGGATGGTGGCCTGGAAGCCCCTTCCTCTGTGCTGGGAGAGGCGGGATGGATGGGTGGCCCCAAAGCCCTTTCCTCTGGGCTGGGAGTGGTGGGAGGGATGGTGGCCCAGAAGCCCCCTCCTCTGGATTAGGAGCAGTGGGGCTGGGGCTCAGAAGCCCCTACCTCTGGGCTGGGAGTGGCAGGATAAGAATTTTTAATTATTAAAGAGATAATTTATGAAATTTACAGAGAAGTTGATTTTTGGTCTAGCTTGGCTTTTTAAAAATCTGATTTTAAATTAACTGAGATACATGTTTGACATCAGAACAAAATTCTGCTGTATAAGTCACTTTTACTCAAAATAAATTTGAACCAACCCAGGAAACATTTAAATCCACAAAGGAAAATTGCATGATCCACATTGTTGAGGTCCATGATGGGAACAATCATTTGAGAGGCACCTTTCCAGCAAGTTACCTGTAAACTTAACCACCTTATCAGACTAAAACTTCCATCTGTTTCAGTGTTGATTTCAATTGTATTGATTATGCAATGCTGCTTTATAGTTCCAGTTGCAAAAAAAAAAAAAAAAAAAAAAAATCCCCAAAACCAAAAAAAAACCTTGGGCTTTTAGATTGTATTTTTGTTTCCATTTAATGAAGATAAAATGAAATAGTATGAAAAATTTACTGAATTTGTTTTTCTTCTAATGAGTAAAGAAAAGTACCCTCCCTGAGCTTTACAAGATTTTCAGATGAGTTAGAAATCCAATTTTTCATTTGGTCAGGCATAGTCAATTTTCTGATCCTAATCTTTAAATCCCCTAAGTTGTTGACAGTATAATTTCCTTTATGTCATCATGACAATATGAAAATAATTTTTCAAAAACCAAACAATTTTTTGGTAATAGATGAAGTTAGCTGAACTTGGAAAGTGAGAGGAAGTGACATAAAGATCCAAAGGGTAAAAATTTTTCCTAAATTGATCCATGTTTTATATATTAGTTCCCAATATGCTGTTACTTTGACAACTGCTAATAGTGAAGTTAACATCTATACTATCTTTTAGAAAGTTTTGCTAAATAAATATTTTAAAAATTTAAAATAAAGAAAAACACCAAATATTATGAGTTACTAATAGAAATATCTTTCAACTTGTAGTTGGTGAAGTTGGCATGGGATACCAGAGCTTGAAAACATCCTAAATTATCAACTTTAGCTTCTTTAGTCAAAATTAGAATGAAAGTGGCAGGTTCAGAGTTAAGGATTGGATTATAATCTAGATTTCTTTCACCTGCAAATAAATCTGACTTCTCTAAGACAGTTAAAATGCTATGTCAAAAAGTGTGTCTTTATTTTTTACTGAGTCTACTTGTTAAATATAATTGAAAATGATGATTTTTTAAAAGTATACTAAAATAAATAGTTTGGGATTTTCATTATTTTAATCTAACTGTTCCAGTGGTCATCTAGTTGTGTAAACTTTCTACCTATGTTTAATGTCAATTTATATTTTAGCTATTTATTTCACAAATTTTTTATTGAACATAAAGATGAAGGCTACACATTCTTGATTTCTGATGAATTCTATTCAATATAAGGAAAAGTTACAACTTTATATACTCATTCATTTTAAAATATAATTCAGCAACAGTGAATCTCTAGAGTATAGTTTTTAATAGAAATTATATATATTCTCTGTTGCATCATTGGAGACTGAAATTATGTACACCTGATAACAAAACAAAAGCAAATTTTATCATTGTGTTATTGGAAGGTTTAGAGATACGTGTATTATTTCATTAACTGAATTATTCACCTATATACCAGTCTTGGGTTTTATGAATACAGTCTGAGCTTAGGAATAGATTTTAATTAATATGAAGCAATCAAGATGAAAATTATTGTATTTTAAGTTTTGAAAAAGACATGGCTCCAAAAATATTAATTAGTGAAAAATGTCATTTAAATTTTATTTTAAAAATATCTGAGGAAAATTGATAGGTGCCTTGTGATTTCATTATCCACGTCTTGTTTAAATTTTTTTTCAATTTTCTCTACCTTTAATTATTATTCAAGCGAAGTTCTCCCAGATGTGATATAGCAAAGCATTGTCCAGACCATCAGCATCCACCAAATTCAAAATTAATGTCTGAACTACGAGGGCACAGTCCTGGGGGATTTGTATGATTAGCTACAGTTCTCATTAAATCAGCAGTTTTAAGTTGTGCAATTGATTTTTACCTAGACTTAGCTACATTTTCCATTAAACATATGTCATTCGAGATCTATGACTATACATCACACACACACATAACACACACATGCACTAACATTCCCATAAGAATATAAAAGGAAATAAAATTTGCATAATAAAAATTATAATAAATTTTAGTCATCTTCGTGTAACAATGCATATGTTGAAACCATTATGTAGTTCATAAGCTAGATATTAAAGCAACTTTCAATGCCATTTCCCTGTTGTAAAATTGACCATTTAATGTGAAAAAATTGCTCTTCCTGGCAGAGAACAGACTAATGATTTTGTAGACCTATTTTTGGCCACATGTTACTGCTTGAGTCTAAAATAATGAACTCTGGTGTGCAATTTTTCCTCAGAACTGCAAGGGTCACACAGGTGGGCCCTACTGCAATCTGTGTCTTCCTGGTTTCTATGGTGATCCTACCCAAGGGACCTCTGAAGACTGCCAGCCCTGTGCCTGTCCACTCAATGCCCCATCCAATAAGTAAGTAACAAACCTGCCACACTGAGGAGTTTGGCAGCCAGTCTTAAAAGTGCACTTTTGATATCAAAGGTACCCTTTCTCATGCCCAACATAAATAGGCAGTAAATAGATACAGGAAAATTTCAGGACGGTGATATGATGTTTTTAAATGTAAAATCTTTAAAGTTGCGACTTTATTTCTAAGGATTTTTAATGTTTTGGCTCTAGTTTTGATTATTTAATAGCAAAAAGTTAGAACCCAATTTTAATTTCTAAACTATTTCCAAAGAGCACACATATGATCATTTGGTTTTATACTTCACCCTATTGATTTGTAAATCTTGGAAAAGCCGTAAACCTCTCAAAAGATAAAATGAAGGAATTCATCCAACTTACACCTGTCCCTGAATTCTCAGATAATTTTTCTCATATACACATATATGTATCTTTTAAAATTATTTAATGACACATATTATTTCATGACTTTATGAGTATCGAACTATGAATGATACTTTCTTATAACTTTTATAAACCATATATATAGTGAAAGTTTAATGCAAATTTCATACAGTTTCTTTTTAGGTATTTTTTTGTAGTTATTTATGCAGTCCTAGAGCTATAATCTTTGAAACAGACTTTAAAATATACTTTAACTGCCTCTTCACTTTACCTTTTACCCTCTTCTCATATTTTGGGGAGTCCTCTATTTTAGTAACTTAAATTTACAAAAGTAAAGCCATCTATAGATAGACTCTGAAGCCAAATTTTTAAAATAAGGCATACTGCGGTTAAAAGATCAACAATTTTATTAATGAATAATTTTACATGACTATAATTTTATTTAGTTAGTTGTAATTTGTGATGCTGGAGATTGAAACTCAAGACCTCAGACATGCTAAGCACCTAACTCTAACTATAGTTTTAAATGAAACAAATTTATTTTTTGGAGAACCCTCTTAAAGGACAACTCAGTGCTTAGTAAAGTTCTTATTTATGCTATGCTGTTTGTCTATTATGCCAGCTGTTTTTCTAAACAAATGATAATGTTTGCAGAGAACTTAAATAATTTTTAAAATGAAATCTCTACTATGGTCTTTTAATATGAAGACTCAACCAAGTGGATCGTACCTTGAGATCTTCCCCAAGATGCTCCTAATTAAAATGGTCTTTTGTTAGTAGATTCAGTGACCACTACAGCTAAAGATCTTAAAAACAATTATATCATTAAGTTTAAAACTTCCTACCACTCAGCCTACACAAAATCTTTGTGCTTGTCTCCAACTACTCAGCTCTTCAGAGTTTTCCTCCTTACTCACAGTTTGGAAATGAAGAGGAAAGTACTAATATTTAATGAAAGAAGCCTACAATATTCTAGGCATTAGGCCGAGCACTAGATTTTGTTAATTAATCTTAAAAATTATTTCATCATGAAGATAATATTGCCCGCATTTTACAGATTTTTAAATGAATCCTTTGAGTGGAGATATAGCATTGTGGTACCAATTCTAGTTCAGATGTGGAGTCCCATACTTTTTAGCTGCCTGTCTCTTGGCAAATTACTTCAACTCACCATCAGTCATGATCATTGGACTTCTCATGGAGCTGTTGTGAAAATTACATAATTAAAATAAGCGACGCACCTAAAACAGTGATGGGATATGGTGAACTGTGGGCTGATTATTCAGTAACTTGCTCAGGAGTCATCGCGTAATCATATCAAATTGGAATTTAACTTTATCGCCCATGTGCTTCCCAGTCCTCTGCAGTATACAGCGAGGGCTTTCAAACACTACACCCTGAATTTCAAGTGTTAACCCTAAAAGTGATGAATTTATTTACCAGGTAAGTGGTGTTATTTAGCAAGACACCAAGAAAGTGAGAAATTGGTTTAATGTGTGTTAGTGACCAGGACATCGCCAGAGCTTGAAGCACCAGCACAGACAGGCACAGAACGGAAGGCCTTTTGGCTTTTGAAGAAGAAGGGAAGAGGGGAAGCTACTGGAAAATCAGTAAGACAAGAAATGTAATAAATGCCTTCATAATGAATGGTTACTCAGCCAGGTCTTGTTTAATATGACTCAACACTTGCTATGGGTTGCTCAAATGCAGCACTAGGTCACACTTGCAGAAGCCCTTCAGTCACTATGGCTGAGGGGCATTCTCCAAAGCATCCGGGACACTTGAAATGCATTGTTCTGTACGCATCTCCACGGAGAAGAGCGGAGGGCATGTACCTGAGGGTTCTTTCTCAGCACTTCTCATCTCCTTCTCTGCCAAAAAGTTGTCAGCATCAGCATAGCCCTCAGTTCAGTAGAGCTGACCATTCATTGGGTGAATCCTAACCTAATACATCTGTAAAATAATCGATTGAATACATAGACCCTATGGGTTTCTCATGAAGATTGACCAACATAAATGGAGAGAGGCCATTGGAGAAAGTACCTTGCTTTAGTAATTATAGGCACATATGATCCATTCTTCCCTGTATATTTGCTGTGTTTCTACTGGGTAATGGATTCTACTTGTGTTGTTTCTGAATAAAAAATAAATTCAGCAAACAATAAAGCACCATTGGTCTTTGAAAAAGGGATTTGGGCCCCCGAATCCACTGATGATATTTCCTAAAACATATGTGTTGCAATTCAGTTTAATTATACTAATGTTGATTTTTTTAACAACTAAAACCACACAATAATAATACCAGTAACATCAAGCATTTAGAGATTATTCAATTATAAGAGGTTTTCAAATTACAGTAAATAATTATTAAATAACTAAATAATTTTATTTTTAGTAGTACAACTGGGATGTGAATAGTAGCTTTTTTAGATTCTAGATTTAATTGTGGTATTTCTTAAGCAGAAAAAGAATCTGTGATAATCCAGTTAGTTTGTAAGTCCTTTAAATTTTGTGGTTAGAATCATACAGTCTTTCACAGTGAAAACAGTAGAAAATTATCATAGTTTATCTGCACAAATGTGATGTGAAAAATTCATTTTAATGTAGCTACCTATATATTTTCATGAAAAAAATCATTAAACAGTGACCTAGGGAAACTATCCTTTTAAAAATGTTTTTTTTTGTAACTACTGTTTTAATCTGAGTTAGGAACTCAGAGGCATAAACTGAATATTCACATATAATCCAAAAAAAGGAATTTGAATTTCTACAGGTTATTCAGGGGCAAAAAAGAAAGAAAAAGAAGTAAAGGTTGATGCAACCTTCATCTGAAGTCTAAGGCTCAGTGATAGCTTAACCTTGGTGATTTATCTATTTAATCCCTGGTCATAAATCTTATAGATCACAAGCATTTTGGCTCCAAATTTCTTAGATAATATTGCTAAATAAATCAAGTGTGTTGGGAGATAGAGATAGACTGTTATAATTATTATGATGTATGAATACAGACAAGCATATTATATTTAAATTATACATATATATCAACTTCAACTACTTACGGTATCCACTGTTTGCTTGACCTTTCATCTTAGTGATGTATATATTCTAGCTAAAGATTCTAACAATGTAGTGAAATTTACGTTTGCTTCTCTAGAGAAGCAAATAAAATTGTAAATATCAAATGCTTTACAGTCATTAATTTTCAGTATCATGTAGATTATTGTTTAAATAAGACCTGAAAGAGACACATGAGTGTCTGCCCTCAGATATTTAGGATGTATTTGAATAGACAATGTTATAGCTTTCATCAGTTATGTGATAAAGCTAGAGAGAGTCTCGGAACAGGGCTAGGTGAGAAGAAGGCCTTCAGTGAGCTCTATCCACCACTCTGGTTCTCAGTACGACTGCTTTATGTGCATCAGGAAGCCAAAAGTTTAGTTTGTAAAGAAATGAACATTCTAGAGCTGGCCTTTGGACTCTCTCAAAAGGATATATTGAATTATTGCTGTTAAAATTAGTATTTATAACTGCAACCAAGATGAGATAAATTTAAATTTTTTGAAGAAAGCTAATTTTAGCTATGTGTATGTATTCACTTATATGAACACATATACATGCGTTCACTTACATAACCATATTTATATAGAGAGAGACAAAAAGAAACAGAAGAGGGAGAGAGTGAGCAAGTAAAAGACGTGTAAAAAGCTACGTTATGTAAATATCTATGCTTGGTCATTAGTAGAAACTGTGCATATACAGATCCTTACCAATTATTCCAGCAACAGTTTCCCTTCTTTCCCATGTTTGTGAGAAATGATTGCTATTCTTAACTCTCCTGTGCCTTCAGCATGAGCTGAATCATCCAGGAAACAAAACATTCTCTCAGCTGGTGTTGAGTGAGCCAAATAGTGTTCAGTGTCACAACCATGAAATCACTTGAAATCGGCAATGAACTTACTCTCTGGATCACAGAATAGCTAGATTTCTGTTTCAGCCAAAAGCAATGCTAAATTACTACATTTGCCAATACAAATTCTGTAGGAATTTTTTGTATTGCGTGTTCATTCTCCATTCTGATTTTATTCTTGTTGTTGAATGCCATCTTCTGCCATAGCTGTAACAGCAGTAAAGGAGTGGATCTTCTGTTTATGTTATTTAAAGAATTTCAAAGCATGAATTCAGGTATTTCTCAAGAGGTGATTGTACTTGGACGCATGATACCGAGCATTTGTATTAAACTCACGTAGTTCTCACGAGTGGGTTTGAGTGATAATTGGTTATATGGAGAAGACAGTATCAATTTGAGAATCTTAAGTCCTGGACCCCATGCTAAATTCTCCTGAGAATTAGTTTATGACTTTGGAAAAGAAAAATTATGCATGCCTCAACCGGCTCATAGAATTGTGTGTTCTGCAAAGACTTAGTCAAATCTAATATAGTGTTATTGCTTAAGTTTTTCCTGAAAAAAAAAGTAATGATTTTTGTCAGGGAGCACATTTTATTTGAATTCTGTTGGTTTTAAATGACAGGTAAGTGTTTTATAAGAATTTAAAATCAATTTTCTAAATAGTTTTAAAGTGTCAGAAGCCTTGTCAATCGCCCCTGACATGTCTTACGGTGGACTGATTTAGAAGTCTAAAATATAACTGGGAAGTGTTTGCCACAGGGTGGCAAACTTCAGGTTTCCAGTCGGAGTCCCTTTCTCCATAGATGTTGAGATGGTTATAGGATGCCGATTTCCAAACAAGACAGGCATGAACTGCAGAGATTTGTCAAAATCTAGGTACTTCTTTGTGTTTGCAAACAATAACAAAGCACTTTTAAGGGTGGGATAAAACCTCATCTCTTTCCATTTAGACATGTGCCCCTTCAGTGCCAACACCCATCTGCCGAGGTGGTTACCCATGTGGGGCCTCTTGCAGTCATGTGTGGCAGGGACAGATCCTAGGCTGGGTGCCCAGAGCAGCCACCAGAACCCCATAATGTGGGACCCTTTACCTGCATAATAGTTATAAACTCAAGTTAACCTAGACCAGGTTTTCTCCCCGACCCAGTAGATTTCATTTATATTGCTGCTGAATCGAATCCTTCAAATAATGGGTCTACTTGATTCTAGTAGCTTTGCATTATGAAGAAAATATAAATTATCAAATTTTTATGGGACTACTATGAGTTAGGCTAGAATAATATTGTTCAAAATTAATATCCATGATCTGACCTGCACCAAAGTTAAAAAAAATTCCAAAGTCATGTAAGTGTTAGGAGCAGAACAAGATGGGGATGTGTGGTATTTAATTTGTTGTTCTCCCTTTAATTCATTTAGCCATCAAACAAGCCTCTACTGAATTGTGCTGTCATATATAATAGAAAATAAATCTATTTGGGAAAACATAATAGGTGAAAGATTAATTGAGGACATTTGCCTTTAAAATCGTAGAGCAATATAGAATGTAAAAACATCGATAGAGTGTTGGAGAGACTGGAGAGAGTCATAGTGGATGGGGTAGGGGTGGTCAATGGCACTGAGTTAACGGAGAACAAGAAGTTCCGGTGTGCTGTTGTGTAGTAGGGTTGCTATAAATAACAACAACATGCTGCCCATTAAAAAATGTGGAAGAGTGGATTTCACAAGTTTTCCCCATAAGGAAATAATAAATACTTTAGGAAATGGAGATGCTTAACATAATTTAAACATTATACAATGTGCACTATAAGATATTACATCTCACCCCATTCATAGCCACCATTTTTATGTATCTCAAAGAGACATTTTCAAAAATTGGAAATCAGCAGAAGTCACAGAATTCAAAATAGCTAAGGGCTCTTGTGGGAGCCAGCCACAGCCCCATGCCAAGGTGCCCATCTGGGGTGAGCTTGAAGCAGGAGGGTGCCTCTGCCAGGCCCAGGAGAAGTGAATCTAGCAGAAGACTCCAGCTCTGTTACTTCAGACGCCAATCAGAAATGTATTCAAAGAGAGGCAAATTTTGTAAATGTTGACGTTGTTTTCTTTGGTTTTATCATATGCTTATGTAGAATGGGGCTCCAGTCTCTTCTGAATGTGTCCTGATCAGTGTAGCAGCCTGTCTGTGAGGAAGAAGACACAAGAGCTATACACACACACCCCGTGCAGGGGACTGGACAGTCCCCCTGCTGCTGCTACAGCCACTGCTGTATCCTGAATTTCCCACAACTGCTCCATTTTTTCAAGGCTGCTTCTACTTCAGTGAGATTTAGCCAGAGAGAAGGTTTATGAGGCTGTGTTTGGTCAGGCCTATGGAGTCCCTATAAGCAGCTGGATATTCGCTCTTGTCACCAATGACCCCAGACCCAGAATAGCCAACAGCCAGCTACCACCATGTCATAGGGGTACTGCTGTTCTCTGGGCTGTGCCCATGCCTGCAGAAATAGCGAAGTCATTTCATCCTCCGCTGGCCAGACCCCAATCTCTATGTGTGTGACAAGAATCGCTGCTCTGGACCATTTTGCCATAGCAGGAGTGAAGAAAGAGAGTGTACATATGCTGCAAATGACTTTGTCTATGTGCTTTCTCCTTGTTCCTGTTGTTTCCCAACATCATCATAGCTTTAGCCCGATCTGCCACTTAGACCGGAGTCTTGGGCTGATCTGTGACGAATGCCCGGTTGGGTACACAGGACCACGCTGTGAGAGGTAAGCATGCATTACCCCGTCTTGCAAGATGACTTTCTCCCTGGGAGTTATAAAAGCACAGGCATCATCATCCACTACTCTACCCCAGAAAGGGATCCAATCTCAATGAAATGAAGCTTTTTTTATCACACTAGTCAAACCAATGCATTATATTTTTATAGTTTATTTATTCTCCAGCAATTGCTCTATAAATCTTCATTCACTCAGAGAATATCTGATTAATGTTTTAATCGTAAAGGTTAAGCATTAACCTACAATCTTTCTAAAAAGTATTGCTCAAGTGGAAAGTGGTGCACTTCAAGATTTATCTTACTGTCTACCATTGGCATCATTTATTTTTCATAATTAGCTTTTTGTCCTCAAAATGTGACTTATATTCTTAATTCATAGTTCAGAAAGTGGTCCCATAATTTACTTTAAATACATTTGAAAAGAGAAACAAAATATAGTGTATTACTATGATTTATAGTCTCTTGGAATGATTCCTACACCAGTATTTAAATTCCTGTTGATTTCGTTGATTTGCTGTGCAGTGGAACATAATTTGTGTAATTCTATTTCTTCTTGAGATAGTTTTGAAGGAATGGCTTTACCATATACCCCACCTCCATATAAAATGGTACCAGCTCCCCCTTTGATATACTGTACTATTGTGGAAAATAACAACCTTTCTCTGGTTTAGCACTGAAAACAGTCCCCTTTGCTGCCATCACTGGGGACCATAGGGGCCTTCACTGCTCATTACCAAGGTAACCACAAACAGGCCTACTTCCGCCTGTTTTTCTGGTCTCCTTGGCAGTCATCATGCCTATTTCAACTAGGGTGCATGAAGTTAATGAGGCAGAAGTCAACCACCCAGAGAGAATTTAGCTAGCTACTAGCATTCAGCAGACAAAGTGCCTGTGACAGCCTCTACCAGCAGTAAATACTATCTGTGAATATGGTAGCATCTCTAAATCAGCAATGGAGCAAAAGGAGTGGAATTAGAAGGATTTATTTGTAATTGAGAAACTGGAAGCCTTTAACTGTGTTTTTGTAAAGAGAAGCATGTGTACATTACTTATTAGAGTCTTATTATCATAGCAGAGCATATCATTCCCAAGACAGATTTATATCAAGTGTCTACACCACTCCTCCTCAAGCTCACTATAGGCAACTGTTTTTAGCAACCGAAAACTGACAGCTGCTCTCTCATGCAGGACCATTAAATACACTTAGCTAGGTGAGCATAAGCTCTGATTTGTTTCCATTACTTTCCTCCATGTGCATATTACATAATAGTTTCCGGACCATGTACCATTCAAAAGGCTGCATCTTATTTAACAAATACCTGCTTCGCAGCCACCATGGACAGAGCTATGCACTGGAGATAAACAGATGCATGGTGCTATCCCTCCCTCCAGCAGCTCACCTCTCAGGTAGGTATTACCGGTGAGATTGGTCACCTGTTCTGGAGAGAATTCTAACTGAGCGATAAAAACTCACCAAGGAAAGAAATACCTGACAGGAAGCATGATTTCCTGTCTAAAATCTGTATTCATGCAATTCAAAAGAAGATAGAAAGATAGACATGCAGGGTAGCAAATGGCATATCTCCTCTCCAACTCAAGCTTTTCAGCAATAAAGAAAAAATTGGCAGCTAAGATTACATAGATGAAGGATATTATCCTTTTCTAGCAAGAGTTTGGATTAGGATCTCCTAGGAATCTTCAGGATTTAAAATTTCAGCATATTTAGGTGAGCCAAAAGTCCATTAGGTAAATAAAAATATTAGCGAAAACATTTTTGAGAGGTACACGTTGGAAAGGTGAGAAAGTTCTGTTTGGACTAAAAATCTCTCAGTCAAACCATTGTTGAAGTAATTTGTGTGATCACAATGCACACCATTTCCACACAATTGGCATTTTAAAACTGGATTTCTGTGACTGCGTAAGTTTGAGAAGTATCCATTAGTTAAAAGTTTCAGCTTGTCCTGTGAAGAAATCTGATGAATTTGCTTAGCATAGCATTCCCTATACATGTGGCCTTAAATCTTCCCCTTTTATTATATAGCATGAATATGTCTCAGACTGTAGCTCAGGTAGACAATAATCATAATATTGTCCTACTTACCTCAAATTAGTTTCTATTTCGAACCTCATTCTCTATTTGTAGGAAATGTGTGAGCTTGGAAACATGGCCTCAGCCTACTTAGTTTTCACCTTTCCCTACTAGTGATGTTGAATCAAAGTTCTAAAAAGTATACCCCATACCAAGGGGCCCACGTGCATGGCTGTGGGTAGTGGGTGGGTGTGCAAATGAGTGTGAACCAAGGGAAACACAGCAGAACCAGCCAGTGCCGAGTAATGCATATCAGCGCCTTTCTGCTGACCTGTTCCTCATTCCGATTACCTCTCTCTTTGTATCTGTCAACTCTTTCCACTACTTTCTTTCCACGTTCACCACCACTTCTACTATAATCACTTTTCCATGTATCTTTCCATTTTTCGTTCAGGGGAAGATTATAGGGTAGGTACTACATTCATGGATCATCACTTCTAGAGCCCCAAATCTAGGAGTTCCCTATGTTTCTCCACTTTCTCTATGAAATGTCTTCACTTAAGAATGCATTACATGATGGTCTCACTTCTTGAATTGACGGAGTATATTAGCTTTCCAATTGCTAGACAATACCTGACACCCCCCACTTAAACCAGGAGAGGTTTCATTTGGCTCACATTTTAGGGGGGTTCAGTCTATGGTCAGCTGGCTCCAGGGCAGAAATACCATGGCAGAAGGGCCTGGTGGAGCAAAGCTACTTAGTTCATGGTGGCCAGGAAGCAGAGCAGGGGCACAGTGCCAGAGAGGAAGGGACCAGGGACCATACATTACTCAAAGTCACGCCTCCTTGACCACCCGGAACATGGAATAATGTGCTCTACTAATCTCCTGGGCATTTCTTAAGCCAATCAAATTGACACAGTTAAAGTTAACCATCACAGGGACTAAAGAAAAATAATAAACTAGAGGATGGCAAAAGTCAATACAGCAAAATAATGACTGATACTCTCTCAAGTGCAGAATGCTAGTTACAGTTTGGAAATATTAATCTGGATCCAAGGCACCTTCCCCTTTGAGATATCACTGCTTAGCTGAGGAGTATTTAACAAGAGAGAAAGAAGAGAATCAGAGTGAGGGTAGCAGCTATGCATCATGACACTTTCCTAAGATTGTTGGCTTTTGTTGTGTGAACAATCAGAGAACAAAATGGAAAAGCGGAGAGACAGCATCCTGAAGGGCAAAAGGTTAGCACTGGAGAATCAAGAAGAATTAAGAACATAGTGAAAGTAGTTATTTTCAGAATAAGTACTCTCAGCAACATGTCATGGACCGTGGAGAAAAACTTTTATAAAGACTGATAAGTTTACTCAGTGAATTCCACAGGACAACTTGAAATATGGGAATATGGTGCATTCCTTAAGCCTGTCTGCTCCTCAGTTACAGATTTCCTCTCCTCTCCTCTCTGCTCTCCTCTCCTTTTTCTCCTCCTCCTCTTCCTCCTCCTCCTCTTCCTTCTCCTCCTTTCCCTTCTATGTTTTTTCACGTTTCATTTTCAGACAGGATCTCCTTAAGTTTCTACAAGTTGACCAGATGGGGCTTGAATTTGTAACCCTAGGCCTCAGCCTCCGAGAGTGCTGGGATTTCAGGTGTGCAACACCACGCCCAGTCTCTGCTGGCAACTTGGCAATAACTCCTCCCTAAGTGAGGAGAGAGAGGCACCATCATGATCACTTCCACAGCTCCCACTGAGACTACAGAAGAAATTGGACCTAGTTGCCTGAAATTTAAAAAACCCACATATAATTTTATTCACCTGATTCCTGTTTGACACTGAGGAACTACCTTTTGCTTTTTAATTTCAACTCAAAAATCCTGTATAGCTATATCTGCATCTGGAACATCTGGGTGTGGCCCAAACCTGACTACCCTCAGATAATGCTGCAGATGACAGTTGCCACTGGTATTGGTGTCTCCTTTGCCCTCGGGTCCCGGAAAAAAGCAGGGGTGGTACCAATCACAGAAGGAGGATGCTGCTTCCACCCTGGCAGCACCATCAGCAGAATCCTGACTCCACCTGAGGTTCCACGAGGCTGCTGGTGGTGACTGTGCCGACTTTGTGCTGCACAGAAGCCCTGGGGGAAGCAGCGCCTGGGGGCTTGGATCTGAGGAGAGCTTCATGCCCACTCTCCCTGGCGCTGTGCCTGGGTGCCCACGGGGGTCCACAGTCTCTCTGTTTTTTTCTAGTTTGCACATAGATGCCATAGAAGGAAGCAGCTCTCTGTCTTGAGAGATTAAGGCACATGGGGGTGGGTGGTAATACCAGCAGATGACAGCACAACCACACCACTGTATGCCCTGGCCACCTTCGCCAGTGCCTGTCCCAGTGCTGTTCCCTCTGCCTGGAAGATGGCAGTCCTGCCACTCCTCTGCTGAGGCTCACCCCATTCAGCTCCTAAGTGTAGGTTCTGTCACCCTAAGGAAGCCTTTCACGGTAGCCCTGACATGTGTAGGTCGCCCTTTTGTGCCCCGTGTTGGCACTTGAGCATCTCCAGATGTTCTGCTTCTACTCTCTTTGTTTTAGTG
Organism: Heterocephalus glaber; assembly: GCF_000247695.1. The sequence continues at coordinate 3,571,751 of NW_004624753.1, forward strand.
CATGTTTGCAATGTTAGTGTTCGCCTTCCTTGTGTGGAGTTGGCACCTGCACGTAATAAGTCTCACTTCCTCTTTTCATCGCTTCCCTCTCCTTCCGCCTCCCCATTCCATCTCTTGATCACCTGGTCATTTAAGAAAGACCTGTCTCCCTACTTCCCATTCTATCCTTTATTTTGCTCTTCATAACTTGGTTTCTCATATAAAAGAAACCATGCCATATTCAGCTTCTGTGTCTGATTTATTTCACTTAACTTTATGGTCTCAAGGTGCATCTTCTTTATGGCAAAGTAGTACTCCATTGGGTGGAAGTACCACATTTTCTTTATGCATTCGTCTGTTGATGGACATATAGATGGCTTCCAAGATTTAGCTGTTGTGAATTGTGCTGCTATAAACATGGGTATGTATGTATCACTATAAGGCGATGTCTAACTCTTTCAGGTACCTAGAAAGGAAATATCTGGGTCTGATGGAGTTTTTAATTTTAGTTTTTTGAGGAACCTCCATACTGATTTCTATAATGGGTGTACTAGTTCACATTCCTACCAACAGTGTAGAAGGGTTTCTTTATCTCCACAATCTCATCACCATTTGTTATTATTTGATTTCTTGATGGTGGCCAATCTTGCAGAGTTAAGATGAAATCTCAATGTTGTTTTGACTTGCCTTTCTCTAATGGCTGGTGATGTTGAGCATCTCTTCATGTATTTATGGCCCATTTGTACTTCTTCTGTGAAGTGTCTATTCATTTCACTGTTCATTTTTGACTGTGTCTTTTATTTTTGGGTCTCTAATTTTTTGAGTTCTGTATACATTTTAGCGATTAGCCCTCCATTTGAGGAATGACCATTACACTTTTAATTCACACCTCTTGTCTGTAGATCATAGGATAAAGACTGTGCCTTATTTATATGAGTGTCATATAGAAGTACTCAGTGGGTTTTCTTTGGGGGGGGCAAGATGAAAAGGTGAAAGAAAAAGAAAATAGGGATGTAAGCCACAAATATTGCTGAATATATTTTTTGAACAGAGTGAGATTAAAGCTCCATTAGTTTTGTTGCTTTCTTTTTCTCATTTTTCTCTCCACATCTGGCATTCATTTATCTCTCTCTCTCTCTCTCTCTCCCTCCCTCCCTCCCTCCCTCCCTCTCTCTCTCTCTTCATTATTCCTAAATTACCAATAGCAGAAACTAAATTACATAACTAATGCATGTTATCTGGAATTCTGTTTACATTTTAAAGGGTATCTTTTTAAAATATTGCAAATTGATCTGAAAAAGTTAACAAATGTGAAAAGTGAACAGTGACTTTTTACATTAAGATGGCTATCTTTAACAAGTAATTCAATAAACAATTTTTATGTGAATTTAACAAAATATGTTTTAGAACTGAACATGAGTGAGAGGGCTCGAGATCTCACATTGCAATTAGTTTTGATAGAGAGAAAAATCTAAGAAGCTGGAAAGGTCCAGAGGGCTGTAATTTTAACTAATTTTAATTAGATGAATCTAAATTGGACAGACTATATAATGCTATTATTATTAATAAAATTATATGATTAGCTGCATTACCTTTCCTGACCCTGAAATTACTTTCAATTCCCAATGAGACATTTTATAAGTCTCAATAAATGCTACTCTACACAAGAACGTGCACACATGTACATCTGTGATGGAACAAAATGACCCCCAGAAACTGGTCCTGTGTTAATGAAGTGCCGTAGGAATTTTCTATCATGAGTATCCACACATTTTCCTTACATGTCCTGTAATAAAAATGAAAGACACTTCTTTTTTATTTTACTTAATTACAGAATTTTCTCTATGGACTGAGTTTTAGTTGTTATAGGAGAATTTTGGACTTATTAATTGGTATCTGTGTTAAGAAAAATTCACAGATCTTTTTATATAATGCCATCTCTCCTGAGGGCACTAAGTCATTTTGAAAAATAGGAATGGAAAATAATAGGTGTTTGTTGACTATGATAATGATCCCTGTACATCCTTATTCTAAAAGAAGTGAAGTCACTGTTTTAGAGATAAACAAAATGAGATATGAATATATATGGATGTAATTGTAAGCTCTGAATATCAAATGAGGCAAGAAGAATGAGGTTAAAATTCAAAAGGAACTTATTATTTTATTACATTATCCTCCTGAAGGGATTGCAGGAGATTTTATGCTCTAAATTGTTATTCTGTATTTCACAACAGAACTGATCCATAATTATATTTGTGGGAAGCAATATTCTTTTAAGCTATGTTTATACAATGTTCACAATTTTACAAACCATTTTGTGAATATAATTAAAGCTATTAATCTCATTTAAAAATTATGATACATTAAATCTTTTAGATTATTAAGACCTATAAATTTTCTGGAAAACTTAGGCTAAACCATGTATCTTACTAAATGACTGACTTAGTACCATAATTGTAGTGTTATTAATGTATCCTCAACATGGCATACTGGATTTAAACCATTTCTACTTCAAGTGGCAGAGAGCCTTTCTCTAAAAAATATCTTCCCTATCTGTGAGCAGATTATCTTAAATATTGTATAGAGGTAATTATATTCTCCTGCATTATTTTTGTTTTCTTTCAATTTTGACCCTTGCTGCAAGAGTTTGTTTTGATAAAATGACATAGAGCCAGCCTGACCACAAACCAGATGCCCTGTGTTATCTCTCCTTTTGCAGATGTGTCTTAATATGAAGCCTATGGGAATGTAACTGAAAGAAATGACAGAACAGAATGTAAACAAGTTCTACTGATAAGGATTTATCTGTGAATCTATAACATTAAGAAACATTTTAAAACAACATTTAGATCAAAGAAAATTTGATACTATAATTTTTAAAAATCTGTGCCATGCTTTATAAATAATACAACATGTAAAAATAGTTTTCGTTGGTTAAAAAAAGAGACTTGTTGTTTGCTAATATAAATTGAGAGCACAATTTAGCATTACCTTATGATATTGTATTATAATAGGCAAGCACAACTATTTAGACTTCCTGTTAATAAAGACTCTCCGTTGAATATCTGCCACTGAATCCATACACAAATACATGCAAACCAAATATTAATTCAGAGATACCCACAGCCCCCAAACAAATAACAATAACAATCTTGAGTCACAATTTCCATTTAATTCTGAACTCTTACTACTGAATTTCCTTGTGAACCTGTTTCTTCCTAACAAGCTCTTGCTGCAAAAACAATAAAAAATGTGAACTGTGCATATTTGTACAGAAAACAACCAATTGGAGTAGAGACACATGATATGTTTTACTACAAAGGCTTTGCAACCGGGAGCTGGATTCCTTCAGAATGCTAGCAGCAGATTTCTTATTATGCCTTGTTCTCATCTTCAGTGCCAATGACAAGATTTTTTTTTTTCATTTTTGGTCTGGCTGAAATCTAATTACTAGTGGAGCTGGCAGGATTTCATCTTGTATCTACACTGCCGCATAGAAAAATATTTTTAATCACCTTGCACTTGAGACAAGGAACACTTAAAAGGAAAAGCTATCGTCCTGGAAGACAAGTAGTATGAAAAATCTATAAACATTGCCTTGGATGGATTTCGTGGGTTTCCCCCCAATTTCTCACTGGTGAAATTTCTCACCATAGGTGTACAGAAGGCTATTTTGGACACCCTGCTGTACCTGGAGGATCATGTCAGCCCTGTCAGTGCAATGACAACCTTGACTTCTCCATCCCCGGCAGCTGTAACAGCCTATCTGGCTCCTGTCTGATATGTAAGCCAGGTACAACAGGCCGGTACTGTGAGCTCTGTGCGGATGGCTATTTCGGAGATGCAGTTGATGCCAAGAACTGTCAGCGTAAGTCCTGAACTAGTGATGCCCCTGACAGAATTGATATATTATACCCCAAAGTAGCTTATGAGCTCTTGAGTGGGATTGGAGATGAGGAGATTGTTTGTAATACATGGGTCATAGGGGCACAGCTCAGGCAGAGCCTGCATATCCCAAAGTAAGTCTTTGTGCTGACTAATAGTGAAGCCATTGCAAGTTGCTGCCTCACCGAAGTGGTGTTTTTTAAATGATGCAAATATTTCTGTTCACGTGTGGAAAGAAAAATTGAAAATAGGTTTATATCCATAGCAGGAAAGATGAATTTATAAATTAGGTAAGCTTTTTATCCTTTTAATTTCAATTCTAATCATTTGTTTGAAATAAACATATCCACCTTATTATTTCAGTAGTACATTTCAGTAGGTTAATAGGTTATGCTTTTATATGTGAACTTTACAGTCTTGCATTTTACAATAGGTGTCCAACTCTACCAATATTATCCCTCACTGGCGTAGTAATTGTCGAGTGATTAATTTTCAGTTTTCAGTTTGGGAGTATTCACCCAGTGGTATTTCTGTGTCTCTTTTCCATGAAATCAGTTACTCTAGCTCTTCATCCATTTCAGTACAGTGTCTTCCTCTCCTCATCTTTTCTCCTTAGCTGTATCATCCAGTGATGTACAGAATTAACAAATGCTTTAAAATAGTAGTAATAGAATATGCAAAGGAGACTTGGTCAAATAGGAGAAAGTCAAATAGAATACAAATCCACATCAGTACTTGAGACATGGCCATTGCTAGCTTCATCTGCTACATAACCTTTAGGGAGTGCAGGATGTAGGAGCAGCCTGACTGTCCATCTCAGCTAAATTTATTGTGTAAGAAGAGACACTTCATCCACTCAGCTCGTCCCCCAGACCTGGAGACCTTTGGAAACCATGGACAGCATAGTCTGTAATCTCTGCTTTAAACACCAAAGACCCATAAGGCACCCCATTTCAGAAGTACACATGTTCCTCTCCTCAAGGATTGAAATGAGTGTTAGATTTTTTTCCTATAAAAATGATAATGTGTTAAATCAGAAGTAAATCACTCTTGGAAACAACTGACATCTATTCATATCACCTGCGAACTGATTTTTTTTAAAGCAAAATTTCCACCCGGCTCAGAGTGACTTTAAACACCATAGATTTCTGGCATTCGTGTAATAGTGTAGGGAGATTAAGACATTCTACTGTTCAAGCAGATCATCCAGGGTCTGTACTCTGTTGCTGTGTCACCCCAGTGAAGAATTTGAGCTCGGTGAGACTCGTTTTCCCCATCTACAATAAGGGTCATGAATTTGCTGTGGGAGATTAAAGCATGTAGCACATAGATGGTATCCAGTGAGTTCCTGGCCCATGGACATGCCAAGCATGGTCCTCATTTGGTAATAAGTAATGCTTGTAGCAGCTGAACATCAGTGGCTCACTAATTTCAGGTCAAGGTTAATCATTTAATGACCTCTTTTTCTGTCTTCCAATAATTCCCTTTACAAAATTGAAGACATGTTCCATTCATTTTGTTATGGACTAGTGATTTGTGGCTCAAAGTCTTAGAACATAGAAAAAAAAAAAGATGAGCCATTACCAATTTTCATATCACTTGCCATGTGGTATAGCTGTGGTTATGATTTTAATACTCTTCAGCATGTAATTATGATGAAAATATAATGTGTAATCCATTTTCATAATCTGTAATCTATTTTTATAATTTTTCATGGATATAATAGTGATCCCACAAGTAATGGTAAGCCTCAAATAAAGAAAATTTTGTGAAAAAGCATCTAGATTTGTTCACGAAAAGTTCATCCCTACACAAAAACATATTTTGCTTTTTAAATTTATGTATAATGTCACATCATACTTTGCTACTAAAAATACCACTTTCATAAAATTCTATATTGCTTTTGTGACTTATAAAAAACATTAATTAATCACCATTATATTTATGGAAATTTAAGTGTGTCGTCTTTAAGAAAAAAGGACATCTGGATTCCAAGTAATTTGAGATTTTAAATATGTGTGTGTAACATACAGAAGAAATTCACATAAAGAAATTAATAGTATGCACAGCAATCTAGTATCCAAATAAAAGTGGATATTTAAAGAAAATAAGCTTTTCAGCCTTCTCTTCCATTTCCACTGTAGACTGTCCTTGTGCTATTGTTTGATGAAAATGACCAGCTTCTGGTTGATCCCTGTCTTGGTACCTGCTGTACTAGCATCAAGTCAGCCGCTGTGGAAGGCCAAACTTCACTAGCAGAAAATCAAGTAATTTTCAGATAAGCATTAGAGAGAAGGAGAACTTGAAGCCAGGTGAACAGACTAATAGCGTGTGCCGACAGAGTAGCTATTTATAATGTATTCATGCATTTTGTTCCAAGCAGTCAGATATAATGTACAACATTTACCAAATCCGTCTTTGAATAGTCTAAATTCCCATGTCATCTCCTCCTCATGATTTTATTCTGGTATCAATGCAATTATATGTACCATTAAAAATGCACTTGTAAAACACAGAGAAAGCCATTAATTACTGCTCTATTTATGAAAAGACTACTTAGGTTTTAGACTGATTTATTATATGTTTCAGAATAAGATTGGACAACTTTATAACACAAAAATGACAGAAAAGTACTTAAATCGAGTATATTTTCTATCTTTGAAGATGGTATATAAATTGTAAGATAAAAGTGATTTTTCAAAATTATAATGTTATGTTCCAAATGGATGTAAAGCAATGTTCTTGTTATTTTATATACTTTTCTAATCTTAAAGGGATTTATATTCATTTCACCTTACACTTATTTCTGAAACTTAGCACACACTAGCACATAGTTACTAAATGATCCTTATATTGAAAAAAACCAATAAAATGTTGCTTGATTGATAATGCCGTTGATCTTATGGCCTGAGTGCTATTAATTTTGATAATTTATCAAAATTATTTTTGCTCTTTGAGTCAGAATGCATTCATTACAATGGTACTGTAATATTTTAAATGTTACCCCCACATGTCTTATAGATGGAGTCCAGGAACTCCATGTCCCAGTCTGGTCCCTGCGCCTTGGCCCTGTCACCCAGTAAGCACATGGCCTTGTGCATGTCATGGTTTCTTTGAATTTCAGCATCTTCATTTTCGAGATTTGAAGTAATGTTGATGGTGTTATATTTTATAGCAATTATGTGCCAAGCCGTGTGCTCAATGCATTACCTCCACAAATGGACAAATGGTAGGGCTGTTCTATCCCTTAAGTGATAGAATGCCCAAAAGAGCATTTGACAAGGTAGAAAATACTCTATTTCTGAATTTAGGTGTCAGAGTGACCATCTGGGCAATATTTTTATTTAATAAACCCATGAAAACCAAGAGCATTTGCAATTTTGGATTTTTCAATTAAAGATGCTCAACCAGCAAAGCCCTTTAAATATTCCCCAATCTACATTTCTGGTCCCAGACATTGCAGATAAGGGATATTAAGCCCATATTAGAAATTCCCTTCTAGCTGCAGCTCTGTCTCTCCTTTTCTCAGCCTGTCGCTGTGACGCCAATGGCTCCTCCTCGGAGATCTGCCACCGTCGCACTGGACAGTGTGAATGCAGACCCAACGTGCAGGGCCAGAGGTGTGACCGGTGCAAGGTAAGGAGGAACAGGCCAGTGGATTGCTTGCTCCCAAATCCTTGGCTTTCAATGGTCACTAAAAGAGGGGTTCACAGTTATCTAATTCTACAGAAAAAAATGGCTGTGGAATGAAATATGTCTCAATACTCTTACAATTGCAGTTGGCCTGAAACCTACATTTCTTTGGCAGAGAATTGGTAAATATTTCCTATAATTCAGATGTGTCTGTCAAAAATAGCTTACAAATTTAATCCTGGTCACTGGAGAGTAGAATAGTCTTCACCTTTACATATTGGGCAGAATAAAATGTGTGAGTCTCTTTGCTCTTAGCAAATATCATTTTCTATTTTCTCCATTAAAAGTTCCTTCCAGTGAGCACTCTATTAGCAAAAGTTTACTGCAGAGAAGCTAATCAATATCTTTTTAGGTGCAGCATTTGCTGAAATGAAATATTCAATTAAACGATGTTGTTCTCAGCCCTTGAATGTACTGACTGCCCTGCCCTCGAAGGACCAGCCTGATGAGGTTGCTTCCTGAGAACGGGTGGATTTGGAGAGACCTTTCACATAAATACATCATTGGTGATAAAGACGCACAAGCAGGAGCAAGCAATTCTCAGATGTCAAACTGGCCTTTCAGCAGGAAATTTGAAAATATCATCTGCTTCTATCTCTTGAATAACACCATATGCTCTTCTTTTGTTTTCTTTTCATTTTATTCTTCTGTTGGGTTTAAAGCCCAATATGTGGTGGCACCCGGCGAAGCAACTCTGTGTGCCCTGTGACTGCAGTCCCCCGGGCTCGGTGTCGCAGCAGTGTGACACAACAGGAGGATGTATCTGTGCATCGGGCTTTGTAGGGAAAAGATGCCAGCTCGCCCAGCAGGTGCACCGACAGGAGGAGCAGCCGCGGAGAGCGCAAAGGGTGCTGGGGTCCCCCTGGAGGTGGGGTTCCGGCACCTCCAGCGGGTGCCCTCGGGGAGCCTACCGGGCCCCGGCCTCGGTAATCCCAGAGGCGCTGCATGCTGGAGCCTGCATGCTGCGTCCTGCCTGCTGCAGCTGGCGTTCCCTGATGGCGCGTTACCAATAACAATTGCTAAGTGTGCGAACCACAGACGCGAACATAGACAATTCCCGATTGAAGCTTGCCTTTGCAGAACTAACTCTCCTAGTGCTTTTAAAAGTGTGCTTAGTTCATAAAAGTTTCCATTAACCATGGATGTGTAAAAATCAAGAAAACATTTTTTTGAAAGGACATCAAGTATCATTTGGGGAACGCTTGGTTTATGTGTGAACAAATGAAAAGAAGTGTAACAAAGAAAGTGATTTCTCCAAGAATATCACAGCATTTGTCTGACGTTTCATCACAATTAAGGAGTTTCATTTCCACATCATAGTTTTGCTCCTGTATACATCCAACACAAAAAAGCAGAGCTTCACGTACTGTAACCACACAACATATGCAAAATAAGGAAAGTTGTTTTTAATTATAAAAATTTAGTCTCCATCCCATTAGGCAAACCAAGCAAATGCAAGGATAGAAGGGAAAGCAGGAGGAAGAGCCCCTGCTCCTGGGTGCGTTCCGAGTTTACAGGCCAGATTTGCCACCCTGGATTCACCCTGGATGACTGTAGACAGTGCAGCGTAGTGGTCAGAAGGACAGACCAAAGGGGATGAAGAAAGTCATGATCTTATTCCTTGGTACATTATTGCAGCTTTGAAGAAAAAACAGTTCTGATAACAGACTGTTCAGATCAAACCCTGGCACTACTACTTCCTGGGTGGAAGTTCTTGAATCTTCCCCTAATTTCTTGAATCTTCTGATTCCATAAAGTTTTTGTCTGCTTCCGTCCCCCAAAAAAGCCAATGCCAAGAGATTTGGGAAAGACATCTGTGGTTGATGAATGGGGAGAGAGCAGAGAATGCTGGGAACCTCCTACTGCCATGCAGTTCTAACTCCAGAGAGAAGAAAGGGGAGGAAAGATTGGTTAGGAAAAGGTTCATTGGGTGCATTCTATCAAAACCCCCACATTTTTGACCAGAGCAATGGGAAGTACCCAAACAAAATTTGCCCATTAGAGGAGTCCTGAATATGGCAGGAAGGTCTAGGATTGCTGTAATCAGCCCTGACTGGGAGAGTCTAGAGGGAGCCTGGAGGGAGTCAGGATGCTCAATCAGATTAGCAGTCCATTGAGTGGCTTATAAACAGCAGAGATGCTGGCAGTCTCCCATCTGGCCACAGCCAGCTTCCCCTAGACGGTCATCTTCTCACTTCATATAGTGGCAAAATCTCTTTGTGGCTTGTTTAAAAGGTCACCAGTCTCCCTCAGGAGGGTTCTGCCCTATGACCCAGTCATATCCAAAAGGCTAGGACCTCGTGACACCATCACCATGGAAGTTAGAATTTCAGTCTATGAAACTGGCGTGGGGAGGGCATAAACATACAGTCCTTTGCAGAGTTCTTTAGTGGATCCAAGAGGCTGGGGGCTGGGATGTGTGGGACATGGACAGTCCACACTGCAGAGTCTCTAGCAGGAAAATGGTTGAGTAACCTCCAAGGCTGTGTGGGGTGGTAGTGAGAGCAGTCGGTGAGATACCAGCAGGGACTGGTCAAAGTAAGAGTTAGGTGTCATTGCTATTATCATGAATACCATTACTAAATGGAAAAATAGATAACATTAGTTCTTTTTTCCAGAGCAAACAAATTGATTTAAAACAAAATACAGGGATCGTAACTGATGCAAATATCTCCGAAATGAAAATCAGCATAAAAAGCAGCTCCTGTTCATGCCCCTTCCTGACATAGCTCACAGTAGTGTTTTGTTCTGAGACTCATTCCACTGCTGCAGTGTGTGTTGGGGTGAAGACCGCAGGCTCTGAAGTCAGGCTGCCCAATGTGCAGTTCTGGCTTCACAGTTGGCTAAATGGTAACTTCGGACCCCTTACTTAACCTTTCTGTGCCTCAGTTCCGTCACTCTGCAAAGTAGTGACAGTAACTGTCTGCCAGAACTTTCCTGAGAAGGAAATGAATCCATTTTTGGAAGTGGCTTTGGAAGTGTACACATAGGAAATAACGTGTAAGTGCTAGATCTTGTTATGATCTCAGCGAGGAAGAAGTTACAGAACCCATCCAACTTTGACTTAGGACTGGACTGACACTCATTCTCCTATTGGTGCTACATCATTATTCTTAATTATTGACTAGGAGTGCTCGTTCCTTAAATGTCTTCATCAGGGAGATTTTCCTCAGCTCTTGAAGTAGATTTTTGAATCCCAAATGTATTGATGTTTTATTAGTAAGGTGTGATAGTTTTTTACTTTGGTGTAACTTGCCTCTAAAACTACATTATATATGTATTTGAAAATTATGGTAGAGACATTTCTTATACATTTCCTTACATTATCATCTTTGGAACTTTTTCAATAATAACTGTGGTCTAGAAATTCACTTAACATTTGATTGATTTACCCATTAAATGCATTTGTGTGGATATGTGCATATATACATGCAGATACACACAAGTATTTAGACATACTTATATATTTGCTAAATCAGGAAATTTAGAAAATAATGATGACTATAAAATACAATCTTTACAATTCACCTTACTAGGTAAAAATTGGGAAATAAAGACAAATGTGAAATATTACTTCTACAATTCAGATTTTTTAAAAAATAAATCTGATTTTAGCTGGGCTTGATAATATGGTCCTGTAATACCAGCACTCTGAGAGGCTGAAGCAGGAAGATAGCAAGTGAAATCTCAGCCTGAACAATTTAGAAACTTAGCAAGATCTTGTATCAAACAGAAAAAAAGGGGTAGGGAGACTGGGAATGTAGTTCAGTGCAAAGGTCTTAGTTTCAATCCCCATTACCACAACAAAAAAACAAAACACTATTTTAATATGCTATGTCCTAGCTTTTTACTATGTATGCATGGTCTGTTTGAGTTTCTTCATGTGGTGTTGTGTAAATATAGACGTATAATTGGAATCATAGCATCTGTATAGTTTCGTATGCTGCTTTTTAGAAATTTTACTTAATGTTATATTAGTCACATTTCTATCATTAAAACTACTTCAAAGCAGATTTTCATGATTGCCTATCATCCTACAGCATGAATGAATCACAATTTATTTAGCTATTTCACTAATATTGAACATTTAATTGTCTCTACAGTTACACATTATGATAAATAATCCCATAATGGCCATGCTTTTGCTTTAATCATAGTTCCAATACCTGATAATTTCTCCAGGTCGTTGACCTAGAATTTTACATTGAATTCTTTTTATGGGCAAAACATTATATCTTTTAGTTTTCCATTGTACAGGTGAATTTACTTTCAAACTTCTGTCACTTATTTGGAACTGCTATAAATTTTCTTCTTTAATATAATGGATCTGAATTATAACTAGAAAGAAAAATAAAGTTGACAGTAAATGTAAAAATTAAAATGAGTATCAAAAAAATCAACCCACTTTACATTTAAACAATAAAACTATTCTTAGCTAGTCATTTTAAAAGTCTAACTTTTATTTCTCAAATTTATTTTTAATACTGCTAACAGCAGCAGCAAAAATACATAATAAGGCTTATTCATTTTTCTTTGGGTGATTCACATTCAGTGGCAAGATTTATTTTTACCAAGAAGTAATTATTAGGTTTAATTTTTCAAAATAGGAATTATTTTTACAAAGAAGTAATTACTGAGACTAATTTTCCCAGATTAACTTATCCTAATAATGTGACATACTTTCTATTTAAACAGACAGCTATGATGTACTTTAGGAAGGATATATGCTTTTCATTTTTCTAATAAAGAGAATTCTGAATCCATCACCATTTTCTAAAATAATCACTGTAGGCCGATAGCCTGCACTGAAAGAAAGTCAGCCAAAGCTAGTAATATGAACTTCACCATAGAGGATGATGTGCTCAAATGGATAAGGCATGTGCTCATGCATAACTCATCAGAAGATGAAAATTTCCCTTAACCTTTCTCATTTAGTGCTTTAATATATGTTTTCACAAATCAATTTCACGTATTAGAATGAAATCCAAGAAAGTAGATGTTTGTCAAGCCAGTTATTTGATCAGCATAAGCAGAATCTATAAATTATATTTATAATGTGCATACTATAATGACTAATAGTATTTATGGATCAATGACAAAATTAGATCAAATATTAGGGGGGAGATATTACTTCAATTTTAGACTACCAGTCAATAGTGTTGAAAGCATTTTTACCAGGCTGAAGTTGTTTATAAGATCTGAAAGTAATCAATTCTGATTACTAGGTATAAAGTGAGTGAAAATTTAAATTAATGCTAGAAATACAACTCATGGCTTACTCCACAGTGCTGTAAGAATCTTGAGGCATACAGAGAAAAGAAGATGAAAATAGGTAAAAAGATGCTCCTAGTTCTTCTACTAATTTGTATGTGAAGTAGTTAGTTTTCACTGTGGACACCATAGAAAACAGCACCTTGGTTAAATGACAGTGCCATAATGAGTAAAGAAAGCTGGTAATCCAAAGGTTCCTCTTTACCTGCCTGATCGCTCCGTCCTGTGCATCATGATTCTTTATGAGTTCGTTGACTGACATTTAACTTTTGTCTTGCCTGTTCTGTGCCAGCCTGAAACCTTTGGCTTACAATCAGCCAGGGGCTGTGTTCCCTGCAACTGCAACTCTTTTGGGTCCAAATCATTCGACTGTGAAGAGAGTGGACAATGTTGGTGTCAGCCTGGCGTCACAGGGAAGAAATGTGACCGTTGTGCCCAGGGCTACTTCAACTTCCAGGAAGGAGGCTGCACAGGTGTGTATATAAAACCAGAGTCCTGGGTATTCATTCTTTGGTTCTGGTGACTTGACATCTATGAAAGTCTCTTTAATTAAAGGAAGTGTACATTGACAACAAAGATATGATACAAAACACATTTGCAACTGCCTGCCAAAAAACTGTGCTTGCGAGTATGCAGCAAAAGTTCTATCTGCAGATCCCAGTTCTGGTGCATCCCCCTCTGTGGCCTTTGTTTGGCCAGTTACTCAATGACTGTGCAGCTTGAAAGTCAAATATTCTGTTTTTCCAGGTGTTTTCTTAGTTTGTACTCTACTCCCAAGCCATTTCAACTTTTTCTTTTTCTAGTGATCAAGGAAAATTATTTTTTATAGTACAAAAATGTTTTTATCTACGTTTTAGTGGCCTTGAAAACTGTGATGATGTGGGAGAGGAACAGTTTGGGTCTGGATATTTAGTTCATAGGAAAATGTGGGTTGGCATTTCTCACCATGAGTCTCTGAAGAAGGGGCCTAGGTCTAGCCAGAGACGTCACACAAATAACAGACTAGGAAAACACCAATTAGCACACTACAGATGCGAGTGAAGCTGAGCACTACTTTTGATGTGTGTGCCACTAATTTAGCATTGACCCTATCCCAACACTCATGGAATTGATTCTTACCTTTGCTTACTAAACTCATTGACTGAATCTTAATGATACTTCTGTACTATACTCTCAGCATCATGGTAAGATTTTCAAACATTATTATTGACTATAGCAAATCTATGTGAGAATCAATAGGAATAATATTTAAAATTATTTAAAGAACCCGTGTCTTTTAGACATTCTCCAGTACTTTAGATGTATGATTCTTTTCACAAACTAGCCATTGTAAGTTATTCTGAATATGATAATTGTAGATCTCCTATGAATCTGTGTGTAATTTTTAAACAAATATCTGTATACACTAAAAGATCACAAAGCTTTGTTTTAAAATATACTGTTATTTAAGTCACTTCCTCACTAACATTCTTCCATAATATGAATTAATATACTATATATTCAAATATATCTATAAGAATATTATCTAAAATTCTGAACTAATGATGACATTTTATAAATGCAAACCTAATATCCTTTTAAGCTAGAGAAACAGAATAGAAAAAGCGCAGATCGGGCAGGATAACATTATGATTGAGAGTATGACTTGCACTAAACAGCCTGGATTTATGTAGTGGCCCCATCAATGCCTAGTTTTATGACCTTGACTGTGTGAGATGGTCTCACTTTCTCTCCTAAAAATTTATCTATTACATTAGGTTAATAGCAGTATCTACATCATAGAGTTGTAAGAGTCAGTTGACTTAATAGCCAACAAATACTTAGAGTAATGCCTAACATACCAGAGTTTCATGTTTATCATCATTATTATCTTTACTAGTATTATTAACTGCCATAAACATTGTGCTTTGGCAGGAGAAAAGTAACTAATTCCTCAGATGTTCTTCCTATTCAGTGTTATGATTCCACTAAAGATCTACTTAGGGAATTTCTATTTGCAAATAATGACTAAGGCTATCCCGAGACATTTTTAGCACATAAATTTAAACATAATGTTAACTATATTTCTTCTTAATGAATGGTACATGTAAAATAAATCTACTTACTTAAAATTAGCAGGAATAAAAATGATAACAGCTGACATTTAGTATTTATTCTGTGTCAAGTATTGAGCTAAATATTTTTCACAGCTGCTATGAAATGCTTCAAGCAATGATAACTGTGATCTCTTAAAAAGTGAACTTAATCAAAGATCCTAAATGTATTTGCTTTAAATGATTTAATCATCATACAACTGATTAAAAGTGTTCTCATAACATTGGTCTTACGTTTGAATTCAAGTACGGTATTTGGTGTTTCTTCTCTGGCTTTCATTTAATTGCAATTAAAAGCTTCACTAAAGTGCACTCTTAGTAGCTGGGTCCGCTATAGATAAGAAGTGCTATGTGCTCCTCTTAGGATGGCTTTCACAGTCTTCTCAAAAGATGTTTTGCATTTTTGACAAAATACAATAGGTAGGGAACTTTTACTCTTTGTCATTCACACCGTAAAGAAAATGAAATGTCTACTGAAAAATTAATCAGGTGATAAAAAAGTTAAAAGCATCTTTATATACAGACAGTGTCTATAACTCAACTATTTTTAAATATTTGCAAGCAACATTCCAACAGGTGTCATTAATAACTATGCACCTGATGTACTAAATTAAGAAGACTCTTAAGCTTATTGGTTTTTATTAAAAATCAGTGTCATTATCAGAAAAGAAAACTTAATCCTTATACCACAGAAAAATATTAATGAACTTAAATATACATATAAAATTTTAAAACTTTATACTATCTGGTATATGATACTCAAGTTAATAAAGAATCTGATAATAACAGTTCTCTCTCAAGCTCAGTAGGAAAGTGAAAAATGCTTTAATTTTTAAATTATTAAATGAATTGCAACATATATTAATTGGACACCTTCTCTGTGAAATGTGCTGCACCGAGATAAGAAGATGAATGAGTTAAGGTATTTTCCTCTCTGCTGATTCATAAACACATGAGTATGGAAAATGGAAAAAACCCCCACAAATCATCATGATAAAAATGCTCAATATTTATTAAATTTAAAACTATTTAACCCTTCTTTGTTTTCCCTCTTCCCCCTGTGAAGCTTGTGACTGTTCCCATCTGGGTAATAACTGTGAACCCCAAACTGGTCAGTGTATCTGTCCCCCCAACACCATCGGAGAGAGGTGCTCTTTGTGTGCACCCAACACCTGGGGCCACAGCATTGTCACTGGTTGTAAGGTGAGTGGATCGCAATTTTCATCTAATAATTTTGTATAGATTTTTGTTGTAGTATAGCTCTATAATTGGACATTTCAAAATCCAGCATTATACCTCAAATCAATATAGAACTATCAGAATGTATTGTAGACATTGATCAGTTCTTCCATATTACTTTGGAGAAAGATAAGGTAAGTACACGTTTGTTCTGCTATATCCAAGAAAACTAAAAATGAGAGGGGAAAAAAGAACTAAATATTATGTAATAAAACTGAGAATCACCTAGTACATTTAGATAGCCATAATGAAATACAACATCAGAGAATAAGGAAATGAAAAATGAAAGGAATTTGCCAAAAATCAAAAGGAATTGTCTCCAAATTGACTATGTTTTAGTTTTTAGGATATAGATGAAAGAATCCTGAAAAGTCATATTGTTAACAACTGTTAGCTTAGAAAAATACTCCTCATTTTTCTGTGGATAAATCATAGAAACTGGCATGATCAGATTCATGTTAGTATTAGCGTTACCAGGGAAGGTAACATCTGAGGTGTGTTAGAAAAATACTACTGAGATCCCAAGTGCCGAGGAGCAGAGCCCCCCCAGTGCTGAGGAGGTGAGCCTCTCGAGACACCATACCACTGGCCCTGAGCACTGAGGAGCAAAGCCCCCCAGTGCTGAGGAGGTGAGCCACACGGGGGCCAGCAGCACACACCCCCGACTCCCCATGGCTGTGCCGAGCCATTACCTGGATCCACACAGCAGAGTTGCAGGGATCATAAAGGACATTGTTCTGAGCTCCAGAAGAGAGCAGAAATGAACAACAGAAAGAGGGCCTCTCTGAATCTCCTTGATGAAAATTGAAGTCCACTGGAAAAGTGAAGAAAATATCTGCAATAAAGGCACACCAGACCACCTTAGTTGGGGGAGGAGTGGTGTGGATCAGAGTGGCACAGCTGAAAGCAGATCCCAGCCAGGAGTCCGCCCCAACCCCAGAGGCTGGGGCACACTGGACCCAAGCCAAGGGCTTGCCTGAAAAAGAGCTGCACAGGCGCACAAGCAATAGCCAGGGGTTTGCCCCAATACAATCAAAGAGTACACGAGACCCTAGCCAGAAGCTTGCTCATACAACAGAAACTGGGGTGCACAGTCCAGAGACAAAGGCACTCCCAGACAACAGCTACATAGAGGGGCAGGCCCTAGCCCGAGGCACATCTAGATACCATCCCAAGTGTGCACAGGCCCCAGCCAGAAGCCCTCCCAGACAACAGGTCAGCTCAGTGATCCAGAAGGCCACCTTTCTGAACGCAGGAAGTGTACTGGTGAACAGCAGAGAAAAGGCTGCTCGGTGGCTTGCTGAGAATTGAAGACCACTGGGAGACAAAACGTAAGCAATGAAAATATTAGAACTCAATCAAACTCTTCAACAAATGAACTTAACAGATGTTTACAGAGTGTTCCACCCCACAAAATCAGAATACACATACTTTTCAGCTGCACATGGATTGTTCTCTAAAATAGATCACATACTCATAGAACATGTTTAAATAAGTGCAAAGGAATTGAAGTTATCCCCTGTATATTATCAGACCATAGTGCAATGAAATTGGAGTTCAATAGCAAAAGAAACATCAAAAATTTCATAAACACATGGAAATTGAACAACACACTTCTGAATAACCAGTGGGTCACAGAGGAAATTAAAGAAGAAATTAGACAGTTCCTACAATTAAATGACAATGACAATACAACATATCGGAATCCATAGGACACAAAGAAAGCAGTCTTATGAGGGAAATTCATAGCAGTGAATACTCACATGAGGAAAACAGAGCCAGCTCAATTACACAACCTGATGCTGAGCCTCAACCTTCTAGGAAAAAAGAGTAGGACAAACCCAAAGCTCATGCAAGGTAGGAAATTATAAAGATCAGAGCAGAAATCAATGCAATGAAGGCTAAGAAAATGATATGAAAAATCAATGAAGCCAAGAGTTGGTTCTTCGAAAGAATAGACAAAATTGACAAACACTTAGCCAACCTAATCAAAAACGGAAAGAAAAGGGCCAAATCTATGCAATTAGGAATGAAAACGGTGAAATTACAACGGACCCAGCAGAAGTGCAGAGGATCATCAATACCTACTTGGAGAACCTATACGCCAATAAGATGGAAAATACAGAAGAAATGGACAGATTCCTAGATACGTATGAATTACCAAATTTGAGTGAAGATGATCTAAAAATTCTAAACAAACCAGTATCAATCAATGAAATTGAAAACGTAATTAAAAACTCACCAACTAAGAAAAGCCTGGGCCCTGATGGCTTCACTGCTGAATTCTACAAGACATTTAAAGGGGAACTGCTGCCACCACTGTTTAAACTCTTCAATGAAATTGAAAGGGAAATAATACTCCAGAATTCATTCCTGGAAGCAAGCATCACCTTGATCCCCAGAGAAAGACCCAACTGAGAAAGAGAACTATAGGCCAATCTCACTAATGAACATAGATGCAAAAATCCTTAATAAGATACTGCCAAATAGAATGAAGAAGATCATCAAGAAGTTCATACACCCTGACCAAGTGGGACTCATCCCAGGGGTGCAGGGATGGTTCAACATATGCAAATCAATCAATGTAATACACTATATCAATAGAGCCAATGACAAAAACCATATGATCATCTCAATAGATGCAGAAAAAGCATTTGACAAATCCAACATGCAATTAAGGTAAAACCATACAATAAATTGGAATAGACAGCCTCTACTTCAATCTGATAAAAGCCATCTATGAAAAGCCAACAGCCAATATCATACTAGATGGTCAAATACTGAAATCCTTCACAATAAAATCAGGAACAAGACAAGGATGTCCATTATCACCACTGCTGTTCAATATAGCTTTGGAAAAATTCGCCACAGCAGTTAGAGAAGAGAAAGAAATAAAAGGAATAAAGATAGGAAATGAAGAAGTCAAATTATCATTATTTGCAGATGACATGATACTCTATATAGAAGACCTCAAGAACGCAGCAAAAGTCTTCTAGACTTAATAGCCAAATTCAGTAAAGTAGTTGAATACAAGGTCAACACACAAAAATCAATAGCTCTCCTGTTCACAAACAACAGACTCACTGGGAGAGAAATGGGGCACACAATTGCTTTTACAGTAGCATCCAAAAAACTAAAATACCTAGGAATCAACCTAACAAAAGAAATCAAAGACCTCTGCTCTGAAAACTATAGCACTCTGAAAAGAGAGATTGAAGATGATATCAGAAAATGGAAAGACATCCCTTGCTCCTGGATAGGAAGAATCAACATAGTGAAAATGGCCATACTTCCAAAACTGCTATATAGATTCATTGCCCTTCCAATTGAGATCCCAGCAGCATACTTCATGGACCTTGAGAAAACAATCCAAAAATTCATTTGGAACAAGAAGAGACCTAGGATTGGAAAAGCAATCCTAGGCAACAGAGACATGGCAGGGGGTATCACAATACCCAACTTGCAACTATACTATGAAGCTACTGTGATAAAAACAACATGGTACTGACAAAGTAACAGACCTGAGGACCAGTGGAACAGTTTAGAAGACACAGAAACAACTCCAGACAAACTCAGCCACCTCATCTTCGACAAAGGAGCCAAACATTCTCCCTGGAGGACAGATAGCCTCTTTAATAAATGGTGCTGGAAAAATTGGGTTAAAACAGAAACACTGAACCATCTGGAACAGAGGTTAGGTAGAACTCTTGAAGACATTAGTGTAGAAAAAGATTTTATGAACAAAACCTCAGTTGCCCATGAACTAGCTACTACTACTGAGAGAGGCCAGGAGCCTAGACCCAGTCCATGAGTGGCTATGTTGTAGGGCTCCTGAAATGACAAGAGCTCATCGGTTTGTCAGGAAAGAAACAGGCCAAAGGTTGACCCTATCATTGTGCTTTGGAATAAAGTAGGTGTTGAATGATACATATCAATTTAGTACTAAAGCGACAATCAAGGAAGAGGAACAAGTTCAGGAAGGTGAAGAGCTCAGGGTTTTTGTCAGCTCTTAGTGCAATATTATTGGAATAAAATAGAATTCACTCGTTTAAAGTGATGAGTTTCAACAGTGATTATAGTCATGCAGCCATTCTTTGTGCTTCTTTGTAATCAACTTCCCCTCACCCACCGCGCAACTACTGCTTTGCCTTCTACACTGTGACTTTGTCATTTCTACAAATTCATAGAAATAGAATTACGCTATAATGTTGTTGTTTGTTGGCTTTATTGTCTTGGGGTGGAGGGCATGGATTGGCTTTTTCACTTAGTGTAATATTTTTTGCAGTTCATCCACATTGTTGCATAAAACAGTTGTTCATTCATTTCAATTGCTTTATCTTATTCCATTGTGTGTTATGCTACAACTTGTTTGTTGATTTACTATTTGATAAGCATTTGAGTCATTTCCAATATGGATCTGCTATGAGCAATTTTGCTATGAATATTAAATCACAGGTCACAAGCATTTGTAGATTTATGTTTTTATTTTTCATGTTAACTCACCACATCTTTGCTTAAACTTGAAATTGTGACGATTTTTAATTTTAAGCATTCTGTCAGATGTATATTCATTCCTTTTGCACTTTTTTAATGCACAATGATGTTAGAAATTATTTTATTTAATTGCCATTCATGTCTTTTTCTTCCATTTTTATTTTGTTTGTTTTTAGTAAGGATTTGTAACAGTTCTGCAAATATTCTATATACAAGTTCTTTAAATAGGTATGTTCTGTAACTATATTTCTCTCAGAATAGAGCTTGCATTTCACTTAGTAGCTTCATCTGCCTTTTATAAACACTTGTTTATTTTTCTTGTATCGTTTATACTTTTTACTTTCTATTGAAGTAATAAATATTTGCCCAAGTATACTAGTCACTTTCCTGTCACTGGGACAAAATACCTAACACCTGCAACTTAAAGGAGGAGATATTTATTTGTCATTAATTTGGCTCACCGTTTCTGATGGGTTCAGTCCAAGGTCAGCTGGCTCTAAGGCAGAAAGGTTTAGTGGAAGGGCGTGGCAAAAGAAAACTGCTCATCCCAGGACAGTGAGAAAGCATAGAGAGAGAAAAGAGAGGAATGGGGCCCAGAGTAGCCTTCCAGGCCCCGCCCTCAGAGACCCCCTACCAGACCACACCCCCCACCCCCACATTAGGCTCCTGTGCTCCTCCGGGCGGGATCAGCTAGTGAGGACAGCACTTTGGGGACCACGCAGCTTCAAAGCATGAGCGTTGTGGAGGGCCTTTTAGATTGAAACGATAATAGCAAGACAAATTTCAGATTTCTGTTCTGTGTTTTCTTCAAGAACTTTTACATTTCTAGCTTTTAAATTAGGTCCATGGCCCCTTTGGGGATTTCTTGTTTTTTCATTATTTAGTAGTATGTTTGAGATGTATACTAAATCCATTCATCGTGGGGTATTGGTGCATATGCCTACCACATCTTGATCCTTTGTACTTTTCCACACCATTTATTGAAAAGGTGTGCTTTACCCCCATTGAATGACTTTGGTCCCTTTGTCAATTAGTTGACCACACATACGTTCATGCATTTCCAGAATGTCCTGTTTCACTGATCTGTGCATCTACTCTTAGGTAAACATCACAGTATCTTGGTTGCTGTAGCTTTCTAGTAAGGAAAAAAGTGAGTATTCTTAGCTCTCTAACTTTGTTCTTCATTTCCAATATAACTTGGGTATTTTACATACTTTACATTTCCATAAAAATTTTCATTTCAGCTTGCCAGTTTCTTTACCAGAAAGCCTGTTGATTGGGATTACACTGAGTGAATAGATCAATTTGGGAAAAATTGGCATCATAAGAATATTGGAACTTCCAATGCATAAACCTGGCATAAATTTGCATATATTTGAGTCTTTATAATTTTTCTCAATAATGCTTCATAGTTTTTGGTATGCTTTGCACATACTACTAAATCTATCATTGTTTTATATTTCTGACTCAAAGGTAAATGCTAATCTTTGTTCCATTTCAATTTTCAATTGTTTGCTGCTAGAATGGAAAAATACATCTTTATATTTTTATCATTCTGTAGTGTAACTTTGCTGAACATATAGTTCAATTTTTGGTAGTTTCATTAAAACTTTCTACATGATCATGTTATTTGCAAAAACTTTGTATTTCTTCATGTCCAATCCGTGTAACTTTTACTTTGTTTTCTTGTCTTTTTACTGTAAAATATTGACTAGGAGGTATAGAAACAAACATCTTTACCATACTTCTTATGTAAATTTGAAACCAGTTTGTCTTTTCCAAATGAGACTGTCCTTACTTGTATTTTTTCCTCAGATGCCCTTTATTAGTTTGTAGATTTTCCCTCAGATCCCTAGTTTGCAAAGAGCTTTTATGAAGAACTTATATGCATTTTTGTCGCATCCCTTGTCTGCCACTTTTGATATGATGAAAGTTGGGTTTTTTTACATCGTTAAAGTGGTGAATAATATTGATTTTCAAATGTTCATCCATTGTTGCACTCCTCAGATAATTTCTACTTGGTCATGGGAATTATTGTTTTTTACCTGTTGGATTTTGCTTGCTCTCGTTTTTTACATCTGTGTTCATAGGGAATATTGATCCATTTTTTCATGCAGTGTTTCCTGATGTGAGCATTGGAGCACTGCTACCCTTATGAAATGATTGGGGAAGTATTCCCTTCTCACAATTTCTAAAGGTGTTTGCATAATCATTGAAATAAAAAGCAGAAATATATTTTTAATTCATTAAGTTTGTTGGTATACTGTAGGTATACAATATGATCACATTCATTATTGGGATTTTGTACTTGTACATGATATATCTTTGTTCTTGTTTTTTCCCATTCCCCTTCCCTCCCTTCCACCCCCCCTGCAAAACAGAAATACTTTAGAGGAATCCAAAGCTAGTTCTTTGTGAAAAAAATCAATAAAGTTGACTTTTTCTAGAAAGATTGATCAACAAAAAGAAGAAATAATCAAAATCATAAATAAAAGAGTAGATACCACTACACTATGTACAGTACCTTATAAACATTAAAATAGTATAATAATAACATAGTCAATTTATCAATAATAACCTCCATGAAATAAACATTTTTTTCCTTTTGCTTATTTTGAATTTGATTTTTTCTCTTTTTCAAGTTTTTCTAGTTTTTATAACTTGTACACTTGAAAATAATAGGTATTCTGGAATTGGTGGATGGAATATTTAATGAAAGGCATTGCTTCTTATATTCATGTTTTCTCAGTTACTGAGTGTCGAACTATAATTTTGATTTATTTCTTCTTTCAGTTCTCTTAGGTTTTAATTTACGTATTTTGGAGCAGTGATAATAGGTGTATGTATATGTAGGGTGCTATGTCCATTTAAAAAGTCTTATGATAAAATATCCTTTCATCCCTAGTAATACTCCTTGTTTCAAAGTCTACTTTTTTATATTAATATAGCCACCCCAATTTTCTTTTGCTTGGTAGCTGTGTGGCAAAAATTTTTTAGGCTATTGTTTATTTTGTCTTTCTTTTTAATATTTGTATATGTTTTATTTAGGTAGTGTAGTTTTAAATGTTTGTTGTTGATTCAGTCTTAATACTTTGGCCTTTTAATTGGAATATTTAAATCATTTCCACTTAATGGAATTACCACTATTGGTGTGATTGGATTAACTCTACATTAATCTGTTTGCTTTTTGCTTGACCTGTCTGCTATGTCTTTTTTTTTTTTTCATTTCCTACATTCCTTTAGGTTGAGTAACTTTTATGACTGGTTCTCTTCAATTTTAGATTATTTTATATACCTGTCTCTTTATATATTTAGTGTTGCTCTAGGCATATACATTTCTAACTTTCCAGAATGTGCTTCAAAATAATATTAGACTATTTTACATTTTGTATAAGAACTTTACAACAGTAAACTTCCAATTCCCATTCTTATTCTTTGTGCTGTTTTTGCCATATATTTTATTTCTTTATGTTATGTACATCACAATATAATGTTGTTTTTAATGTAAAGTTATCTTTTTAAAGTAGAAAAACTTCTTTTCTCTTTTCCTATGTGTTTTTTTATTCTAGTACTGTTAACTACTTTGCATATATCCAAATTTTCATTTCATATCATTTTTTCTTCTTCCATTAACTACCTCTCTAATTTTTATCATCGTTTCTAGTATTTCAGGCCTACAGATGTAATTCATTCTTTTTTTGTTTCTTCAGTCAAAGTCTTTATTTTTCCTTCATTTTTCAAAGATATTTTGCAGAGTATGTAACATAATTATCAGTTTTCAGCTATTTGATGATGCTCTTTTTGAATTTTCTTATGTTTATTTTTAATGGGACGAGTTGCCCTGATTGACTCTGTTGAACTGCAGCCTTACAAAATTTGGAAAATTTTCAGTCATTACATCTGTAAATTTATTTCTATTCTTCACCCCCAAGGACACTTTCTGGTATTCATTATGTATATATTAGACCATTTGACATTTTCCCATATCTCACTAAGTCCCTATGTATTTTGCTTAATTTTTTTCTTATTGTTTCATTTTTGATAGTTTTTACTGTTCTGTGTCAAAATTCACTGATTTTTACCTACAGTGTTTAATCTGCTGTTAATATAATTGAGTACATTTTTAATTTCAATTATCATATATTTTATTTTTAACATTTTATTTTGGATCTTTTTCTGCTTTTTTTTTATTTCTCCCTTCATTATATTCTCCACTCTTCACTCATCATTGAAAATATTTATAGTATTTATAAATAATAACATTTTTAGGATGAGTGCTAATTCTATCACTTCTTTCAGAATTATTTCTCCTAGTTTATTTTTTTCCTAGTTATGAGCAGTATTTACTTAATTATTTATATGTCTGGTAATGTACTGAATAGTAGACATTGTGCATTTTTTGTTGTAAATAAGATTTCATTGTATTCCTTTTTTTAAAAAAAAGGTTTTGTGGTATTGGTGATATTGACCCCAAGGCCTCACCTATGCTAGGCAAGTACCCTTCCACCGAGCAACATCCACACCCCTGTTGTATTCCCTTAGGAAGTGTTGAACTTTATCTGTCAAGCAGTTTGCTACTCATAGACCACTTAGATCCCTTTGAATCTTACTTTTATGTTTTAGTAGAGAAAGTGCAAGAAAGATTTTAATTCTATGTACCAGTTAGCTGCACTACTAGGTATGACTCTACAAGTCATTGCTGTGCCCCTCCACACTGACTGCTAGGAATATAAATTGCTCCAACATTTCTGTGCAGTCTAGGGCTTTTTGTTTGTTTGTTTGTTTTTGCATCAGAACTAGGGTCCTTGCACTTGCAAGGCAGGCACCAGAACCACTGAGCTAAATCCCCAGCCCTTGGTCTAGGGCTTTTTGATGTTTTATTTTCGCCAACTACATAGAATTTCATCTCTTATGTGTACATATCAGTATTCAGCCATCGACTTCATGGACCCCTTCTGCACTTCTCTGGAATTATTTCGCTATCAAACTTCTTTCATTTTTTTTGGACACTTACTCTGTTTACTCCCATAAATTGTCATCCCTTTATCTTCCTCACACTCCATGCTTTATCTGTCAACTCAGTTCTAGTGCTGGGCTTCATTCAGTTTTTTCACACAGCTCTGTGCTTTCTTTTATCCAATGTCTGAAAAAGCTAGTATTTTTATTTGATTTTTTGTTCCGTTTTATAGTCTGTAAGCTTAAAAACAGTGGAAATAAGCCCTATATGTGCTACAAAACTAAGAGACTGCTCACAAAGAAGGGAACAGTCCTCAATGTTAAATATAATACAAGAGTCAAGTAAGATTTAACTCCAAGATATTTCCATTACATTTAAGAGCAATAAATAAAGACATTGTTTATGTGGATGGGAGTCATTCCAATCAGTAACACTGAGTTAAAAAAATGTTGAAATGTAATGACTATGTGTGGCCTCTTTGGCCCCATGATAAGTACCATGTAAAGATGTAGATTGTTTTTTCTACAAAGCACACATGCTACTGTAGACTATGGCCATCTTTACATGTATGACAAAACATCTGAACACTTGCTTGGGGTACTCGGACTTGAAAGAGAACAAGAATACCAGTGATTGTTTACGACAGCTCAGAAATCTGACTTCAGTTAGTCATATGAATAATTACATAAAAACTAGACAGGATACTTATTTTGCTGTTGCCTGAGACATTAAGTCTGAAGGTTCATAGAGCTACATTTCAGGAAACAAGAGAAAAACTTGCCAAGAATTTCAAGTGTTTTTAATGAAAATGAGCAATATGAACAATGCCCTAACGTTCCATGACTGATCTTTTGCATTTCAACTTCAGATTCAAGCATCCACTCTATCACTTGGACTCATGGAAAGAAACATAGGAAAACTGAGGTTTCATTATATCCACAAAATCCTATGATATGGGCAAACTCTAATGAAACTCTTGAAATTAAAGCTGATACCTAATGTTTAAATAAATTAGGATAGAATACAGTGTAAGTCTCTACAAAAATGTGGTTATTTCACACTGGTTGAAGTTGATTAAAAATTTTTGACTACATTGAACATTATTAAAAATCTGAATTTCTGAATAGGAATACATTTCACTATTATGAAGAATTCCCTAAGTTCATGTAACCTTCATAATTTATGTATAAGCATATATTCTAATATTTTTTAAAACTTGAGTGAATATAATTTAAAAGCATAGTGATTTTAAGATTTATGCCTTCTATCTACTCATGTCATGGAAAATTTCTGCATACTAAGGTGTAAGCACACTCAGCATTTGAGGTGCTATTGAAGTAGACTACAAAGCCAATCATTTTTCACTAGCAGAGGAATAGTGAATAAACCCTCTATTGCTAAGTAAATGTTCTATCAGATTATGCTTTAAATTTGATGTTGGCTATAGTGCTATCTAAACATATAGCTCATGGTCTCATTGATTCCTCATGATAGCTTCCTGAATAAACTTTCTGAAGTGAGCAGGTCCCAATGTCTATTTGTATTATCACCTATTCCTCAAGAATCAGTGCTTCCATTTGGCACAATAATTGGGTAGCAGACATTTTCATATGTTTTGTTATTTAAAGATAAAGATTTCTCACTGGATACTTTAAGATTTATTATGTGATTATAGTTTTCCATACCATAACATAATTTTGTTTCTCATTATGGCCCATCTTTTTTGAGTCAAAACATACTCAATGTAATTCACAAATTAAAATTATTTGAGTAAATAAAGAAATCATTTTAATTTGGAAATTTCATTTTGTATAGGACATTTTATAGGAATGGGTTATGCCATGCCTGGGAAACTATGAACATGTTTGCAATACATAATAAATAATCACATTTTGGGTCTTTGGGTTTAAAAGAGCTTCTAGTACCAGTCCCTAACACCATCCTTTTTACTATGTATCGATGAACAGGAAGAAAAATAATTAATTTTCAAGACCCTAAAAATAAGGCCTGATTGTTTTTTGTTTGTTTGTTTTTTGTTTTTTGTTATTTTTGGTACCAGGGATCGAACTTGGGACCTTGTGCTTGCAGGACAGGTGGTGGAACCACTGAGCTAGATCCCCTGCCCAAGGCCTGATTGTTTTGCTATCAGTCTAAGATTTTCCACCAATCATTTGGACAGTAAGAGACAGTAGAAGAAAAAGTAGGGATTTTACATCATATCCTAGGAAGACTAAGCTGAGAAGTAGGTCACTGTTAGTAGGAACAGAAGCAGGGATACCCCTAGTGCCAGTGGACGTAAGAATAACATGAACAGAGAAGTGAGAGCCAGACTCAGGTCTGCACGTGTGTCTGCCATAGAGCTCTGACCCCAAGGAGAGCAACAGGACAGCTCCAGAAAGATTAAGGCCACAGATAATGTATAAATGCTATGCAAGGGCCAATCAGACACAAAGAGAGATCATACCCACATAGGTACCAAGTCAGGCTCCACCAGGAAGACAGGAACCATGCAGTTTATTTAAGCAGGAAAAGTGGGATATAAAGAATTGTCAACTGCCTCAAGTTAGCTATTAGTTACTAAAAGAGGATTAAAGAGCTACTTCAAACTGCAAGTGCAAAAGAGCAGCTACCACCTGTAGGCTAAAAGAGTGTGGCCTTGAAGCAACGAAGAACCAGGAGAGAGCAACCTCCTTCTCCCATCTCAAGAAGGATGACATTGCCATGTCTTAGAAGAGGATGTGGCTACCAGCTGAACAGACAACCTGCTGGGTACAAAACAGAAACAAATGTGCCAGAGTTTGGGGGGAAGGCTGGTCCACTGCGGCTGCCGGAGCTCCACTTTGGAGGATACAAGAGCTACCATCCTCAGAAGCAACATCGAGTGAAGTCCCTCTGAGGCCCCCTATTGACTAAGCCTAGCATCCCATCCCTGGCCATGGAGCAGTGTCAATGGGTTTCCCTGCAGGATGTGTTTGGTGGCCTGGAGCCTATCGCTGGCCTCAGAAAATGACAGACTCCAAGGTTCTGAGTGACACTGTAGAAATCCACTTGGTATTTTCCGTAAACTTCAAGAAGATATGAACTCTGGAAATCAAGAGTAGAAATCTTGAAAAGAAGAATATAAAACAAAGAAAACACAGCTAGATGAACAGAAATTGAAAATGAGTAAGATGAAATTAAGAAATTATTCCAAAGCAGGCAAACTGTAATAGTGTAATTAAAATATGCATTGGTGGTATACCTACGGCATAATTTTTTCAGTCTAAAACAGGAGATATAAAATAGAGAACCAAATGGAGACACAACCATCGTGAGAAAGGTAAAGCAAGGAAAAGAATTAGAGAACACATTCGAGTATTAGAAATTTGGTAGGCAGACAAGAGTGGTATATTGCAAGAATTGTGAAAAAAAGAATTATGGTTGATCCTAAAGAATAATATTAATAAAAACAGAACAGGTATAAAACCAAAGACAAATCTAAACAATTTTAGATATGAATAAAAAAAAACCAATTATGTTTTCTAACTGAAAGAACTCTCTATACTCCAGTAAATCCATGAGGAGAAAAAGATTCCGATTTTTAAAAAAAATTAGCAAAAATTTGTATTACATCAGTAAAGAGAAAATTGTATGCATATGTAAGGTAAAGATCAAAGGTCACCAGCAAAGCACTGCAAATCAAGGCAGCCTATGAAACTAAACATCAAAAGCTGAGGTGCTAGGTATCACTGCTCTAGGCTCCCTGTGGAGTCCTGCTTTTTGGTTCACTTCTCACAGCATTTTACACTTCTTGCTTATGTTATAGCGTCATATTTATACATTTACTGGTCTCCATCAGATATAGCTTATATCTCCATAGAGTTTAAAATGTTCCATTAAGTAAGGAGGTCAAATAAGCTTGTCTACAGTTTAACCCTTGAAACAAAAAGTACTTGAACAAAATTCATAACCAACCCCTCCCTTTCAAGAAAAGACAGAAAAAATACAAACTTTTCTTTCTCCTTCACATAGCGTTATGGTTTCTGGATAGTCACCCATTGTCTTCATTTCAGGAGGCAATTTTAATGTTTATGTTCACTGATATTTCCCAAGAGGCTAAACTAAAATAGTACAAAGCATTTAAGAGTTACATGATTAATATGGGTTAATAGAAGCTTAGCATCATTAGGATTAAAATTTTAAGATCTTTTCTGTGAAGTTGTAGTAATGGTTGTTGTTTTTCTTTCCACCCTAGGCTTGTAACTGCAGCACAGTGGGGTCGTTGGATTTGCAATGCAACATAAACACAGGCCAGTGTGACTGCCGTCCAAAGTTCTCTGGGGCAAAATGTACCGTGTGCAAACAAGGTCACTGGAATTATCCTCACTGCGTTCTCTGTGACTGCTTCCTGCCGGGTACAGAGGCTGCGACCTGTGACCCAGAGACTGAAATATGCTCCTGTAGCGATCAAACTGGGCAGTGCATGTGCAAGGTATATGTGGCCCAAATGCAGCAAGGCAAAGCCCCACTCAGTTCCAATTCCATTACTCAGTTTTTGCTTCATTCAGTGTTCATTATTCCTGCTTCATTAGGCTGCACAAACAAAAGCTCATTGCCAACACAGTTTTCACTGATATATGTTCACAAGCGTGCAAATAAAATAAGCTCTACTAGTTAAGAACTTATTTTCAACCCAAACTGAACTGTTTTTCTAGCAGGAAACAGGAGATATATTTTCAATTGTGCAGTCAAATTGCTTTTCTTTATATATTTCCTTTGTTAAACAAGAGAAAATCTGGGGAGTGGGCCAGAGAAGACTATTGTTTTAAGTGCTGTTCTGAGAAAATCACAGCGAAACAATAGGGCTTCTGAAAAACCATTTCTCCTAAAATTAACCTGCAATTCTGTACACTGAAAAATATATTTACTGCTATGGAAGTTCACTACAATTTCATCACATATAAATACTGACATTATAAACTGAGTATGTGCAAATTTTAGCCCTCATTAATATTGCTCAATGATGTAGAAAAACAGGCAATTAAAGAGGGCAAGAGGGATTTTCCCTCTTATATACTTTTGCTAAACAATCAGTCCCAGAACAAATGCAGTTAAAACTGTGTCCAAATATATTTTTAAGATAAAATCTATGCAGAGAGGAGCAGAGGAAAAAGAGAGATGGAATCCAGGGTGTGGTTGTTAATATAGTCTTTGAGGATTTAGGAAAATCATAATTTCTGCCATGAACCCTAGTCAAAACAGAGTGCAATGCCACATTATCACACATTATAATTATGGTTTTATATTTCACACATGCTCTACATATGCATATATATTATATTATAATAATCACATAAATACACATTATTAACCTCTAGCCTGTGCTTTTACAACTTGGTATAGTACCACTGTCTAGCAATATTTTTATTTGGCTTTTTAAACTCTCATGTGGGCTTTATATTGCTTACAGCAAAATTGTAGGAAATGTGCCACTTATGTTTAAAAACAATATCCAGTACCCTTAGTAATAAGTGTTGTAAGTCCAAACCTTGGTGGTCTTTTGCTACACTTTAATTAGAGCAGAAATGTGCTCCTCTTATTCATTCAGAAGTTGATTTTCCCCCTAACTTTGCTGAGAACTCCATGAAGCTCCCTTCTCTTGTCAGGTGAACGTGGAAGGCATCCACTGCAACAGGTGCCAGTCAGACAAATTCGGTCTTGATGCTAAGAACCCACATGGCTGCAGCAGCTGCTATTGCTTCGGTGCTACCAGTCAGTGCTCGGAAGCCAACGGACTCATCCATAGGCGGGTGAGTAAGGAGCTGCTGAGCCATGTTACTCCCTGCAGGTATCTTTTAGGAGCTGTGTTCTGAGGAGTGGGGGCACCAGAGCATGAGTGTTGATACATACGAACACAGCAAGGAAAACCGGAACGTGTCGCGTATATTCCATCTGGCCCTAGGAGGTCATCCAATTTTAAGTGGAAACACTTTCATTTTTGTTTTAACTTTCCTTTAGCTCTCACTTTTAAATTTGATTTTTATTAGTGTAAGATATTGTTCAGATATTGTGGTTTTTATCATGCAAACTTGTTAAAGGGATTTATCCCCCACTGTGCTCACCTACTAGGTGGCAGCCGTCTTTCTTGTGAGCACACCTCCTCAGGATGGTTGGACACACTCCAAAGAGACGTGTGGTCCGTAGCCTCATCTTAAAGGAGTGCCCAAGAAGCTCTGTTCACTTTCTGCCATTCTTGGACTCCATGCAGGTGACTCTGGAGGCAGAGCAGACCACTCTGCCCCTGGTGGACGAGGCACTGCAGCACACAACGACCAAAGGCATCGCTTCCCAGCCCCCCGAGATTGTGGCAGACATGAAGCTGGTGAGACAGGATCTCCAGTTGGAGCCTTTTTACTGGAAACTCCCAGAACAGTTTGAAGGAAGGAAGGTAAGAAGAATTCTGAAGTCACATAAGAATGAAATGAAATGCATTTTTGGAATCACACCATTCTGAGATTTATCTAAATCATCACTGTTTCTTTTCTTTTGCCAGCTGATGGCCTATGGGGGCAAACTCAAGTATGCAATCTATTTTGAAGCTCGGGAAGAGACAGGCTTCTCAACATATAAACCTCAAGTCATCATTCGCGGAGGGACTCCTACTCGTGCTAGAATCATCGTCAGGCATATGGCTGCGCCTCTCAATGGCCAACTGACAAGGCATGAAATTGAAATGACAGAGGTAAAGTTATTAGTTGTTTGGGTGCAGAGATACCAACGGTTTGTGTTCAGTTTTATCAAAGTGGTTTCTCTTCTTGTTAACAGAAAGAATGGAAATATTATGGTGATGATCCTCGAATCAGTAGAACTGTGAGCCGTGAAGACTTCATGGATACACTATATGATATCCACTATATTCTCATCAAGGCTACCTATGGAAATATTATGCGACAAAGCAGGTAAACCATGACAGAAAATATTCAAATTAGGTCTTAGTCTAGATTCTATAGGCAAGGTTAGTAAGATATCAGATAAGAAAGATTTGGAAGTAACTGCTTTCAGAGTGTGATGACAAAAAACAAGCCAAGGTTGGCTTCCAGGTCACGAGATAGAAAGTACTGCTATTTACCAAGCAAGAAAAACAGCACAAGCAAAGAGGGAAAAATGCTGAATTAACCTTAGACATGGTGAGTTTAAGATGGCAGTTAAAAACTCAGGGAAATATGTACTGTGGGTTTGAAGTAAGTAACTGCTGTGCTATAAACATGTTATAAGATTATTGAGGAAGTGGCCTCCCTCAGTTATCAGGGGTACCCAGCAGGGCAGAGGTGGTCCAGCCTCTTCCAACTATGAGTGTTCTCATCTGTTCACTTCAGTATGGTCATTCACACAATGGACCATAATATGAGGTGACTGAAAATCACAATGGGGAAAAATCACACAGAAGACCCTCAAGAGTAACATGTTTTGGAAACCAAGCCATGGAAATATTTCATGGAAATATTCAGTGTTTTCATACAACCCCAAAGAGGTCAATTAAAATGAAGCATATCGTGACTGACACTTAAGACCACCCTAGTGACATTACTAATACCAGTTTCAGGGGAGTCCTGGGGCAGACATAATCTCTTAAAGAAAGAATGGGACACGGTGAGCTTGATATTGTGAGCATACGCTATTGTTTTCCATGAATACAAATTACAGAAAGAAGGAATGTCACAGTGTCAAAAGTTAAAAGATGATTGTTAGAGAGAGAAGTAATTATGTTTATAAATTATAGGGAAAGGACTTATAATGAAGAAACTATTAAAATTATAGATAAGGAGAAAATAACCTACAAGATAGCCAGAAGACTTCAGCAAATGAGTGCACATGGTCTGTTTCTTTAGTAGAAGGAAAAATGTACCCAATGGGACACATAGATAAGTCTCATATAACTGATGCAGAAATTTGAGTGAAGTTCCTACAAGAGTATTCGTTTCTCTTTCATGTGTTTTTGTTATGTTCTGTGAGTCTATGAAATCAATATATGTTGGTAAAAGAGTGTTGTATGATAAATTAGTAGACCAGGCCAGGAAAATAAAGAAAAACATTTATGAAAGCTTTTATGGTTGAATTAATTAATCTAAAAATCCTACCGTTCAAATATTTATACTGCACTAAGCACATAATATAACCAAAACACTTTTCTTTTCATGGAGAACATCCATATTGCTGTTTTGATTTGAAAAACTAGGGATTTTTGGTAAGAGACTAAATCAAAGACCAAAATTCACTTTCTAATCTGTCTTCCTTATTCCTTGTCATACTCCCTACTATAACAGTTTATTTTCATATGAAATAATAAAAACATGTACTGAAAAAGTGATCTCTGCTTTAATGTTAATTATTGTAGGATATCAAATATACATTATGTGGTAAAAGCCCAAACAGATTTGCTTGTCATAGATATGCAAATAGATTATTTTGCAAATTGTTCCAATCTTCAAGAAACTTGGTAGCTACAGAAAAAACATTTTATTAGTAGAACTGATAGAAACCATGTTTTCATTCATTTTCATCATATTCTCCTTGACCCTCTCACTAATCTCACCTTCCTACACTGTGACATTTTGTCTTGTTACCCAGTGTCTCCTCTTATCACACTCTTTAACAGATCTTACCTAATGAAATCCATTTAAGTGGTCATGTTCTGACACTTAAGAGGAAAACAAATATATCTAAGCTCCCTAAAAACTTGAGTCATAGTCTAGCAGAAATAAGAATTAATGAAAAAAGAGAATGAATAAGCAGTTGGTATCATAAGTCAGTGGATTCATGACCAAGATTTTTAAAAGTTTAAATACTCCCTCTGAAATGATTTAGGCATAACCTCACCTTTCTACTATTGTATAACTTTAAACAGAACCAAAGAGTTAAGAGTTATACATGTGGTTTAAAATTGTGCACATTTTTTTTTATCAATCCCAGAAGTTTTGTCCTTGCTTTAGTCTTTTACCATTTACCTCTGTGATTCAGTAATTATTTAAATAAAAGTCATATCTCTGATGCAAGCAGACCAGTTGCTCTTGTTGCTCTTCCATCTTTCTCACCCTTCCTCATCTTTACCCTCTGAAACCCTCTCAAGACCCCTGAGGAAAACTGTGAATCCAGAGGTGCATGTTGTTACCACTATTCCAACTTCACTTGATTTCTGAACACTTGCTGGTCTATTGTGTGTACGTGTACAAAACAAAGATGGTGAGATGATGCTACTCACTTCTATGGCCATAAAATGTCATGCAGGTGGCAGAAGGGAGCGAGCTTGTCTACAAACTCCAGGTGAACTTCTTGTGTCCCAAACTCCAGGGAAACAGAAAGATAGAGTCTTCCTTATCAGAGAGGAGTGGTTTGTGGACCACTACCTGTCCATTCACTCAAAGGATAAGGGTGGGACAGGGAATCAGGATTAAAGCTGCATGTGTATTTCATAAAGTCTGGCTGATCTTTGGATGCAAATTACAATGCTAGTGAAACCGAGCGTGTGTTCCTAATTCAATAAAACTTACCTATGCTTGTTAAGAAGCTTGTGATTCAAGTCCTCAAACTATTGGAGGTGCTTTTTATTGAAGCAAAACTATTCATTGTTTTATTTAAGAGTTTATTTGCAGAACATTTTTGTGTTACTAGTTAGTCAGTCGTGAAATAGTCTGAGTTTATGGACTGAATATATTTTTAGCGTATAATTTCAAATTAATAAAAAGGCTATCAATAGTTGCACTGTGAATATTTTCTTTCAATTATAAGGACTTTTCCACCAATAGCAAGGGTGAATTAAATTACTTGGAGGATTTATTTAACAAGATTAATAAAATATTAATTTAAAGGGTTCTTTATCCTCAGAAAGAGTTTGATATTATTAGGTCATTCTCGAGCTTTGTTTTCTAGGTGGCTTGCTAAAGTTCTTGAAAGGACATGTGGAGGCTTAAGAAGAAAAAATTAGGAACAGTAGTAGATTAAAAGCAATTTCACTAGTGACTAGGGGAGCTATTCTAATGGAGAATGACCTTGGATTGTCTGTTTGAAAGAATATAAATGTCTAGTTAATTGGCCATGTCTACCTGGAGCCACTCACATTTTTAAAAGTGAGGAAAAAATCTTTATAATAACTTCTCACCAGGATAGCAGACATCCAATTTACTAAACTCCTTACGATTTGTGTACCTATTCTGCTAATGTGTAGTCTCAATCTTTAAAGCAAAAGATGCAATAATAAGACGAGGCATAAAAACCTCTCAAATTGAAGCAAGTTCAGAACAACATAGCATTACTTGATTTAATGTTTCCACAATGGCTATGTCTACCAAGACATTGCATTGTTATCTTCCTAAATGCATACAATTATTATGTGTTGATTAAAAACAACAAAATGATGCATGGAACCCACCTGAGGTTGATAAAAACCTGCGAAGATTCTTCTTGTGGTGCTGAATGTGTGCTAGGTGATCACTTACGTATGGTCTTGCTGTTTCCAGGGTTTCTGAAATCTCAATGGAGGTGGCCCAGCCAGGACCCACGACAGCAGTGACTCCTCCCGCTCACCTGATAGAAAAGTGTGCCTGTCCCTCCGGCTACTCTGGCTTGTCCTGTGAGGTAAGCCAGCGGCTCCCCACCTGCTTACCCAAGCCGAATGGAAAGGCTCCCAGAAGTACCTCTGTTGCAATCCATTTTTCTCTTAACCTATTTTATCTGATCATTCACTCACAGTGTGAGGCACAGTAGAGAGAAGATGATGCTATTGCTGCCTGGTTGTACAAATCACAGCTAAAAAGAAATATCTGATAAAAATTAAAAGATCTGTAAAAACATGGAACAGTCAGGACATAACAATGTTTTCAAAAGGCCTGTCTATTATAACTGATCTATTTTCTTGGCACCATTTCTGAACAGTTAGAGGCATTTAAACGGCGGTGATTATGAGATATGTTTATACTGGATTTTGAAAGTGTTTTTATATAGAACATGACAAAACTTATTCACTAAATAACAGCCTGTTACCTTCAGCATAGGCTTCTCAGAACAGCATAAATTTGTTCCCACAGTGCTACTATCATTCAGTCAGACAACTTCAAAACTGATTTGTGTTGTGTGTGTGTGTGTGTGTGTGTTTATGTGTGTGTTTGTGTTTTCTTTCTGCGTTATGACTTTGACAGTCTTAAGGATTGGCAACTTTTCTAGATCTTCATTTCCGCAAAGTCAGTCTCCACGAATACCAGCTATCCATAGAGGCAGCGATGCAGGGAAAATGAAACAGAGGAAAAGTTGGCTTTGGTATGAAGTTCAGCTTCCCCATATATATAGGAGGGTTAGACCTCCCGCGGGTCACTAACCCTTGTTAAAATAGAGATGGTAGATACCAGGTCCCCAACTGTGCCCACACTTGGCCCTCTGCTGTAGAACCTCAGTAACACCTGGCGTGGAAGGGGCTTCTAGGACCTGCGTCAGCCGCACACCCCAGATTCTGTGCCTTTCGTCACCCTGCTTGGTGCCCACAGCACAGCAGCCGGATATTATCAACATCTCCCCCCACTTACAACCTAAGAACGTTAGCACACACCGTGGTGCCTGTCATGTAGTCCATGTTAGTGTTCGAGGTTCATATTATTATAATAATAACTAGTTACATAGCCACGTGGGGATTTATTTATAAATAATTTTATTTTGTAATAGAATTCATAGAATTTTGTTCAGTGTGGCAGGCAGATAATGACACTAGGTCAAAACGTGGTACAGTTTGAAAATATTGACTCTAAGTTTCCTGAGAGGTAGCTTGGCATAAGGAAAAGAAAACAGGGTTTGGATTCAGTGAATCCTGCCCAGCTCTGTTGCTTGGACAGGGTGCTTCCTCTTGCTCTTGCTTGCTGTTGAACCTCAGGGATTTGACCTGTAGAATCATCATGAGGGGTAATTTAGCTAAAAATGTAAGTGAGAAAGCCCATTGTAAACTGAGAGTTCTGTCATACAGATTCCATGTTGTTTGGAGAAGAATTTCATAGGCTAACTCAAATATCCTTTGAAGGGTCCTTGAAATCATTTTGAACCCTCCCTTATCACTGCTCTGAGGACAATATTCCTTTGAATGTGTCCACTCTGATATAATATTCTCAAATAGTCCATCTCATTATTTAATAACTCACATACATCTGTTTATACATGTACACACATACCTATACAGTATGTATGTGTGTATAGTATTTATATATAAAACCCATCCAAACATATGCATGCACCTGCAGTATATAGGTTTAAAAAAATGCGACAATGTGCACATAAATAATGTGCTCGCTTTCCAGTGATCATGAAAGATAAAAAGATAGAGGACAGGAAGAACTGGAGCTTTTTCTAGACAAGAGATGAACTTTGGTCACAGGGGGTGTGGCTGTACAGCAAACTAACTCCAAGACCCTGACTGCCTCCCTTAATTACTGTAGGCCTTCGTTACTATATAGTTGTCCAATCTTTGAAATGACGGGTTGGGTTTGAAGTCCTGAAATTCTCTGACTCTGCAATATTATTTTGCTATGGAAGGTATTCAGTCAGTAGTCAA
Organism: Heterocephalus glaber; assembly: GCF_000247695.1. Next base: position 3,609,927 of record NW_004624753.1, read on the forward strand.
GGTTGACCTTGCAGTATCTCAAAGAGTAAGTTATTACAGCTCTGCTTTTCCTATATGTACTTAAAATAATACTGTTCACTTAGCAATAGCACTGTTGGAAAAGCATTGGAGTATTTTAATGGCAATCTATTTTTCATTGCAGATTTTAAATGTTAAAATCTCTACTTATAGTGATCAATAGACTTTTCAAATAGTATATTCTAAAATATGCCTTACCATTAATTTTAGTAATTTTCTATTAAATGAAACTATAAATTAGCACAAAGAAAGAAAATGCTAAATGAAGAAAATCAAGAAAAATTAGGAATGTGTACAGTCACCTGCATTGGTAGCACTGCCTGTGTCCTGTGAATTTCACAGAAGCTCCTATTTACAGAAATAATTACAGCAATATATTAGTGGAGAGATTATGCAGACAAAGGCTTATCTCTCATAATAAGATACCTGAAGTGTTCTCTACAACCCATTGCTTCTAATCCATTATACATCATCTTTATAATTCCTCTTGATTCTAAAGTACAATTATCTAGGCGTAATATCTAATCATCAAAGCAAAAGCTAAGGACAATTTTTGAAATAATACATACTATTGCAGAAACATGTGCTTGGAGTTATAAATACACAAAGCAATGCCTTTATAATATTTTCACCAAATGTATGGTATTACACAGACATTTGCATTTATTAGCTCTTCATATTTTTACTTAAATTGTTGTTGCAAGTATAAAAAATTAAGTATGGGTTGCCACTAAAAATATAGCCTGTTATAAAGACACTTAGCCTTTGACTGTTACCTAGAGTGTTGTGACATTATAGCTTTGTTCTTTAAAAATGTTGGTTCTAGAAATGCCTAATTATTGCAATTTATGCTTTGAAGTAGAGACAAGATTACTTTAGAAGTCAAGTAAAGGACACTGTTTCCTCACTAGATTTGTTGCTGTTGCAGCCGTGGAGTTTACTCAGTTAACCTGCCCTTTACATCGAGTTGGGTAGGTTTAACTTCAGTTTTAGATTGTCTGCAGACCCCATTCATATGTATGACTTTCTTTCTTAACAATGGAAGATACTCAGCCTTGCACTTCTCTGCAGCAATACTGTGGATATCAGAAATTCAGCAGTGATCTCTAGGCCATGTTCTGATAGTTGCAGCCTCCTCCCATATGTTAGTAGGGCTTCAGGGTCACAGTTGAATGGCTGGTATCTCTTGGGTCACCACTCAAAACCTGCCATCTTCTAATTTCTAAAAAAAATCAGAAAATTAAAATTTTTTAAATCCCTAATTTATACCTATTATCAAGCCATAAAATCCAAAGGCAGAATGTGCAAATCGATTTGTTCTCTTACACATGCTTATCTTTCAGTTATCCTTTTTTGCTTTGGTTGCACCTAGGAGACCAAAAAACTGAGTCCATGTATTATTGCACACTGTTAAACTGTGTCATTAGGCAGCGATATCATTATGTAAACATCATAGGATGGATTCGCCCAAACTAAGCTGGCTGAGCCATCACCAAGCAATATAACCTTACGGATTCACTATCATATATAAAGTCTACGGGTGACTGAAATATTGTTATGTGGCACATTGACTGTATGTGCACATATCGAGGAACATGATATGGGTAAGTGGCATACAATATAATTTTCCTTCTCAGTACAATTTGGAACAATCATAGCTGCTTTTACTTTAGTTTATCCTCAGCAACTATATCTAAACATAATCTTGGATAGAGAAATCTATGTTACTTTGTTGTATGCCGAGCATTAAATATGTCATTTAATCCTCACGACAAGCCCTATACCAAAACAAAACTTCTTTATTGAGTGCTTGCTGTACCTGGAACAATCTCAAGCATATTTTCTAATACACTGTCAGCATTGAATATGACCTATGATCTCTATTTCACAGAAGAGGAAATTGAGGCTAAAGAATTTGCCTGTGACCACACAGCCAGGCAGCAACAAAACTACAATCTGACAGAGAAATCTGTTTCCAAAATACAGATGAATTTAGGCTCAATTATTATGTTATTCATGATCCCTGTGTTCCAAGTGAGGACAGCAGGGCTACAATATTCAAAACCTGCAGAAAGTGTGTGTAGTAAGTGGTGGAGCAAGAGCTATAGTCACTTTACCTGAGTGCAAAACCCATGAGAAGATGCAAACCACTCTTTTCCTTGGCTCCTGCGTAGGTTCTGTTCCTACTGCTGCACTCTGAGAAATGAGGGGGCCCTGCAGCTCCTCACCAGAGTAGGCCACTTTCCATTCGCCTTTCATTCTCCCATTTCTACCCTCCCTGTCTTTCAAAGAGACATCGTATTATGAAAGTAAGTTAAAGACAGAAGGAGAGCAGAGGAAAATTGAGCTATGCATAATTTTAGTACATGGGAAGAGAACTTTGGAAAAGTCAGAGTTAAAGAAAAAAATGGATGAAATGAACTCAGAAAAGGATTATTTATTTTTTCTTTCATCCTCCATAATGTTCCAGAAAGAATTTTAAATGAGATTTTTTAAGTTGCTTTTTAAATTCCAATTCAAACATAATTGTTCTTATGAATTTTGCTCCAGTTCACTGAAAGAGGGAAATTGTGATATTAAAAAAACACTTTCAAAAATTTTAAAAAGCAAAGAATATAACAAAATCCAAAAAAAAAGGTATTAAAAAGAAATGAGTAGCTCATAGTTTTGGAGGGGTATTTTTTTTAAGTGTTTCAAATTTCTAATTCTTACATTATGGAAGTCTCTTTTTCTTTACTAACCCTGAGAAACGCCATGCACCAGAACAAATCTTAGAAAGAAACAAGAAATCATCAGTTACTGCTCTTTCTCATTCATGGGATGAGGAAACTGCACCGCAAAACAATAACTTGCCCCATCCTTCAAACAACTTTTAAAACCACGGCTTCCGCATTCAGTGAGTGCCCCACCCAGGAGCTGGTCTGCCTTTTACAAGCATGCATTCACCGCCCGGGTTGAGAAGCCAGGGAATCTCTACCCTGACTCCTCACTGGATCCTCCCAGGAGATTTGAAACAAATCCTGACCCCACTCTACCAATTAATTGGGATCTCTCCCGGTAGAGGCTCGCAGGCATCTGTATGTTTAACAGCTCCCCAGATAGCCATGAGAACCGCAAGGAAAGGCAGAAAGGTCTGCACTGAGCTCGACTGGAAGGACAGCAGGCCACAGACACCTCTCCGCCTGCTTTCTCCCGCTCCAAGCTGCCCTCCAGGGAAGAGCCACGCGAGAGGAAGCCATGCTGTGCACCGCAGGAGACACCATCTTAGTGCGCGCTTGCTTCTTTCAGTCCTTAACATTAAACTTCGCGCCATTCCTCTATGGAGAGTATCATTTCTCAACTTTATTCTTCTAGGACTTGATTTAAACTTTTGTTTGAGATGTAAAATGGAGCTAGGAACTTCCTTTTAAATTGTGTGATTTGACACATTTGTGTGTGACACAAACATACAGACCTCAAGGAAATGCACCAATATAATCATAATAGAAAGATATTTAAGAGTACAATCTATGTCAATAAAATTCAATTTTATTCAATAGTCAGCCCATTAACAAACTGGAACAACGCATACTGCAAGTCAATTTTAAATACACCTTTGATTGTTGTTTTTTTTTCCAGTTATGGTTAAAGGAATTCAACTATAATTTCTATTATTTTATGAGAATGGTAAAAATGAAACTTGATTTTAAATACTATGAGTAAACTTCATTAAAGTATGTGATTATGGCCACCACAAGACAAATGAAGCATAAGATATTTTGAATACTACTCTGTTTTCTTTTATTGGTTTGCTCAAAGCTGGGACATTATTAAGTCTCATTAGAATTTCTTACAGGCTGATAAGAGGAGAGAAACACTTAATTAAATGCTTAATTGAAGTACCCATTATCCAAATCAAAATAAATAAGGGGAGAGTGCCAACTATTGATCTCTTTCTTTCTAAAGTACTTCCACTCTACTCTTAGGCCAGAGACAGAAGACAACGGACGCCGTAGGAAGTTTGTGTCCAACATTGCTTCCCCTGCTTGTCCAGTGTCGTTTTCCTTTCATCAGTACTAGCATGATTTTTAAGTGAGAAAAATGTCCTACTTTGCCAAGGTGATTTTCAGTGGGGTCTGAAAGGCTGATTCCCACCTCCTGAGGAGAAATGGAGCAATGTTCGATGACCTAGAACAAGCTGAATGTGCTCACAGTACTGCTCCCTGGAGTTCTGTGGCCTTCCTCCTGGAAAGCCAGACACTTCCTGGTACATTTCCATAATAAACCGGAATGAAAATGAAAGTCTTCATTTTGTGTATGTCAGCTTCACCAGTAATTTTCTGTTGGCTTTCTGATTTTTATTGCAAAACTGAAAGAAAAATAGATCAGGAAAGATCAATCTTATTGATGGCCTAATGGGCCTAAGACATGTAGAGCTTTTACTGTTTTGAATTTCTTCCTTTTATAGTCTTTAAATTATATTGATATAAATAATGCATCCATGATATGTATTCATTTATTTAATTTTTTGCCGTGTTTCATCGGACATTTGCTAGTTCTCCATCAGGCACAGGAGTAGATTTTAGGTTGTCAGGGACATTGGAACTATCTCTTTAGTCCATATGAAAGTGTTAGTTAAAAATAAACTCCTTTCTCAAGTTTTAAAAAAAAAGACTATTTGAGGCTTTTTCCAGCTAAGAGCTGTGGATGCAAATAAAAGCTTTCCTTGGCTAAAATTTGACCATGGGGAGGCTGCTTGCATCTGTGGGCAAAATGAGGCGGGCAGAGACGTATCTGAGGCATCGAAATTGGCACTTTCGTCTGTAAGTGGCGCTGCCCCTAACACACATGGAGCAAAGTCCGTCTTCATAACCAGTGAAGACTGAAGCGTTGCTAAAATCCGATTCCTAACTCGGCTGTCCCAATTGGCTTTCCTTCTTGCAGACCTGCTCCCCAGGATTTTACCGCCTGCGTCCTGAAGCAGCTGGCCGCACCCCGGGACCCGCCCTGGGCGCCTGTGTTCCCTGCCAGTGCCACGGACACAGCGACCGCTGTGACCCTGAGACTGCCCTGTGCCAGGTGGGTGCTGATGTCCTTGGACAGGTCCGCGCGCTGGTTTCTCTTTGCACAAACACACACCGTGCACAGCGTCCGGCTCCTCTTCCGGGGACGTAACTCTGTGTGAAATACAGCAGACGCGGGAGGAAGACGCCCTCGTGTGCTACACTTTAAAAAGAAGAAATAAGACCGCTGGAAATACCACTGTTTCATCCAGAAATAGAATAGCAGCCCCTTAGGCGAGCACCAGAGGCGCTGTCTAAAAATGATGCGAGGTTTTCTTTTCTAGTTAGGAACAAAAGTTGCTTTCTATAAAAAATTTCGGAATTATAGAAAACTATTAAGAAAAAATAAACGTCATACCTAGAATTCAACCTAAATAAAAATGAAATATTTTAGGTACTTCCTCCCGATTTTATATACGTGTTTACAAATAAGACTTACATCATACTGACCATGGGTGCAGTCTTATGTTCTGCCTTTTACGTTTGCTTATCAGAGCATATTTGTTCTAAGTACTCGTTTTAAAATGTATTTTTACTAGTACATACCATATTTGCCATATGTAATGATCATCCATCATAGGAAATTTGTACCTGTACGTAATATGACTCATTTCATCTTTTTTCCCCATTTCCCTCCCCACCCTTCAATCTTTCTTCTCCCCATTTACAAAACCTTTCTTCTCAGGGCTGGGGATTTAGCTCAGTGGTTCCATCACCTGCCCTGCAAGCGTGAGGACCCAGGTTTGATCCCCAGTACCAAAAAAACCCCAAACAAACAGACAAAAATCTTTCTTCTCCTTTCCATTTTTTCCCTTCAGTTCTCTTTTTTTTAAAATCCATTTTCCATTCCTTCCCCTCTCCCTCTCCCTCCCATTTGAACATGTTCTTCCATCTTCCCAACATCTATCCTGCACTGTGCTTATTTACCCTTTGGGTTTGTCATACAAGAGAAACAATACGATATTGAAACGTGTCTGATTTATTTCACTTGATATTATGGTCTTGAGACGCATCCATTGATCTAAAAATGATTCAGGTTTATCCTTCTTTATGGCAGAATAGTACTCCATTGTATATAAATACATTTTCTTTATCCATTCAACCATTGATGGGCATGTGGGCTATTTCCAAGATTTAGCTATTATAAATTATGCTGCTATAAAAATAGTGTGCATATATCATTGTGGTATGATGCTTTTAACTCTTTTGGGCACAGCTGGGTCAAATGAGACCTCTAGTTTGGGTTTTTAAAGGAATCTTCATACTGATTTCCATAGTGCTTATACCAGTTTACACTCCCACCAACAATGGAGAAGGGATCCTTTTTCCCCATAGCATTTGTTATTGGTTGATTTCTTGATGATAGCCCTTCTTTCTGAAGTGAGATAAAATCTCAGTGTTGTTTTAACTCAAATGACCAGTGTTAGATATTCTTTAAAATCTTTTATTAGAAATCTCGTCATTTAACCATTCCCCCTATATTTGAGGCTGCTCTTAACTTGTTATCTCCTCTCTGGCACCCTGCACTGTGTCCATCCACTATCTGCCTTGGAAAGATCAGAATTCTCATGTCCTTTGCACTTAGTATTTACATCACCATAAGGAATTCCAGTTTCCTGAGTTTCTGCTCATACCTAGACGCTGCTCCCCATCTCTGTACTCTCCTCTCCCCATTTCCTGCCTATTTCCTCCTTTAGTTATCCCTGAAACCCTTTCACCAACCCTGTGGTGGACCTTGTGGTCAGTCATCAGCAAAATCCCCTACCCAGTTCCTAGTTCCCTTAATGTTCTCTTCATCTTTCCTAATTGAAACCTGGCCTTCTGCCTGCAGGCTGCTGCCCATGTCTCTGTCTGTGGTAAGCACTGTTTTCTGTGACTCTTCATTCCCCTAAACCTGAAGGGAGGACGGATGTCCCTAACCCCCTGTGCCAGTCCTGTGTCCTCTTCCTTTTCTCCTCCGCAGCACCACCTTTGAGTCTCACACCCCCATCTATTTTTCCACTGCATCTGCTTATTAAGGTCACCTACTAACCCTTGCATCATGCATCTTCTTCCCTGGAGACTTCCCCTGTATCATTTCCATTCTGTCCAGCACCACTGCTAACATAATCCTTGGTCATCTTAATATCCATAAAATTTAATTCTTCCATAGACACTCTAGTGTCTTGTGCCTCCATCCTGAGTCTTATTCTTTGACTGCCATTTGTTGTCTTTAAACTTCAACACTTTTAATCTTACCTCCGATGCTCACACTTGTGCCTTATCTCTCATGCCCTCCCTTCTAAACCAGCTTAGCATCCCCGCCTCACATGCTCATTCCCCTTGCTTCCCCTCACACATTCCCACTCAGTTTACCCCTCGGTGCTTAAGCCCTGTTCTCCCAGTTCTCCACACTTACACCTCTAAACCAAATGTTGCTATAGAAAGACAACTGTGCCTCCTACTCTCGCCTCAAATCTGTGATCATTTCTCTTCAAGTGCATCCTCTGTGCTCTCAATCCTGGTGTTATCTCTGGGCGATTTCCTCCCAGACATTTCTGGATGACTGTTGTATAATTTCCCCTCCCTCTTCAGCCCCAAACCTCCCCGCCTGCCTCTTCCCATCCTCCTCCCACTCAATTGTTGGTGTTGTTTCCTATTTCGTTGATAAATTGAAAGCAATGAGAAGTGGGGCACACAAACCCCCACTGCCTCAGGTACCCACCTTCCTGAATCTGTCCCCTTTAATGCTATGTTTCATTACTTTGGATGAATTGTTCTTTCTAGAAAAGACCAAGTCTTCAGAGACTTTCTAGATCTCATCCTCCCTGCCACTCAAGTCCGCCACTCTGGGTAACCTCCTCTCCCTCCAGCGTGTCCCCTTAAACCAAAAACCAAACCTTTGTGACTCCATTTCACTTCTAGCTACCACTTCCTCCTCCTCCTTCCGTCAGAGTTGACTGTACTCTGTCCGTAGCTCCTCTCCGTCCATGTCTCTTTAGTTACTAAAACCAGGCTTTCCCTTCCACCACTAAACCAGAGCTAAAACCAGTGCTCAGCCAGGCTGTGTCTTACTTCACCTGTCAACAGCAGTTGATGCTGAGGATCTCCACATTCCTCTTGAAATGGTATTTAGTTTGCTACTCTGGCTATGCCACATTGAGGATTTTCCAACTCTGTGTTTTTTTCTTCCCATCCATTGCTTCTTTCTCCCCATTATCCTGAAGTTTACCCAGGATTGTTCCCAGACTCAATTCGTGCAGCCATTTGCATTGCCGCAGGAATCACACTGTCAGGAAGAACAGGACTCCCAGATGTCTGCTAGGAGCCCATGATATTTCCTCCAACTCCCATGATTTAATTTTAAACATATCTTTTAATCTGCCTCAAATTTATTATGGTGTGGGGAAATAATCTATCTTCATATGGACATTACTGTAAAGAAAGGGTTATTGATATTTCTTTTTTCCTCAATACATTATGGGATCAGAGTAAACACAAATTTATTTTATCCATAGTCAAACATTTAAAGATGATCTATTCTGTTCTACTTACCTTTAAGTTTTGTTACAATGTTTTGCTTACCTTCTTTTTAGATTAAATTGTAGTATGTGGTAAAGCAAGGCCCTTTATCATTCTTTTTTGCTCATTTCCTTAAATAGATGCTCATATGTTCTTTCAGCTGACATTTTTATTCGCTATTTCAATCACTTCTCCCAAAAAATGTTACTAGAATTTTGATTGGAGTTACGTTAAGCCTATTTGTAAAGACTGCTGCGTTTGCATTGTTCAGTTTAGGACAATGGAACAATGTAAACACAGGACAACATATTCCTCAAGAAAGGAATATGATACTCTTCTCAAACATTTTATGTCATACAATAAACTATCTCAGTATTATCAAATCATACATTTTGACTTGAAAATTATTCCTATATATCACATATTTTTATTCCAATAATAAATGTTACATTTTTGTTTCAACATAGTACATTTTCTAACTGGTCATCATTGGTGAAATATGTTTAGTACATATTTATTGTCCAACCCCTTTTATTTTACTCCCATAAGTTTTTAATTGATTATTTCAGTTACTTTTATAGTTACAATGATATTATTTTTAAATAATTATAATTGTGTTTTTCTTACCAGGACCTATATCTGTTACAATATTTTTCATTGATTCACCCTTCTAAAAAATGTTAACTAAGAATAATCAGCTTCCTATTTTATTCCTGATTTGAATATGAATATCTCAAATATTCTACCCAAATATGATGCAGGTGCTTCACTTAAGAAAAATATTCCTCATCATACTGAGAAAATATATTCCTGTTTTCTAAAAGATAGTTTCTTTCTATCCTGTTAAGGTATTTAAATTTATAGTATGCTTACTTGTGTAGGTTAGGTTGGAGGTGTGAGACCCTGTCTCAAAATTATAAAAAAAGCTTGAAAGGGCTGGAGATGTAGCTCAGTTGTGGATTACTTGCCTAGCACATGTGACTCCTGAGCTCAATTTTCAGTAAGGCAGAAAAAGGGAGGTGATCATGCATATATTTTTTCACCTTAAGCAGGTGATGAATGATATTATTGACTAAGTAAATAACTAATACCAACTCTCCTTGAATTTCTGAAATAGCTGGTTTAGGTGTAATATTCTTTCACTATCTGCTTATCTGTAAAATTCAATAATTTACATAGAGGGGTTAATGTATACATTTATAAATAATTAAATTCATCATTCTTATGCAGTTTTGTTGATGTTTTTATCAGGATCATGTTTGCTTAATATGATTAACTTAGAAACTTTCGCAAAGGGTGCAACCTAATTTTATTTTTATTAGGATAAAAGTTATTGTCTGAACATTGTCCTCTTTTGACCAATTGGTTATTATAGCAATTTTTGTTTTTTAGGAATGCTGTACGCAGGTCTGTTTTTCTGAGAAATCCTAGATGAAGTAAAAACTAAATAAATATTTCCATCAAACACACACAGCTAGTGTAAATTGTTATGCTCTGAATTTTTATATTTTCCTCCAGGGAATTTACAACTTTTGAATTGAGACAACTTCATTTATCTTTGACACAAGCCCATGAGGCAAATGGGAAACAGCTATTATAATTCCCATGCTGTAACTGAAGAAACTAAGGCATACTGATTTTTCTCCTATGTGGAATAGTGATCCTGGTTTATCCTGGTTTAGCGTGTCCACTGCACAGTGTAGTGTTATCTGCTTTCAGACAGCAGCGTGCGTGGATTCTACAGTCAGGCTTTCCTTTTGCAAGTGCTATTTGTTTGTGTTTGCAGTACATAATTATTACATTTGTCATGGGGAGTTGGTAAGTGTCCATAGCACACCTTAATGCTGTTTTCATCCCCTTTGCCTACCCTTCCCCCTCCCTCCCTCCATCTTCTGGTTTCCTACCTTTCTGCAAACAATCTGTCTCTCTCCTTCCTATCGTCCACCTTTACTTTGCTCTCTATTAATACTCTGAATTTCTCATATAAGAGAAACTATGTGATGTTTAAGTTTGTGTGTCTGATTTATTTCATTGAACACTATGGTCTCATTCAGACTTTCTTGACTCAAATCCTGTCTTCATTCTTACTGGTCTCATGAGCCTCATCAATTTCTTTAATTTCAGTATGGTTTGAGTTTCCTCATTTCTAAATTTATATATGTGTATATAAATTTATATATATATATATATATGTTCACACACTCATATATTCCTACTCAGAATTTTTATAAGGACCCAATGAAATACTCAATACAAAGGGTTGGGACCTTTTTCTTTAGTACATGGTAAACTCCATGAAAGTAGTAGTTATGATATTGATCATAATGATGATAATTAGTATACATCATTAACCCTTTGTAGTTTCAGAAACAATCAGCTGATAATCAAAAGGATGAAAAGCATTTGTACGTCTAGGACTGTGCTAGATTTTCTTACTTAGTCTTTTTGGGCTGTTGTAACAAAATGCCATAGACTGGATGGCTTATTAACAACAGAAATTTATTTCTCATGGTTCTGGAAGGTGGAAGTTTTAAGATCAAGGCCTAGAAAATTTGATGTCTGCTGAGGGCCTGTCTCCTGGGCATGGATGCTGCAAGGAATGAGCTAACTTCAGGTCTATTTGGAAAGGATTTTAATCCCAATCATGAGGACTTTATCCTCATGATCAAATCACCTCTCAAAGGCCCTGCTTCCTAATACTATCACCTTCTGGCTTAGAATTGCAACATAGGAATTTAGAAAGGACACAGACATTCAGAATATACCGTGCTCTGGTGCTCTCAAGGCAATGATATTTAGAAATGTAGCACTCATTTTCTTTCCTTCCATTACCTCTTTAGTAAAAACAGAGTAGATTGAAAATATATATTTTAATAATTACCCCAAGCTGATATCCCTGTGTAATTATGCCGATCATGGTGCCTAATGACATTTGCAAGGGAAAGGCTGCTTTTTCCTAGGTTTTATTAAGTTCTATGCCTTTTACACTATTAGTTATTACAATACTTCTGTGACTGTTACCCTTTAAGGAAAACATTTTTTTCAAAATGGAAGAATAAAGCATACATGATACTCAACCTCAGGTGGAGGGAGGAGGCAAAGGTAACTGAACTAACTGTTGTGCACACATGCACAAGGAATCACATGATGGATGGATGGGTAGATGGATGCTTACATATTCTCACTGAGTCATCACCACACTCCATGGTCAGGATTATTTATCTTGTTTTTCGCATGAAGCCTCACTTAGCTCAATGAAGATTTTCAACATCATATTATGAAAATGTTACTTTTATTGTATCATAATTCTTATTTGAAACAGAAGAAAATTTGCATCGTTGATCTGCTTCATGGCCTGAAAAGCTGTCAATATCTGCAGTTAAACTATAAGCCCTCTCCTCGGTCAATAGATCTTTAACTGGAAACTACTGTTTGAAGGTGTCTAGTAAACTTTCATTAATCTATCTAACAACCTTATGACATGTTATTATATCTCTGAAAATTAATGGTAAGAAAATTTAAGCAATCTATTAGAGTCTTGTCCAAAAATATTAGAATCAGGTTTCTAAATTACTACTAACTTATTTTCTACAAACTGAGAAGGAATAAATGTATACTTACTTGATTAAATGAGTTTAGTTTTAAAATCCCAAGTGAATTATATCCTAGAGTATGGATAGAAACTGCAAAGTTACTAAAGGTCATATGTGAGAAATATTTAAGAAATCATGAGAATATAAATTTATCAGAAGATAGCAATAAAATGGCTGTTCACATTTTATAAGGAAAAGGAGAATATAGGAAACTAATGTTGATCTCCAGTGAACCTTGAGGGTAACTTATTTAACCACTGTCAGCTATAGAAACTGTGTTTCCTGTGAATCAGAATAGAGTCCTTCAAAATAACACACATCACACTGTATTTTGCTATATATTGCCAAGGTTATATAAAGAATATTGAGCCCCTGGTTTCCTGAATCTCAGTATAATATCAATTTCCTTGGATAGTGGGATATGTCGTATCTCAAATTCAGCAAAGCTAAGAGCTAGAACACGTGGCAGCGAGAAGGCTCTAGAGATGTCTCCGGTGGTAAGACAAGGGCTTTGAGTCTGGCTCTGCTGTGCTCAGTCCTTTGAATGGGACCTGTCAGATACTCGTGACATAAACCTGCAAGTGTAACTTCATTCATTGCATAGTGGAAAAACTTCTCTCCAGTGGAATTATGCCCACAATTAACAATGTAAAGTTTATAGAGAAGGTTTTGAACTTAGCTCATTTGCCCCTTCATTCTTAGGCATTTGCTAATAATTATTTCCATATGCCCATCTTATGGTGGATGCTGGATATAAAGATGTGAATTCCATAGGTCTTGGCCTGTAGGAGCTCATTGTTTATTGCCCAAGGGAAAAACAAAATTGCACCTAATATTGATTCATGTGACATACGAGTTCTTAGTTGTTTGCACATTGGATAGAGACCAAAAGTCATTGTTATTTGTGCAAGACCCAAATTAAGGATGGAAGTACATTCAATATGTTTGTAAATCATAGCTAGAAACTTATAAGCCACTGTATTTTGAAAGAAATTTGGAGTAACTGGGACTTTAAAACATTTGACTTGAAAAAAAGTTTAGGAAGCAATATTGTTCTTAAAAAATGAGTATCTTCCCTGGAAAATGGGAATTAGACTTAATCTGTGTAGCTTTATAAGACAAAACTTGGTCACTGACTGAAAACTAGAATGCAATTTTTCAGACATCACAAGTGAGAACTTCATAGTTTAGAGTTATGCAAGGTGAGGACAGCCTTATAAGAATTCTTGCATTTATGATAAAGAAAGTATAGGAAAGACTCATCTAAGGAACTGCTTCCCTTAGATGTAAAATAGCACAATCTTATTGTGCATTTATTGATAAACTTCTCATGAGATATATAAAGTACAGAAATTTTTCCTAAAGGCTAATTTCTATACAGGAGCAAATACATACACTATTTGGCAGCATACTGGAAAGTCGATCAAAAGGGCTGTGTCAGAAAGTTTCAAAAATAGCATCAAGATTTATGTGTTGTGTTTGCAGACCTAAGCAGGACATTTGATTCACTTAACTGAGTACAGAATGTCAGCAACCTTGGGGAAGATTGACTATCCTGAGAAGTTACAATATTTACTTTCTTTCTGAAGAAATTATATAAAGTTTCAAGTACAAGAAAAGTGAAACCGTACTTTTGAATTTCTGTATTTTAGTAATGATAATTATCTTTAAGTATTTTAATATGGTTATTAATGTTACTTTAGGTTATTAAAAATAATTCATTAAGCAGTGATTTTATTATAAAAGCAAAATGCTAAAAATTATTGTTGAAGATCCCATGTGCTTTTGGCACATGTTCATTTCTAAACCATAAAATATGTTCTTAAAACACTCCCCGGTTAATACTTATTCATTATTTGACATCTTGCTGAAACATTTGAGACTGGAATTCATAGACAATTGCTCTTCCTGGGAGCCATTATCTCTTACAATGCTACTCTTAAATATGGAATGGGTATTTTATTGCTAAAATATGGTGGCTCCTTTGGATGGATGAATAAGAAAGGATTATGGTGCTTAAATCAACATCAAAATATAACAAATCATTTTGTCCTGATAGCCACTTTCCTGTATTTATTAGACTGAAACTTGTTTTTCTTCATCTTAAAAATATTATGATATCCTAGGGTGTGCAAAAGAAACAGTAGCTAGATAAAGCCAGAGGGTAAGCAGGAGAGATTAGGAAAGTCTTCCCCATTCATCCTGATGGTGAGAAAGATCCATGCAGACTCTCAAGCAAGAGAAGGACATGGTTTGATTTAAGCAGAGTGTGGAGAAAACACTGGCTGACACATTTGGAAACAGAGCCTTTAGCTAGGAGGCTATTCTGATAATCCAGGTAAAAGATGTCAATGGCCAGATAAAATTAGTAGCAACAAGGAAATCAAGAAACAGAAAAATAGAATTGTAGAACAGTGAGCAAACAGATATCTGGGCTAAGAAAAACCTCTAGGTTGCTGACCTGAGCCATTCAGCAGATGATAGTGACCACCAGCTGAAACAGGAAACTGGAGAATTAGCAAATTGAATGAGATTAGCTTCATAATTGACCTTTCAGAGTCCAGGTGCTTTTGTGTTATACAATAAGATCTACCCGAGCAGCAATTAGAAATACAATTTTGGAACTAACTGGAGATATCAATGATAAATATATAAAATTCAGAGTTTTGGGCACATACGTAACTAATGTCAGAGTAATGGATGAAATCCCCAAGGCAGAATGTGTAGGAAAAACAAAAGATGAAAGCAAAAACTTGAATCAACAAAATCAATCTTACTAGACAGAAAGGGAAGAAAGAGTCCACAAAAGATAAGAATAGCTACAGAGATAGGAAATGCATCTACCGATTTTATTAGTATGGAAACAGAAAATTGCAGAGAAAGAATGGCCAGAAATATCAGGTGGTGCGGAGAATTCACATATCATGAGGACTGATTATTGTCAATAAATTTCAGTTTAGCTAGGAAGATCTTAGGGATGAGCCAGGGACAAGACAGAATACTATGTCAAAGAGATGGGGAAAGGCAGACAAAACCATGCATTGTTTGGAAGGAAACAGAGGTGCACCCAAATAGGAGGTTTCATTTCTTTGAAAACAGGAGACTATCCTCTGCTAAGGGCAAAGTGGAAATTTAGGACTGCGGTTGGACCTGTCGTTTTGGAAAACTGGATCTCTTTTACATCAAGCTGTACAATGCATCTGCAGACAACACAATGTATTTTCAAATACAATGCCAAAAATGCAAAAGACCAATAGTCTAAAATTGATAGTGGCAATGTCATGGATTCACTGCAGAGAGGAGCATAACCTCTCTAAAAAACATAACAATTCCATGGCAATGTCTGTGGCGACCTGACTTTAGTTATCATTTGTCGTGAAAACTGCATCTCTGGTACCATTGTTTGCCTTGGGAGGCAGATGAAAGTTAAGCGCGCTCTTCTGGGTGGACTGAAGCAGAGCCCGCAGACTCCAGTCAGCCCAGTTCGCCTTGGACCCTGCAGACAGCCTTGTAACTTCCCCAGTGGCTCAGGACAGCAGCTCACTGACATCTACACCTATTTGGCTCCAGATTGTGCTGTCTCACTTTCTCTCTGTGTTCTGTTTATAGGAAGTAAATCACTGCTCTGAGTACCTCAAATCCTGTCCTAGAAAATCAAGCTGAAATCCAACTCCAAATTTCCTTTTGTTTTTTTGACTCACAAAATCAAGTGCTGCAGTTTCACTAAACAACATTTGATATTGCGTTTTGTTGTTTATTATTGGCTAGGCTTTTGTCCCCTGAGTCAAATGTATTTCTGGAGGGTAGGACGTTGTTTTCCTTTACTTCTCTTATTGGATTCTCTTAGTGTCCGTGTCATTGCCTAGAGGTGGCTCTTCCTATGTCCTGGTGTACAGTTGTTCTGTATTAAATGTCATTCTACTCTGTGACACTTTCAATTTCAAAACTTTTTTTTTTGGTTGTTTTTTCTTTGGTACTGGGGATCCAACTTAGTACCTCGCGCTTGCAAGGCAGGCGACAGCACCACTGAGCTACATCCCCAGCCCAATTCCAGAACTGTTTATATACTACTCTGACACTTTTCTCATTTTCTGTGGAAGTGTTCTAACACTTTTCACCCCAATATCCCTTATTATGCAAATATGGAGGACGAAATATGGATGTAAGTTTGCTCATTTCAAGTTGAGTTCTCTGTACTTATACAGAACCAACATTTGGCAGAAAAGTAAATGGATAACATTCTTCAGATGGTGGAAAGGCTGACCTTTTTTTGTTCATGTTGTCTCTCGGAGCCTTTATGCTTTTCATTTGGGCTTAGCTTCATAAAGTCTGCTGATGGGCAGGTACTGAGGCCCCGGGAATCCCAGCACTTCTGCGATACCTCATACAGACAAACATGGGAAGGGAAGAGACTTAAATGGCCAGACAACCAGTTTAAGATCCTTTAAATTCTCTTTCCCAATTTAGAGTAAAAGGAAAACGTACACAGAAGTTGATACAGGGAAAACAAATTCTTCTCAATATAGCTACATAACACAATAACCATGGTATTTGTTTCTCAAATGAAAGGTATACAAACATATGTTTTCTCTTAATGAGAAAGTCCGCATGTGTGTTTGAGTGTGTGTATTCATGAACACACACACTCATAGGTGGTGTGCTGTATGATCAATTATATTCAATGTCTCATCAAAAGAAAAACAATCTTTTTCTCCCTTTGCCTTTACAGGATTGTCAGCATCACACTGCTGGTGATTTTTGTGAGCGATGTGCACTGGGATACTATGGAATTGTCAAGGGATTGCCAAATGACTGTCAGCAATGTGCTTGCCCTCTGATTTCTTCCAGGAACAAGTAAGATTGAGAAATAGAACCATATTTCCCAATCGTTATTGCCATCTGTCCAGCACATGGGCTGTCTAAGACTTGGCTATTTATATGTAGACAAAGTCTTAATCTAAGACAGAGATTTTTAATATAAAAACATGACAAAAGTCAGTTTGTATATTATGTGGTTCATTTGTCCTTTAAAACCCTGTCCAAAGTAAATAATATTCATGAATTCAAATGTAAGTCCAAATATTAACAGAAGATCTGCTTATAAAATAAATTATATATGTACAAATGTACATGGTTTCATAAATATACAAGTGTAGTGTTTGCATACAGTTCTGCCAAAAATTCAGCTATGAAGGATTGTTTGGGTGGGTACCATATCATTTTTTGTGGCTTTTTCCATTTATTTCATGTGTTAAATTCACGATTGGGAAATAATTACCAAGGAAACAATTGAAAAATACCACAGAGAAAACAGGATGACTTATTGTTATGCTTTAAAAAGGTCAGTATCTGACAGAATCATAGCCTCCTTTCTGGTAAGATGGTTTGAACATGGTGCCATGGAAACACAGTCATGAGGGAAAACAAATGCTGGGATATCTTATTTCAATGCTGCTTGAACATTCAGCCTTGGTTTATAGTTTGATGAAAATCCCTAGGTGTTTCCATTTACCTTTTTGCTAAGCTCGTACTTTCTGTTAAGTGACTCATAGAATTCAATCTCTAAGTGGTAAAGTAGTTTTTCTTTAGGGATCTGCTTTGGAAAAAGAAGATACAGATGTTTGTTCAGAATTAGAATTCTGGACACCTTATCTTGAGTACAAAAGAGCAACAAAGCAAGTCAGACAAAAGCCATCTTTCCATTTGTGCCTATTCACTTGGGTTCTTCATCTTCAGCTTTGCATACATTCCAAAAACAATTGTATAAAGTTTTGTCCTTTCCCCCTGGAATCTCCCCTTTTTTCTTGGCCAGAATTGCAAACTTTTTCTGAGTTTTCAATTGTAAATCTTTAAGTAAAATGGATATTGACTATGCTAATGTACATCATCTCATTATTCACTAAAGCACCAAATGGTAGGTGTATGAAACATAATATTATTTTCATCTCCTTTTCTCCAATCCCCCTCTGATGCCAATATGTAAACAAAAGAGTGTTATCTATTTTCCTGTTTATTAAAATGTGAGCAATTTAGATTAGAAGAAAATCAGTCGTTCATTAATCATTCATTCTTGAGTACACTATAAAGCAAGCTGCAAGAAGTATGAGGGAAGTGTACCATTTCTTGGAGAAACTCACTATGAAACATGAGTCTTAAGAGGAGTTGACTTCAATGTTAAGAGAATTCAAGGACGTACAACACTGTACTTAATTTTGGAAGCTTTAAGAACTATTAAAGAAATGGTTGTATGTATAATAGATTGTCAACAGTGGACTGAAGCATTGTTACTGGTGGGATAGTAGGGAGTGATATGAGTAGCTTAGAAAATACAATGCCCAAGGCATATTTTAGAGCTAGCAAGTAGTAGAATTTGGAGCATGGCCCTTAGACAGAAGTTCATAATTACAGACGAAAATGAATGGGAGAATAGAGCCCATATTATACAAATCCTTGAATACCATCTAATAAATTAGTATTTCATTTTTCTATATACTAAAAAGCTGCAAATTTTATTTTTTAAAAAAGATTAAGCTAATCAGAGCCACATTTTATGAAGGCTTTATGAAGTATTGAATATAATGAATTGAGACAGGCAAAGAAGAAAAGCAATGAGACAATTAAAAGGCCATTGCAGTAGCTTAGGCAAGGATAATTAGGACTTGAAGGTAGGCAGTAGCAACAAGAGTGGAGACACAGGGATGAAAACGAAAAATGTGTTCAACACAGCCCTACGGAACTGATACCTGATTATGTGTGAGGGGTGAGGGTCCAGACTAGAGCAGAATACTTAGGGTTTTAGCCAGGCTGTCCAGAAAATGATGGAGCCATGACCTGAAATAGGAAACTCAGCGAAAAGCAGCTGCAGAAGAAAGGCAATTTATGGTTTAAATAGGTTCAGATTGATGCAAAGGGTCTATCTGAATGGAAATATGCAAACAGCTGCAGAAAATGGAAATCTGAAAACTGCAGAAGCAGATGAAGGAAGAAATATGTTAGCAACTGTGTTGAAGTCAGAAAAGATTTCCCAGGCTAATGCTACCCAAGGGGAGCACTTGCAAAGAAGGAAAGACAGGACTCTGGTTGGGTCACCAGCAGAGGACGAAGGGCTATGGCAGGGAAGGGAGACCAGAGCGTGGGCAGTGATATCACTGACACCAAGGAGAGAGGGCGACAATGAACAGCACCAGGCGCTGTCTCTCGGAGGAAACTCCAGGTGTAGTGGCCGCCAATTAGGCTGCTGATGAGTTCTGACAACCATCATAGAAGCAGGCGTTAAGTTTATGCTTTTGAGAAATTATGAAGAATGGAATGCTGCCTTAGTTTGTTAGCAGAATTGATAAAACGGTGTCTTTGCTATTTTGTTTCATATGTGGCTAGTAGGATTTGTGTAATTTAAGTATAGTTTTTATGAAAATGACCCTAAAAGAATCAAAATATCAAATTACAGAGACAGTTCAGTTGTTTTTGATCTTTATTGATCACAACCACAATAGGATTTACTTTTTTGTATTCTAAGTCACTTCTCAAAAACTTATCTGTGAGGATTACAAATAGACTGTGAGATACAAACAGAGGAGGCTGATGAACCTCATTTAGTTTGGGTAGTTCATGAGAAACAGAGGGTACAGAGGGCATAGGGAATGATTGCTGACTCAATTCCACAGCATTCCTCAAGTCTTCATCATCTCCTACTGAAACAGATATGGTAAACTTTCCATAGTTGCAACACAGCAGCAGCACTAACACACCCTCAGAGATTTTCGCATACACCCCTGAAGAAAGGTGAGACTTCAGCAGGACAGCAGAAACCTTCTGCAACCTGACTACTTTTCCAATCTTAATGCCCTCTCCTCCTTTCCCGTGAGGCCAAGTTTGAAATTTCTTATTCTTTCCTAAACGTGAGCAGCCATTTTGTTCCAGCTATTACCTGAGACAATCTCTATGAAATCCAATCTACTGTAAAGACCCAGTTCCAGTTCCCCCTCTGCCACAGAAACCTTTTCGTAGCATAACATGTCTTTTTGTCCATTTTGTATCCTCCTGGTACATTTTGTCACATCTTTATTTCAATCAAATATTCTTTGAGAACTTGATCAGCTACTCAGCTGTGAGTTCTCCATCTCAACACCTCGAGTAAGACATGAAATGTATGTGTCCCAGCCTATAGTCATATAGATCTGTCTCACATAGAATTATAAATTTCTCAGAGTTATAAACAGCATTTTATTTATTCCTTTTTTCATCGAAAGATACTTAATAAGGGCCATACTTGATGTTAAGCATGATTCTTAGTGCTTAATAGTCCATGTTTCTTGCCTGCCAGAGCTTATGTTTTATTTTATATGAAAATAAGACAATAAACAAATAGATATAGAGTGTAGTATCAGGTTATGACAATGCTGCTAGGATATACAAAGCAGCCTCAATGAGTATACAGTGGCCGTGGTGCCATTTTAGGTAGGGCAATCAATGATCTACACTAATGAAGGAAGCTTGTGTGGAGACTTGGAGGAAGTAGTGAAGTGAGCCATCTGAATATGTGCAGAAGGAGGAGCAGCCCAGCCAGAGGACAGAAGATGCCCTGTCCCAGAGACAGGGCCGTGAGTGGCCCACAGTTGGCAGACAGTGGAGTTCAGGGTGGCTGGTATAGACTTCATGAGGACAAGAAGGTCACAGCGGAAGCCAGCAAGCTCTGATGGGTAACCAGATAGACTGATGGCTAGAAATCTTGAAGTGATAAGAGGGCAATTCGCTGATGCTGTTGATGGTAGCAGCAGAGGCACTGATAGATAAAATGGATGTTCTGTGAGAGAAAGGAGACAAAGTTGACTCCATGGTTCTTGGCAGGGCAAATGGAAGCATGGAGTGACCATTGCTGTGATGGAGAAAAATTACAAAAAGGTCAACTGTACAACCATAGCTTTAAAGGAGTGGAAACTTAATGTTAGATCTGTTAGGTCTAGTGGGTTTCTTAGAGAAAGGGAAACTTGGTTTTAGATCCATTTCCCTTCATCCTTAAACCTCTTGGGAATGAAAGAAAATATTTACAGGAATGAGTAGAGGGGAAGGAAAAAATCTGAAAACGGAACTAAGAAGCACATCAAGAGATCAGGGATACAACGTGCATCCAGCAATGACACTGAGGAAGAGTAACCAGTGAACTGGGATAAAATCTGGAGGGAGATGGTTTTCCAGGAAGCCAATTCATTGGGGTCAAATCCCAAACAGCAGATACAAAGTACAGGCTCTGTAAGTTTTAAAAAGTCTGTTGAGGGGAGTTTGGAATTTTCACCACAAGGAAATGTAGAAGATGATATTGAAGAGAAAAGCACAAGGATTTCTGAGTGGTCCTGCAGATGAAGGGAAAACTGGGAGTAGATACAGGAACGATGAGTGGAAAGTATCATGGTATCTTCAGGCAAGAAGTTTTCCTACTTTCTCCATCAGGTACTCTTTTACATGATATAAGGAAAAAGCACTATCTGCCACAATATCATAATTCAAATAAGTTTGCATCAACTCTTCAAGGAGAATGAGTACATTCCTATATAGTACTTCAACCCATTTTATTTCTTCATTGAGTACTTTTTCACATTTTATTATTTTCCTGTAAAGGAATCCATTTCAATCACATGGTCTATGTAGAATTTTACTTGCAGTGTCCAAAACCTGTTTCTTGATGCATATCTATGTCTATGAGATTTTGTATGTCAGAGCACACAGATGTACTTGGCATTGAGTTTTAAATTGAAGAGCTAAAAATTTGACAGATTGTCAATTATGAGTTTATGGTTCTATTTTTTGTGTGTAGCCAAAAAAATGTGGGATAATGAGTTAGTGAGTAGTAGATTCATTTGTTCACATATTTTGCAAAGACTAGAGTTTATCATTCTGTTATGTACTATAGATTTACTGCATTGAACAATAGTTAAAATAGGATCCTAATAGCACCTAACCCAAAGAAGTTTGGCCCCAACCTGTATACTTTATTGGTTTTTTATGACAAATGATTTAGCAGACCAATAGAAACAAACAAAAAAATGGTGTTTTGCAACTAATAAGTTTTGTCTTCCTAAGTTTCCAGTGTATTGTGTAGTTGTATCCAAAGAAAACTTATCACATACATTTCAAAGAAACTTGTAAAAACTGCAAACTACATAATAATAGTTTAGTTTTGAAGTCTCATCAGGATTTTCCTTTATAAAATGAAATGATGGTCAATCCTGGAGCGAGAGGCTGTGGTCTATTGTGCTGCAGTGGAAACACAGCAGAAGTTAGCAGACACCTAATTATTAGAAAATATAAGAAAATAGTGAGCAAATCTTATTTTCAGGTAGAAATCTTTCTCTTCTTTCTTCATACCAAATCACATTATTTTGTGTTTAAAGTAAAATGATTTTGAAACCTAGATGTGACTTAGAAAAGGCACTCTTTTATTCTAAATGAAACATTTGTTCACACTTCATGTCTTGAAATGCCAGTGGCAATTTGGACTGAGTTTTAAGGAAATAATTATATAGTTTTTATATCCTAATTTTTTACTTTGTAAAAAAATCTGAAATACACTCAGTAATACCTATTCTGCTATCAGACAAATATCCATGAATTTCTGGTCACGTTTTCTTTTGATTAGTGAATAATGCAATATTTTGGATAGATGTTTAATATTTTCATGGCTGTTGTATAATTATCAAAATATCAAGCTATTGAAAATTTTGAATGTTATACTTTATAAATTAATAAAAAACTAACCAATATTTGTTTATTAGTAATAGTACTTAATTGTGATAGCCTATCCTTAAATAAGAATTTCACCAGTAGCGATAAATATGACATTTATCACCACCCAAAAAATATGTGGCAGGCATCTGAATAATGAGTAGAAAGATTTAATTTTGTAAAATAAGTAAATTAAGAGACTTCTTACAGTATTTTCTTCCTTTCTGGTTCAGCTTCAGTCCTTCTTGTGTTGTGGAAGGCCTGGATAACTACCGCTGCACTGCGTGTCCACGTGGCTATGAAGGCCAGTACTGCGAAAGGTACCGACAGTCCTCATGCATTGTGACCCCGAGGGCAGAGTCAAAATAGAAAAGTATTCATGCTTTCAGTAATGTCACCACTCTCCTGTTCTCCAATTGTTTAAATTAGAAGGTGCTTTCAAAATTATTTTTTGTCTTTTAGACTCTCTCCAAAGAAATTTACTTCCATCTTATATTTAGAGTTTCTTAAACATACCAAAGTATTTCTGAATTATCTGATTCATGCTTCAGTATATATAGCAGGGGGTAGATATGATGGTAGATATGATTCCATTAGGACACATAAATCAAATTCATTTTCAGAAGCTTGTCAATAGCTACGTGTAATTAAAAATTTGCCACTCAGTTCTGATTTTAGTTCACTGGAAAATGCTGTCTATCGATACTTGCTCACACAGCATTTTCCATAGCACTCAGGTCTCATACCTACAAGCACATACATAATTCAAAATATAAATGATATGAAGCATTTTTAATTAATACTACCCAAATGATGCAGTAAAGTATCTATTACTGACTTCCCCTTCTTAACAGGCAAACGATGTTATGTAAATGCTTCCTTTTACCATAAGAAATTATAAAACTTATAATTTATGTATAAAGCTATTATTAAATTATAAATGCAACTCAAACAGTAAGCTAAGGAATACAGTTTCAGACTATTAAGATTGTAATTGACATCTTTTGGATACCAATTTTCTGCAAGACCGGTGTCCTGGAAATTCAAACTTGTCACACCACTTTTAGTATCTCTGTCATGATGGGGAGTAACTACTATTAACCATGCACATGATAGGTGCATGACAATGTTAGCATAATGGGCAGTAGAATAAAAGTTTTATAAAGATCCATGGACTTAATTCTGCCACATGGTCCTGGTCTCATTTTTCTCATGTATAATATGAAAATAGCCAGTGGTCTACCTGCTAAGCAGTGACATTGTGAACATCAAGTTTGTAAGGGACAAGGACAGTGTTGAGGCTCCACCCATGCACCTGGATGGAAGCCTCCTTTCCAACAGGAGGTACAAAAGGCCATAGAATCTACCCAACCTACCTCTGGTGGCCCATTGCCAAGGACTAAGTGGCAGAATACTTAAAATATGTTCTGCCTATAAGCAGAATATTATTTATCCTTCATACCTCTCTATGGAATCACGCGAAGGCTGATATCACCTGAAATCCCATCCTTATTTGGATTCTTTCTTTTCTATTTCTACATTGCCTACTCCTTCCCTGTATTCTCGTAGGAGCTCCTGAAATTATGAATCTTTTTGCAAAGATCAACTAATATTAATATTTATCAGCACACTTTTAAGAATCTTTTATTAACCAGCAATGGCTATATTAATAATGGCAATAGGAAAGTAATTAAATAGACTCAAATTTTATAAATTCAAATTCTATAAGTTTGTAAGATATATTTCCAAATAGAAATCTTTGCGTAGTAATTCAATATCTGCTACTTGCATATGTACAATGCATTTGTAATTTCGATGCCAACAGAAATTAGCAGCAATTAAACAACTCACAATACAAAATCCAAAAACATTGTTATTTTTTTGAAGAAACAAGCATCAGTTGGATGTAGCTTATAAATGATAAAGGTATATCTAATCTAGTGACCACCAGTGTTCTTTGGTATTTGTTGATAGGCACACATTATATCTACCAGTAAGATGAAAACTAAAAACATCCTGGGAGCCATGGAAATTATCTGCAGTAAATTATACCAAAAATGTTTTGTACCATAACTAGAACTGGAATTACCCCATATCTTCAAAAGCCTATGTATAGAAAACACTGGAAGGGTATTCTAGCATGACAATCACTGTCTTAAAGCACAGACATTACAGAAATCCACTCTCTAAATATCCATTAATGTTTAATCAGTAAGAGTCGACAGTTCACACAGGAGATAGATGAACAGGATCATACACCATCAAATGTGAACGATTTGAATTGTTTCTGCAATTCTTAAATGTTCTTATAGCTTCGCATTCATCTTCTCTAACGTATAAATGATCAGAGTGTATTTCCTTGAAAAATTGCTTCTATTCAGCTAAATTAAACCAAAGGTCTGGGTTAAATTTTTATTGTAACCTTCCAGATAAATAAATTTGTTCCACTTATGAGAGCCTCTTAAATCATTTAATCACCTTCTGACCTGCCCAAACTCAGCGGGATCTAAAACTGCTTAAATTTCTTGATTATCCCTATAATATGGAAACCCCTCCCCTTAGTTTATCTTCATTCCTCTTGCAATAAACTCTGAAGATTTCATCAATTTGAACCTGCTTAGAATACAATTATTTCAGCTATGAATGTTAAAAAATAATGAGGACTTACTTAACACTTTTATTGAGTGTAATCTTACATTAGAAAATAACAGTAAAAAACAGTAAAGTAGAAGGAGAAATGTTACAAATCATTTTCTTTCTGCTTTGCCTTTTCTATCCAACACAGGATGAACTCATTTTCATCATAAGCCATGTAAATTTCCACCATCCCTGACTGCTAAAGATGTCTAGGGTTATCTAGCCATATTCATAGCTTTGGGCTCCAACCTCTTACTGTTTCTCACTTTCTCAAACTTGTTGAACAAAAGTTCTGACTGTTGGTTATATTTATGTGGATCTCATATACATATATATATATGAGATCTATCTATCTATCTCTCTCTCTATATATATATTTTTTTTTACTGTACAACCAGAGACCCTCTAATGAGGCACAGGAATTATTGTTGAGAATTATGCCAAGACAGCCCAACATGTGGCACTGTCCTGGACAAAGCAGAAACACAGGGCCTTGTTAGCATCTCACATTTACCAAACATCCGCTACTGTGGTGGTCTGTGGTGGTATATATGGTATATGCTTCCATGAATAGATACATGGGTAGGGAGGAATCAGGGAATGAGTTGCAGTCAGACTTCATCCAGCTGGATTTTCCATTGTAATTTCTCAAGTTGGTATTACAGATTTTATTTGCATAATATTAACCCTCTTTCCCAGGCACCTAGTGAAAAATCCATCCTGAGGAAGATGTGGTTAAAAACAAAAAAGAAAGATAAATAGAATTAAATCGAAAACCTGAGTAGCTTATTACCATTGATTGTGCCTTTTTTCCTCATTTAGTAAAATTCATTGTTTTATTTGGTTATTTTGATCGCTAAAATGTGTGACTATAGAAAAGCCCAGGACATACATAATTTTATTCATTTCTAATTTTAAAAGACTTTAAGAAAAGTTTATGAACTGGAGCGTTGGTGGGCAAACTACAGGCAGAACATTTCCAGTGATTTTTCCAAATTTGGCCCTTAGCTGGTTCTTGCTGTAGGTAAACATTCACAAACAACTCGATGATGCAAAGCACTAAACTGGAAACTAAGTAAAATTTGATACTTCAAAGAATACAGCTAGTAATTCTCTTACTTTAGTAAATGCTACTACAAAATAATTTCTATTCAATTATTATTATATTTTATTTCCATCAACAGTGGCGACAACAAAAACTTTGAAACTTTCTTTCTCAAAATATAAATTTGATTTTGTCTTTTGGCCAGTAAAGCATAAAATATACTACCTGGTCTTTTACAGAAAAAGTTTGCTGGCCCCCTAATCTACATGCTCCTGATTCTTGGTATCAGTTTTGTTTCATTTAAAATAAAGCACACACGAACGCACGTGCACATGCGCTCACGTACCCTTGAGAGGTATGACTTGCTGTTAACCTCTTTTGCTTTGTTGCCATTTGAATGCAGGTGTGCCCCTGGCTACACGGGCAGCCCAAGCAGCCCGGGAGGCTCCTGCCAAGAATGTGAGTGTGACCCCTACGGCTCGCTGCCTGTCCCCTGCGACTCTGTCACAGGCCTCTGCATGTGCCGCCCGGGAGCCACAGGGCACAAGTGTGATGGCTGCGAACCCGGCCATGCACGCGAGGGCACGGCGTGTGTCTGTACGTATCCGTTACTAACTTAGCTTCTGTCTCGTTCCCAGTGCTATCGCGGGACTGACTTTGTTCCTGTTTGCAATAGCTAGCGCTACTCTTTCGTCTTCCTGACACTATCTTTCCACCTTCTGCTGTTCACCTGCTGCTTTTGTCTCCATCCTGTTGAGCCAAGAAGAGCTGAGAAAATCCTCAGCATACTTTAGTCAGTTCCTCGAAGACCACAACAGAGCTTCTGGAAGAGAACTTTACTTTTTTGTACATCTCAGGCTTTGCAGTTTTGCCTAAAGTTGGCATTGCCTTTTTGACAGATTAAAGATCCGAGTATATTAAATTTTTAGAATCCTCCTGAATTTGCAATGAGCTGGACAGGCATGTTAAGCCTGGAATTATAACTGACTTTCTGTTCCTAGCTTTTGCAGAAATCCATGAGCATGATGCTTTATAACTTGCTCTTGAACTACAAAACCTGGCACACTGAACTCAAGTCTTTAAGTAGATTTTTACTCACATGCACAATAAAGGAAGTCTCTCTCTCTCCCTCCCTCTCTCTCTCTCTCTCTCTCTCTCTCCCATCTCTGTCTTTTTCCTCATTCTACTTCAGAGGTGTCATAGTAAATTGAAATCAGTAGTTAAAGACAATTCTTAAATCTTACATAAATTCTAATCTGAAGTAGAGTATTTATAAATTTAAGGGGAGCAGTGTTGTACTGTGATATTCCTTTCTATAAGGAAGCTTATTTCAGCACATTTTATTTCAATATCTACCTATTTTAATGTAAGTATGCATGTCAGTATTAACTTCTTACATGAGTCTAACTATTAATAGCATTGTAATTAGAAGAATGCTTGCCTGTGCTCTGGTTTTCTGTGAGTTACTTCAAAAGCTAGGCCTGGATTTAAAAATATGCCAGCAAATTAAGACTGCATAAGAATGTTTGGGAAGATAAGTTTTTAAAATTTTTATATTTTAATTCTCTTTAATGAAAATGTATTACACTTAAAGTAAAAATAAATGTAAAACAGAGGGAGGAGATTAAATATAAACATTATTATTATCATGTTCAGTTATTGATATATACATATTTACTCTTTCCAGGTTTAATGACATTTTACTGATAATAAAGGAAGTAGACTACCAAATACATTTCATAATATTTCTTTCAAGTTAAATTACAAACCTGGAAATGACCAACTAGATAATATTGAGGTATTCCTAATATAAACATTGATCTAAATAATCCTTGAATTATAAATCATCAATTATGTAAAATATCTAGATGTAAACTTTAAAAAGAGTATGTTTAATTTCGTACACAAAATTGAACAATAGTACACTAAAATCTTGGAATGTTAAATAATGGAACCATCTTCTGAACATTTCTTTAAAATAGAATTGGCATTCTGCCCATCAACAATAGCTTCAAATTCTTTTTTCTGTTGATGATCAATACTTTATTTGTCTTTTAAGTAAGTTTCCCATGATAAGAAAATTTAACTCACTTTTTTCCGGTCACAGATTTCTAATCGCCATGCATCCCATGTGATAGTAATAAAAATGTGGATCCTCCACGTACAAAATCCCAGGAGCACTCAGATGTTCATCTGCACCATTCTTGTCCCGAGGGGAAATGAGCTTGCACTTGCTAGGTGTGGTATTCACCTACTGTGTCTTAGAAATGCTGATACAAATAATAGTACAAATAATAGTGATTTATTCCTACATGAAGAATGTTAGATGACGTTTTTTATGCAGAATCTTTTTCTAAACAGTTTATAATTATAATTTGTAGAGGTTCCTTATGCTAATCTCCTGGGCTTTAGTGATTTACACTTCTAGGAATGTTCTTTTTGTCTTTTTTTCCCTTCATTAGAAGAATTGCCGCATAGAATATTTTTAGACTCTTCTTTCTTTCTCATTCGTTTTGAATTTCTACAGTTCTGGAAAAATATGCTGTAGTTCTATTTTGTGTGGCTTTCCCAGGACTCAGTGTCTACACCTGGTTTTGAAATGACTTATCAAGACAAAGTACAAGGAAGGACAAAATTCTGGCTTATTCTCAATTCTCTTTGTAAGATATATCTATATCCTTGAGCAAAATTAGGCAAGGAATGAAAGAACAGGTTTACCTGGCATGGTGGATCTTCAGAGCCTGTTTCATCGTACATGATCATAGTAGGATTATTTGTAAGGCCCAGGAGGGCAAGACAGGACAGAGAATAGGTATGAAAATAGCTGGTACTGATTGTTGGTATAGTTCCAACTATACAAAGTAAGGCACTTTGCCTAAATTAGCACACAGATAGCTGAGTGCATGAATGGGAGTTAATTTTGTTCTTTTTAGTTAATTCTCTAGGAAACAGAATTTAAATCAGCCTGTCTTATGCACTGTATTTTGTTAATGCCCAATAAATGACCTAGGCATGTTCATTGATTGCACTGTCTCAGATGAGCTACCTATTTGTGGGAAGCATTTATATACTCACTGTAAATTTAGATTAATCCTCTTAACAAAAGGTAGAAAATTCTGATGAAGAGATCAGACCACTGAGAACAAATACAGAAATCATGGAAGAGCTTCCTTTGTCCAGCTAACTTCCTAAAAGAGACTAACACCTGCGTGCCATGAGCAAGCTAGGGTTTTACTGGATCTGAAATGGAATTTCCTGCAGGACTCAGGCCTTTAGATGTGGCGTTTCCATCACTATGATGATGAATTTACAGGAATAACCTATATCTGCATTAGGAAATATTTAGACACAGAGGCACTCACAGTTAGTAAACCAAATTTAGCCCCATCAAGGTTATCAACTCCATCAAACAGAGTCAACACCTGGACATGACTAATCACTGTCCACCTACAGATTCTAGGCATTCCCTAAAGCATTCCCTTCGTCACACATGGGTTTATCAGAACAGCAAGCTCTTCGAAGGGTCACCTTGACTGAGCACTTACCATTCACCAGGCACTGTGTTAATTATTCACTAAGCAGCTCTTTTACTTGTTGACACAACCCTATGTATTATTATTGCCATGCTGTTATAGGAAAACTGAATTCCAGGACTTTACATCATACTGTGGTCTGTGGAGTCCACACCAAGGTCCCTGCACTGGGGGGAAGCTTGGTTCCAGAGGAGTGATATTGGGAGATGGCGGAAGTGGGGCTTTGAGGGATGTGTGAGACCACCGGAAACCTAAGGATCATGGACTCAGAGGAGATGTTCGATTCTGCCCCCTTCCTCTTCTCCTTTGCCCTTGGTGAGGACTCAGTTTGCTTCCTCGAGTGTTTCCTGTCTTTGCCCCCAGGGACACGTATGAGGAGCTGGAAGATGTGAGGACAGCTGCCATTGGACTGGAACTAACAAAACTGTGAGCTAAAATAAATCCTCTTTACAAACTGATTATCTCAGACATTGCTTTTAGTGACAGAAAGCTACCACAAGTCACTTTCCAAAGGGTCACAGTGACTCTTCCACAGAGCTGTGATTTGAACTTGCAAATCTGGGAAAGTTTGCCTTACAAATCTTATTTCCTTAATCTCTTGGCTGGCCTCCAATGCAAAATGCAGAAAGTCAACATGGTGCACTCCGTATATTCAACATTAATGAAGCCAATCTTTTATTCATTTATTTCTTCTGGGCTTAGAATTCATTTTACCTCAGTGAAGAATAAAGATAAAATGGGTTAAAGGTATGAAATGAAACAATGCATATATATGAAATGATACATATGTATACACATACGTACCAAATCAAATTCAGTGTTTACGTTCAACATTGACCTTAGGGAGAAATTGACTTGGATCTTCTCCAATTCAGTTTGTGACCAGAATCATGGAAAGAATTAAATTCATGAATCAAGGTACCATTATGTTTTCTGCTAATTATGAGACTCTTCTAAATTTTAAAAGATTGTGGTATTTATGATGGGTGTTTACATCAGAAACTGTCAAATAGAGATTTTCCTTTTGGCAGAAGAAATAACACACTACTCTGGAATTTAGATTAACTTCATAGCTTTTTTTAAAAATAGAAATTATTAGGGACAAGTGTACACTGTATACATGTTACACATGTTGGAGAGTTCTGGTAGGTATCTTACGGGATTTCTCAAAGCAGAATTTCTGCTTAGTAACTTAAGTTTTACAGATCCCTTCAGTTCTTTCCACAATCGTCTACCCTTCTGAAATTTGAGAATGAGAAGAAAGTCATTGTTTGTTCAATAGTAAAATTTTGTGTTATGAAACACAATCCTTGGATCTGCTTTGGTTCTATTTTCTCGTGACTCACAATTAATGGAGAACAGCTCATCTGATATTTAAGATAGGTTATGAGTGGCAATGTAAAATACAGAACTCTCCTGGAGAAACAAAATTAAAACTAGCGACTGTTGACAAGATGTTACTGCACAAAAAATGCCTGAAGTAGCATTTAATAAAAATGAAATTGAGAGTCGCTCCAGCCATGGCGCGGAGCGGAGCCCTGCGGTAAGTGGCCTGACTGGAGGAGCATCACGTGGACCAGAGCTCGGCTCCCTGCCTGAGCAAGGCGCCCTTGCCCCTCAGGGACATGACTGCTAGACTCCTCCTGAGCTGGGACTTACTTGAAGATTTTCTTCGTGGAAGCGATGTCCCCCCAGCAGGAGACACTAGGGGGACAGCCGCCCCGCCCCTCTTCCCTGACGGGAGTGTCTGGGCTCGCGGGAGGCCCAGGCACCAAGAAGAAAATGAAAACACCAGCAGAAAGGAGGGGTACTCCACCTCTTATCCTGGATAAAGCCCTCCAAAAACAGCCTAATACCAGGGCCCTGGAGATCTCCATAACAACGGTGTGAAAATCCCCCAAACATCTCACTGATTCTCATTTCAAGAAGCAGCAGCTGCAGAAACCCAGGTACCTAGATGAAGGGAAAGTCCCTCTGCTGGTGTTGACACCTGTGCATCGCTGTCATCATTTGTGTGCCGCAGTCGGACTCTGCTGACTGATGGCTGGGTAGAACTCAAAAGAGGCCTGCAGAGGCAGGAGCAGCATCTTTTCCTATTCAATGACCTGCCTCTTGTAGTCAAAGTCAAATACAAGAATAACTTTAAGATAAAAAATAAAATTAAATTAACTGCTATGTGGACAGCCAGCTGTGTGGATGAAGTGGGAGAAGTCAACACCAATGCTATGAAATCATTTCTCTTGGGCTGGCCCACAGTGAACTTTGTGGCCACATTCAGTTCTCCAGAACAAAAGGACAAATGGCTCTCTCTCCTTCAGAGATACATCAGTCTAGAGAAAGAGAAGTACTACCCAAAGAGCATTCCCCTCAAAATCTTCGCCAAGGACTTTGGGAATTGTGCCTATTCTAAAACTATAAGACTAATGAATTCAGATACAGCAAATGAAGTTATCAACATGTCATTATGAGTGCTAGGGATAACTGGTTCTGAGAGAGATTACCAGTTATGTGTCAATTCTGGAAAAGAAGCAGCACCATACCCACTCATTGGGCACAAATATCCCCATGGAATTAAAATGAACCATCTTTGAGACACCACACTTCTGCCACAAGGATCAAAGGACTCTGCCAGCCTTTCCCAATCTCCAGGAGCCCTTCCTCATGGAACAGCTGCCTGAGAGATGCAGTGCCAGTTCATCCTGAAGCCCAGCTGCCTGGCTGCCACCCAGCATCTAAATGATTCAGGTCAGAAGACAGGAGGAGGAGATCTATCATAAACAGGGCCTTTTGGCGTGGTTCTAGTGCTCACCTGGACAACTTGCCTGTGTTGCCAACATCTCCTATACCAGGACAGCTCTTTGGAGTTTCTCTGCAAGATATTTGTGAAAATGATAATCTGCCCCAGTCTGTCTTGGATATGCTTTTCTTTCTTAATCAAAAAGGCCCCCTTACAAGGGGCATCTTCAGACAGTCAGCCAATGTGAAATCCTGCAGAGAGCTAAAAGAGAAGCTGAATTCTGGAGTTGAAGTACACATAGACTGTGAATCTATTTTTGTGCTAACATCTGTCTTAAAGGACTTTCTTCAAATCATTCCAGGAAGTAATTTTTTTATTAGATATCTATGATCATTGGGTCTGTGTAATGGATCAAGGAAATGATGAAGAGAAAATAAATACAATTCAGAGTCTATTGGACCAGCTTCCAAGAGCCAGTATCATTCTCCTGAGATATCTGTTTGGGGTGTTATACAACATGGAGAAAAATTCCTCTATCAATCAGATGACTGCATGTAACTTGGCAATATGTGTCACTCCAAGCCTTATTTGGCCTTCTACTTCCTCCAGCCCAGAAACAGAACATGAATTTACAAAGAAGGTTTCCCTGCTTGTACAATTTCTGATTGACAATTGCTGTAGGATATTTGGATGTGAAATCACATCTCTCTTTGGAGAGGTTTCATTGAGATATGACACTAAAGAGAATTCCTCAGACGCCTCTGTGTCCAGCTGAATGACTCATCCTATGACAGCCTAGAAAATGAGCTAAATGAGGATGTGATGCTCCAGGTAGTGACTTGGTAAAGAAACCTGGCTAGGGTAGCAGAAGCATGGACTCTGTCTTAACACAGTGACTATGCCAGTGAGCAGTCTCAGGTGGAAGGGCTTTTAACCCTGAGTGATTTTTGACTTAGACCACTCTACAGATCAAGACATTCAGATGAAATGGCCTCTGGGTCCAAGCCGGTGAATGTTTCAGTAATGAACAGAAAGGTGTCCCTGGGGGAGCATGCTGGGGCCACATCCAGCACATGTATACCCAGCTACCTGTCCACAGCTGCAGCAGATGCTCCAAAAAGCCTGTGGCAACACAGGTGCTGCTCAGAGCCCAGCATCGACTGTCAGGATTCTAAGGTTTCCTATCTACATGGCAGGGGGTATCACAATCCCCAACTTAAAACTATACTACAAAGCTACTGTGATTAAAAACAGCATGGTACTGGCAAAGAAACAGACCTGAGGATCAGTGGAATAGATTAGAAGATGCAGAAACAACTCCAGACATACTCAGCCACCTCATCTTTGACAAAGGAGCCAACCATACTCACTGGAGGAAAGATAGCCTCTTTAATAAATGCTGTTGGAAAAACTGTATTTCAGCCTGCCAAAGATTCAAACTAGACCCATATCTATCCCCATGAACTAAACTAAGATCGAAGTGGATAAATGATCTAAATATTAAGACAGAAACACTAAACTTTCTGGAAGATAAGTTAGGTAGAACTCTTGAAGACATTGGCATAGAAAAAGACTTTATGATCAAAACCTCAGTAGCATGGGAACTAGCACAAAGAATCAAGAACTGGGATATCATCTTATTAAAAAGCTTCTGCACTGCAAGAGGAACCACCAACAAAACTAAGAGACAACCTACAATGTGGGGAAAAATTTTTAGCAGCTGTACCTCAGACAATGGTCTACTATCTAGAATATATAAAGAATTGAAAAAATCAGACCCCCCAAATTCAAAGACTCAATTCATAAATGGGCATCTGAAATGAACAGACATTTCTCAGACAAAGAAGTAAAAGCAGCAAATAAATATATGAAAAAATGTTCAACATCACTGGTCATTCAAGAGATGCAGATGAAAACAACACTGAGATTTCACCTCACCCCAGAAAGAATGGCTGCTATCATGAAATCAACCAATAACAAATGCTGGCCCGGGTGTGGAGAGAAAGGAACCCTTCTCCATTGTTGGTGGGAGTGCAGACTGGTGCAACCACCGTGGAAGTCAGTATGGAGATACCTCAAAGAACTAGGACTAGAGGTCCCATTTGACCCAGCTATTCCCCTGCTGGGTATCTTCCCAAAAGAATTAAAAGAATCATACCACAGCGATATATATGCACCCATGTTTATAGCAGCACAGTTTGTAATAGCTAAAACTTGGAAACAGCCCAAGTGCCCATCAACTGGAAACTGGATAAAGAAGATGTGGGTTTTTTTTTTTTATAAAATGGAGTACTACTCAGCCATAAAGAACGAGAAACTAGAGACATTTATAGCTAAATGGATGCATATTGAGGTCATACTCTTAAGTGAAATAAATAGGACACACATGTGTAAATACTGAATAGTTTCTCTAGTGTGAGAAACTGAAAATGTAAATAAGGATTAAAATGACTGAAGCAAATAATTGATAATTCGAAATATTAAAAGGTCCAAAGGTGTAGGAGTGATGGGAGGGTAAGGGGAAAGGAAAGAAGGGAAAGGAAAAACTATTAGAAAAGGAAAAAAATGGAAATGAAATCTATGTAAATAGGGAAGGGTGGAGGGTGTGAAGGGTGCACAGGTAATGGGGAAAAAAATAGGAACCAAGATTCATCATATACAGGTACAAGCACCCAATGATAAATGTAAACTTATTGCATACCTAAAATGTACCAATAAAAGAATTTAAAAGAAATTGATATTTACTGTGTATAATGACTCCGTATGAGGTAATTGAGAAATATCAGTTTTTATGATTGATAGTCACACTTTATACAAAATATAATGTGTAAGATGATGCTTTGTCTGCCGATGTTGTGAAAGCAGTCAGGAAGTGTCCTCGACCCTGACCTGCAGTGACACTGTCAAGATTATTGTTCTCGATACCAGTTGCCTGCAAGGACCTCATCACAATAACCCAAAGGCCCTTATTGTAGCTGGAACATTGTTGATCTATTATAATCAATGATGATTAATAATGGTAGTTATTGTCTCCTGTTCATATGAGCACGAACAAAATAATAGACTATTGCTATCACTGCAAAGAAATTCTGTTCTAAAAGATGATGAAGACCCAAGAATTCATCTCCATCAATCTATGACTATGCCTTATGCTCCTCCGTCCCAGCCCCTAAACGTCTCCATGTCTAGGCCCATGTATTGCCCAAGTAAGTTTCTGCTCCGTGGCCAACATATCTGCTATAGCTTTCCCAAACTCCAAGCCATGGTATTCTCTTCAGATCTAGGTGTTCATCAGTCTTTTAAAGCAACATCTGTTCCCCTGGTTTGCATCTTCTACTCATCTGATCCATTAGTAGGACATGCTTATATTTCTTGTTCCTGGTCCAGCTACTATTTCGTGAAACAGCAACTGTCACTCTGACTCTGGATAATTTTCTGCTGTTGAGAATTGGTTTCAGGAGTTCACACCTCACATCAGAATAGTTTTGTTAGCAGAGTAAGTAGGTGCACAGTTGAATTATCATATAGAGAAGGCCGATCATGATTGCCTTTAAATCAAGCTTTATTTTTAGAGTAAACTAAACTCTACTTGGATTTTCAATCTGTCTATGTCCAAAATGTTTATTGACCTCAAAGACCAATATGACGGCTAAGTTGGAAGTCTTAGAAGATGATATAACCCTCTTTCATTATTCTGTGGAAGCCTCAAAATAGACAGTATCTTCATACAAAGAAACCTTGCTGTTATGATGCAGCTATAGGTTTGAATCCTAGCCTATCGTGTACAAGATGTGTGGCATTAGGTTAGATTTGTTTTCTTAACTTCATTTCATCATCTGTAGCATGAAAGTAAAATACTACATACATGTATAGGATCTATCTGAGGATAATAGATGCTCACTAACTCCTGACTATAATTGTCATCACTGCTATTTTGTGAACATTTTTTCCAAAGCCATGATGTTTTGTGCTGCTTAGCAGTCTCTGATGAATGTAACTATCTCTAATTCTAGATTATTTTAACTCACTGAAAACTACTTTTATGAACATCTTATATTTCTCTTTCCTTTAAGTTAACTACATGCATTTGTTATAGGCTCATAAACACTTTAATTGTGACACGATTCTCATCTGTAAAATGAGGTTATTAATAGTACGAACCTCATAGAATTGCTAGAAGTATTTGGTAAGGTAATGATGGCAAAACACAATACATTGCCTGCCATGTACTGCATATTTGTGCAAATAAAAGCTTTTGCCTCATTATTTTTTATAGATCTTCAAAATTTAAAAATTTCCATTTGGTTTTGAAAGCTACACCATCTTTGAACTATATTGAGCTTGTTTTTCATATTTTTATATATGAAATCCATTTAATTCAAGTATTTTATTGTATATATCATATAGATTATATATTATACATATATATATTTCACAACTCGGTACATGAACATATTTCCCAGCCTCAGGTAAAGCCTATAGAATACCTTTCCCTCTAGTCAAAGAAATAATAGGTTTAAAAACCTTCTTAACAAGTCTGAAATCAAATTTTTATATATTGCCTTTATTTATAGATAATACAGACTAACTGAGTCTATTTTAATAATCCCTAAAATATGCTGATCTAAAACTTACTTCTTGAATAGATGAAGGGAAAGAGACACATAAATTCCAGAGCTAGAGAAATATCAGTGGCATTCATCTAAAAGATTAATTAAATATACAAATATTTTATCTTTTGTTAAAAATGTATGTTTATTCCTTTATCTCTAGTTGATTAGAGTAGATAATTTATGTATCTTTACCTAAAATGGGTAAAGAAGTTTGGCCTTTTCAGAGTGTTCAGTGTACTCATTTAAGCTCCAGCTTTGTTGGTTTGAATGAAGTTTGTGAATTTTTGTGACAGTAAGCCAGTAATTATTATGCATGGAGGACCCTAGTAGAAATGCAATATTTTGTACTAATTGTGAACAGAAAGATCTGTAATACTGGCTGCATGATTTGCCCCTTACATGTGCTCAGCTATAATGATCTGAATTTAGTACTGCATTTGTTAATATTAGACACAAATTTATCCTGGCACTTTTATAGGCAAAGCCTCGGAAACATTTAGTCATGTAAAATATAATCATAGTCTTGAAATATTTGCTTTTGCTCTCATGCATTATAGGCAGGATTTTACTTTATAGGCTTATCTGTATTGCTGAATAAGGAGAATGGTTTGGAGAGGTTATTTGGGGCCTTGATCATGAGATAGGTGTTAGTTTACCAGGCACACTTATCAAACGCCAGTTGTTCATGTAATGTGAATATTCCACTTCTCTATATGCTCTTCAGTTCTTCCTATCATTGTGAACAGACATTGTTTTTCATTTGCATCCCATTTCCAATGTCTGTTGCCCGACATTTTAGACTTGAGGGCAAATAAAGTGGCTTGTGGTCTAAGTAAAATATTTTGTGTCAGAATAAAATAGCACTCTATTATGTAAAGGGCACAATGCCCCCATGTGTTCACCTTATAACTACATGAACCAGGCTTGTATAAAAGCTTTGAAAAAAATCCCATGGCTATCATATCCATAAGTCTTTCCGACCCATTCAGACAGATGTTAGTATATTACTTGGAGCATATTATAAAACTTACCTTTCACTTATGGAAATTTGCTTCAACTTTGTTTCCCCAAAGCAAATACAGAGACCATAAGACATGAGATAATAATAGACCTTTGGACAAAGAGACATAAAGTGAAATGTATGAGCCCTTGAAAGAGCAATTAAATACATTTTCATTTCAACAACTGAAGATGAGGAACCAAAACAGATGGGCAGGGGGTAGAATAGATGAGAGAAAAATCAGTATTCATCATGGCTCTTGGCATTTCAGCTCAGCAATTTACTCGGCAGTATATCACAGTAAATCAGCTCTAGTTCTGCATTCCAGTCACTAGTTTATTCTTGCATGAAGCAAAAACTGAGAAAGCTGTGGATATTTCTGGAAACATCCATATTATTATCAACCACCTGACTCAAAATCTTCTTGGAAATAAGTTATACATTGTATATCAATTAGAGAAGAAGGTTCTTGAAGAACAGATCACCTTGGAAATCATGATGAGATATCATATGATTAGTTATCTTTCAGAATCTTGAAACTGAAAACTAAAAGAACAAGTTACTTGCTTACATTCTGAGAACATCTTCCAAAAATACAACTTCACTAAAATCAAATGGGACTTGCCTGGGCTCAGTGAAAAAGAAACATTTATATTTATACAAATACTTGTCCTTGACTTATGAATTGCAAGTTGGAAATCTCTGGCTTGGAACCACACTCAAAATCATTCCTGTAAACTTTGGGAAGTGCATTGGTCATCTGTGTTGTCACTCCAGAATTTACAATGACAGCTGTGTACAGGATAGCTTTGTGATTCTGGAGATGGACAAATTAGACGAGGTCAGTCGCCTGGGTCTTTGGTTGCCATGAGTTCCCAGATGGCCCCATTCACCCAGTAGAAACTCAGCTGGTGGCCAGCCGGCCAGCCCTTCTTTCTGCCATATTACTCCTCTCTCAAAAAGGCTGACCTAGGATTGTACTCAGGAAGTGAAGATTCAAATGCATGGAAGCAAAAACTATAAAACCCTTGAGGCTGAAGCTTAGATGTCAAAAAATGTCCCTCTATCACTTTCTGTTGATATGTTACAAAGCCACCCATATTTGAGATGAAAAGAAGTAGAATTGATCTCTTACAGGGAGCAGCAACACGGAAGTTGTAACCATTTTTAATCCTCCCCAGCAATGACCATTGCTTTGATCTGGTCAGCAGCCTAAAGGTGTCGTGTCTTCCCTGGAAATGTTTTGTGCTTACTTTCTTCTCCCCCATCTTTCATTCCAGTATATCTTTCTGGGTTAACCCTGAAGAATGATACCCTCTAGCAGACATCAGCATAGGTATCTTTCTTCAGATCAGTCCCTGGCTCCCCAGTCATAAGACTTATTTCTCTCTCTCTCTAATTGGGCTCAACTTCTTATTAAATGCCTTGCATATCTGTGTGTCAAACATACCACTGTTACATGCAGACATTCGTGTTTGGCCAGGATCTTCCCCAATCTTCTTGCCATCTCATGAACTTGAGTTCAGGCCATCCTCAAATACTGACTTTTGCCATTGTTAGTCCAAAATATTTTCTTGTTCTTCTTTCACAAAGTTATGAATATACAAATATTTATTGAATGTTGGCTGTGTTTCCTAGGCACTGTGATCAAGGTGTTTTAGGTCTTTCTCGAGTAAGAAAAAAACACTATAAATATGTAAGCAATGAAATACAGCAGCTAGTACAAGCACGAGCATTAATATAATAAAACAAAGGGGATGCAGGAGCAACTGTTGAGTAGTTCAGGTAATGGTAACTTCAGAACCATCAGGGCCTTCTCTGAGGAAGTCACACTTGAATCTTGACCTGAACACCCAGGAGCCAGGTGGATGAAGGTTAAGAGTCCTGGGTAGAGAAGACAGCAAGCAAAGTGACCTCCTCTGAATCCTTCCTCTCCTTAGCCCTGAGCATCCGCACCATTTATTATTTGGCCCAGTGGTCCTAAACCCTGGCTACAAGACAGAATCAATCATCTGGGGTCTTTTTAAATATGTACAAATGCCTGGATCTTACCACAGACACTGCAAATAAGCGTCTCAGGAGAAGGGAAGGGGAAAGGCCCAAGTACCTGTATTTTACAAATTCCTATGTCATTCAATGTGCAGCCCAAGTTGGGAATCACTGATCTTCACACTTTTCCACTTTCATGTGCGTTGACCACATGGAACCTTTCTCGGTGGCAGACTGCACATTCTAATGATGTCCCGGGCTGCACCAAGACTGCCGCCCTGGTTGGTACTCACAGCGTGGTACACAGAGGAGCCGTATCAAGCACGCAATGGAAGTGGTTGGGAAAGCACATTCTCAGGCCAAG
Source organism: Heterocephalus glaber (assembly GCF_000247695.1). The sequence continues at coordinate 3,650,718 of NW_004624753.1, forward strand.
GATCAGACTCTGGGAAATGCAGTCACCTCATGAGGCGGAAACCTGGTGTGTGGCCCAGTCCTGTGTGATTTCAGGAAGTCCTTTAAGTGATTCTGAGGCCCAGCGTAGGTAAAACGCCAGCCTGTGGATCTTAGTGTTTAGACATGGTCAATTTGGTCCTTAATTGTATCCCTTGCTGTGTTTTCTGTAGTCGTTTTGTGTAGATTAGTGTGTTGGAGCTTGCACTGCACAAGGGAATGGACCACCTCTCTTCCTTTTACTTAGTTTCGATGAAGTGCAGATTTTCTTCGACTCTGGTTGGAAGAGTAAGAATCACAGCTCTAGTCCCAGACCTGTGCTCCCACCTCCCAAGCCTCTGGTTTGCTCAGCTTGTGAAGCATTGGGAGCCTGCAAAGCCCTGCAGGTGATTCTCCAAGGCTGCAGGTGTCACCTGTGAGGAGCTGTTTCATTAAGCGCCCTGCTGGGGCAGTTTAAGCCCTGGGAAGGGACATTGTAACTCACCTCTAACTGCTGTCCTATCAAAAAAATCACCCTCTGTACTACTTCTCTTTGTTTATAAGCTTCTGTTAATGGTTTTCTCTCCATTAAGCCACTCAAGGGAGTGCTATTTAGGGAACTAATTGAATTCTTGCCAGTTTTGGGCATGATCCAATGCTGCTCCGGATCTCAGTATTGGCCATGTTATGTATTTTCCTCTCTTCTAATGCCTGCATGGTTTTGATACCTCTATCAGCAGAACACAAGATAGAAAGTGTAACTGCGTGCATGCATTCATGCATGTGATAAATACGGCCACACATGCTCCTTTGGTAAGAAGATACATCTTGTTACCCCACAACACAAAACCAAAAATTGCCAAGTGAAATATCTATTTTTTCAGTCCCTCCAAAGAATCAATGTTAATCGTAGAAATCACACTATTTCTGAGATTTGTTTCCTAATAGGGAGACAATGCATTTTTCTGTCTCTCAATTCTACTACCAGCTGTTCTCCAGCACCATCAAATTTGCATAGTTCCTCTTTCTAATTATTGGAAAGATCAGATGTACAGTATTTGTTTTAAGTAGCATCTTGGGTACTTACAAACAAAATGAAACTTTTGTGAGCCTTGGCAGTTGTTTATCTATGATACTGGATAAGGTTAATCTTCAGGGTTAGGATTTGTAGCTGTACTGAATTGTGAGTGATAAAAGCTAAAGAATGTGTTGGCTAAAAAAGAAATGTTTTTACTTTGCTATTTTGTGCTTCCCCTCTCCTTTACTGCTTTTGCATTCTTGCATTGATTCCCTCTCTTTGGTGCTTCTACAGAATCCTCCTCTATGTTTCAGGCTCTGGGTGACAGGCATACCTCTTATTTGGTTGTTTCGTCTTTTTCCCCATGTCATCCATTCAGGAGCATTAATTATCTGAGATGAGTAGCACCATCTTTCACTGAGTTATGCTTAGGCCATAAGCTATTTCATAGCTGAAGTCTTTGAACATCTGGCTGGGCTGGTTGGCAGGAGTAAATATTCTCTGTCGTTCTGCTCTCACAGTTTGTGGAGACGAATGTACCGGCCTTCTCCTCGGTGACCTTGCACGCCTGGAGCAGATGGCCATGAGAATCAACCTCACTGGCCCACTGCCTGCACCATACAAAATCCTGTATGGTCTGGAAAATATGACTCAGGAGCTAAAGGTAGGTTGCTGCACAACAGCAAGAGCCAAGGCCTGAGCAACAGAAGTTTCCCAAGCTGTATTGGCCATAATCGATAACTGCTTTCCCCATGGCCCCAGATCGATCGAGGGAAGCAGCTGTTCGTGATGTCCAGAGACTTTCTAACCCATGATTTTTCAAACTTGAGCACTATAATATAGAGACTGCTATTAAAGGAAAAGAGTCTCATGCACTGCCCACTATTAGGCCTAAATTAGTTTTATTATGTGACTTTAAACTGTACAAACGTAAAATCAGGTACTCCTTATACTTATAGCTCCATAAAATCAAAACAAATTAATCCTCACAAAAGCCTACGAAACCGATAAAATTCAAATTAAAAACATTAATCTAAGGTAATACGATTTTGCCAAAAGTAAATTGCTTCTTGCAACAAGAGTATGATATTGACTACTTGCATGTGGGTTCTGTCCTCCCCTGTGGGTGACGGGGTGACTCAGTTCTCCTCCCTTCCGAAATTGAACTAGAGAGCCCCTTGCAAGGGGTCCCCAAATGACACTTGGCATCACTTGACAAGCACACGTGACTTCAGTGCTCAACTTGCCACAGGATCAGGCATGCAGTCATGTAGGCAGGCTTGGTGTCCATCTCCCCAGTGTCTCCCCTAGGATCCACAGCCACTTACATTAACTCAACGTTGTTGTCAAAATAAAAGCCCAAGATTCAGTTTTTGTTCTAGAGAACTAGAAAGCATATCCACAAGCCTCAATTTGAGAAGCACAATTCTCAAGAATTGTTAAAGCTTTCAGTAGTTAATGGGATAGGAAGAAACATTAAGAAAACTGGGGTTGATTTTAAAAGATGAGAGGTGGGTAATTACACGCTATCAGTCAATTTCTGAGATCTACTGAAAAATTGCAGCGTGCTCTAAGGTTGCACTTGGTTCCCTGGATGTTTCTTGGCTCCTATAATATTGTCACTGCCCTCAGGAAGCTTAGATTCTAGGTGGTCAAGGAAATCATTTAACAATAATTAAGCAATTAGCAAAAAACACATAATTACTATGTGCTTTATAAAGATTTGAAGTAGAATAAAGTACAAAGCTTTAGTAAGATTCAGAAATTAGTAAGATTCAGAGTAACTAAGGGATGAACCACTAATGAGAGCATAATTTATGGTGACCTTAAAGGGTAAGTACCATTTTAGTAGGCAAAGAAGTACAGTATCGGGGAGGATGGGAAGAAGAAATCTCAAATCTGCTCCTTTGGCAGTACCAGATAGTCATCCAGGAAATAGATTCTTTAATCCTGACTGTAGCCTTATTATTATTATCCCTGTTTTCTGGAAGAGGAAACTAATGAGGATAGTGAGAATGACTAATGATATTAACTGCAAAGCCAAGCAATTACCTAAAGTCTCACATGATTCCGTGCACAACTCACTGAGAAACTCCAAGAAGCAGGAAGAGAGTCATGGGCCGAATGCCTGTGTCCCCTCCAAGTTCATATGCTAAAGCCCTTAGTGTGTTTAGGCTGCTAAAGGAAATGACCATAGACTGGGGTCCTTATAAGAAACCAATTTATTTTTCGCAGTTCTAGAGACAGGGAAGTGCAAGGTGGATTGTGTCTGACCATTCCTCACAGGTGATACCTTGTTGCTGTGTCCAATGGGGAAAGCGGACAGCCAGCTCTCTAGAGCTGCTCTAGGGTATCATCCAGAAAGGAGCAAGTCCCCCGTCCTCATGACCTGACCCTTCCTCACACCAGCACCTCAGGGGCTGACATTTCAGCAGAGGAATTTGGGAGGGGCTCAGATGTTCCCTACCCACAGGAAACTTGCACCCACAGTGTGAGATCTTTGGAGAAGTGATCAACATTAGACTAGGGCCTGAAGGTGAAGGCCGCATGAGAGGAACAGTGGCCTTATAAGAATGGAAAGAGACGCCCCTCTTTCTCTTTGTCTGCCGGTTGAGGACATGGGAGGAAGAGAGCCTTGGGCAGAGCCTTGCCAGGACCCAAGTTGGTGAGCACCTTGACCTTAACTGCCAGCCTCCAGAACTATGACCATTCCAGCGCCCAGTCTGTAGCACTCCTCCTTCGAGCAGCCTGAGCTAAGACGGAAGGACGACTTTACCTAGGTTTTGCAGGTGGCAACACTGAGGCACAGAAGATTTTTAAGAGGCGCAAGGTTTCACGGCTACTGAGTGCAGAGACAATGTTTGAATGATGCAGCTGTCTTTGCAAATACTAGAGAAGAGCAACTGCCTTGCCCTGGTGGACCTAGGAGGTCTTCCTGACCCCCTGCCCACCCATGCTCTAGCCACTGAATCGCACTTAGGAGGCAGGGTAATGGGGCTGTCTGGTGGACATGGAAGTCAGACCTGCTGGTGAAAGATAAGGCTGGAGGCCAGAGTGGGCCAGGGCGATACCGAGGAAAAGCCTGAAAGCCAGAGGGTGCTGAGTTTGCACTGGAGCCCCAGTGTTCACAAAGGTAGAGAGTCCTCACGAAAGAGATGCCGACCAGTTATCTTCTACATCCAAAAGGTAATGCAAAGAAAATAAATGAAATAAGAAATACAAGCATTTCAGTTGGACTTTGAAACAATACATAAGCAATGGATGACAAAGTACTAAGGCACTCTGTGGAAGAAATTCCAAATCGTGGACATCTAAACCAAGGGCTTTAGTAACCCACTGTCCTTTGTCTTGGTGTTGGTCAAGATGACCTTGATTACCCTTAAATTCCAATCTCTCTTGACTCTGTGTTTACTTTCTTCTTCCATAATTCATTCATCATGTGGATATTTAAGATCCCATTTTGGTAATTTTCAAAACTTAACCAAATTATTTAACTACCTTGTTCAGTTTCTTTCACCGTGTCCATGTTTGCCCGATTCCAGCCAAAGACCACCAAAACTGGACATGGAATGGAGCAAAGTGGGTTTATTAACTCCTTGCAGGCACAGACACTAAACACCATGGGGAGTTGTAGGGTGTCTCAAGAGGATATGAGGAGAAACAGAGTACATGGGCATCAGCTAGTCGGGTTGGGGGAAGATTCCAAAAAAATAGGAGTTTTGTGCTCCATTGGGTCCTATTAGTGAGAAGGCCTGATTCTGCGATTGAGTAGTCTAATAAATCTTATCTAGAAAAAGGGATGACAGAGAGAGGCTAAAGCCATGATTAGCAAAGAGACATTGGTCATTCCTATAAGCCAGGTACTTTGTGGCCTACTCGAGACATGGTGATGTCTGTGCTTAGACAAGATTGCAGAGTGGTTTCATACTCTTTCTATCCATCGCTGTCACAGAATAATCCTCTCTAACATGAGTGTCCCCTGAGATGGCTTCTGTTCAATAGGAGAACATGGCTCAGCTGGAACACAAGACCAGCTCCTGCCAGCATGAGGCCAAGCTAGTTAGCACTTAGCTGGCTCCCTATGTGGGGCTGTTATTCTCTCTTCCTTATAAACTGCATTGCTGATGTCTGGAATAAGAGCCTTAACCTCTGCCCATTACTGGCTGAATGATCGTGTGTAAATTTTTAACTCTCTCGTAGCCACATTTTGCTTGTCCACAAAATGGAATGACATTTACCTCACAGGGCTCTTGTAGGAATTAAGTGGGGGGAAAAAAGAAAAGGAACAAGCCTAGCACATAGTCATTTCTCAATAAATTACTGCAATTTTTACTATTAGGTTGAGTATTTGGAATAGCACTCAGTGTATAAGTGCTTACTTGAAAGTTTCTCTCTCTTTCCCGAAGGTAAAAATTCTAAATCTTTGTGTACATAGGAAAACTGTGCTCTGTTCAACCCTATGGTTACTGCGAATCACTCAGCAAAATGTTTATGGGGTGAACTCTCTTTCAGCACCTGCTCTCCCCTCAGCGGGCCCCAGCGAAGCTCATTCAGCTGGGAGAGGACAATCTGAACACGCTGGTGACAGAAGTGAATGAGCTTCTGGCCCGGGTAAGTGGGTGAAACTGTGACTATCTTCCAAGTAGCTAGAGCTTGAGAACTTAGTTTCTGTGGACATTAAGAACTATGACTTCAAAGTTCTGAAATACAGCTCTTGTTCTTTCTAATTTCCCATTTGGTGTGTGGAATAGATGTATTATGATTTGCTACTTCTGCTTCACATCTCGGAGTCAGGTAGCAACCCCCCCCCACCCCCCCAAAAAACCATAAACCAAGTGGTGTACTTGGGAAGTACCAAGGACAAAGACTAAAATATCAAAATAGTAATGCATTTTTGTAATTTTACACAGTAGTTTCTGTGCTAAAGGTTTTTTTTGTCAATTCTAAGTTTCAAAAGCACTGTCCTTGATTATGCAAAGAGAAAGAAAAACAAATGAAAACTCTTGTAGTCTCTTTGATCCCCTAGGACTTTAGCATTTGTATAGGAATAGTCTAAATCAGTATTCCTGCACAAAAGAGGAAACCTTCTTTGTTGTGAACATCCAAAGTATTTAAGATACCTTTTAGGGTCAGAATGTAAAATTCATGTTGTGTTTATCAGACATTTTTTAGGAATTGATAGTTGTACGGTTGTTTTTTGCTGGTAAAGAAGGAAGAAAACAGCATAAAGTCTGCCATCTTGTGGTCAAGAGATGAATGAAGAAGGAAACTGGTTTGCAAGTGGGGAACCAGTGGATTACCTAAAATTAAGCTTTAAATGACAAAGGATGCTGCAACTAGAAGGTCCTTGAAGCGAATTGTGTGCACTTTGTATTTTAAAGAAGCGTTGCCTCAGGCTATGACAGTGAAATGAACTAACAGTGGCTATTCAATTCTCTAAACTCAGGGGTCTGAGAACGACCCACCCCAGATTCCCGCTGGCCCAGTACTTTTCCATATAAACTGCTGCTGGATTAGGAAAATTTCCACAGGGAAATCAAATGGCTTCTAAGAACATAATGCTGAACAATGGCCCCGATATTACAACAGCATGCTAAACACTTTCTCAGAATCCCCAGCCAGCAATATGCAATGAAGAGATACAAAATGGCATTTCTTGCTGAATGTATTTGGACACACAATTAAATTGATGAGTGTGTGACTCTCGTATTAATTTGATATTTAATAATTTTGCAGTTGTTACTTTTACTAAATAAATGACTTTAAATGAGTCATGGCAGACTAAACTCAATTCAGTTCAATTCAATTCTATTTGTATTTTTACCCTGTACAAAGTCCAAGGTAAATGTGAGGATATGAAAAATATTAATGAGGCTTAATCTGTCTTCAAGGATCTTTCGGTCACAGAAATGTGTGTCCCTGTGTGTGTGTGTGTGTGTGTATTTATGTGTCAGCATTAAGATAATAATAGTGCTTGCTTCGGCAGCATATATACTAAAAAAAAATAGTCAACTACATGCAAATATATGATAAAACATGGAATCAAAGACCAAAAATGTACATGAGAAATATGTAAAAATTGGACAGTGTAGTCTAGTTAATCATAGGTAATTAGAAAAACAATTCCTTGAAACAAGTAGCCTTTTGTTCATTCATTTATTCCATCATTGGTAATTATTGGGTCTCCCATGTTCCAGGCCATAAGATACACTACTGATAAAAGTAAGGTAACAGGCACAACCCTGCTCTCCCAAGCTTATTGAAATGAACCATCTGAGCCTAGAGACACAAGAAATGTTTCACTGGGACTGTCGGATCTCTGTTGTGTCTTCACCCACATGCTTTCATCATTCTAGCACACACTCTCATTCGAAATTTGTAAAAAGAATTATCTTTACAGCAGCTTAAGGTTCAAAGCAAAACTGAGTGAAAAGTGCAGAGCTGTCTATTCCCTGCTCCCCTGTACCTAAAGCCGCCCCTAGTATTTACCTTCCCCTCACAGCGGTGCATCATTACTACCAGTGGACCTACAATAATACATTACATCATCCAAAGTCCATGATTTTTTGAAAGATCGACTCTTGATGTTGTATATTCTACATAAACATTTAGCAACATGCATTCGCCATCCTAGTACACTACAGAATAGTTTCACTGACCCAGAATAGTGAATCATTGCACTGCTTCACTTCTTCATCCATCCCTCATCTCAAATCCCTGACAACTTCTAATCTTTTCACTATCCCCATAGTTTGGTCTTTCCAGAATGTCATATAATTGGAATCCTTCAATCTGTAGCTTTTACAGATTGGCTCTTTTCACTTAGTAGTATACACTTAGGATTCTCTGTATTTTTTCACTGCTTAATAGCTCATTTCTTTTTGGTGCTCAATAATATTTCATCGTCTGAATGTATTATAGTTCATTCATTCACTACTGAAGAACATCTTTGTTGTTTCTGAGTTTGGGCAATACACATAAAGTAGCTTTGTGGACACCTATGCTCAGATATTTGTGTGGATATGTTTTTAACTCATTTGGGTAAATACAGCATGATTACTGGAATTGTTTTCTCATAAAAGTGTGTTTAGTTTGGTAAGAAATTGCCAAAATGTCTTCCAGTTTGGCTGCACCATTTTGCATTCTCACCAGCAAACAATGAGCGAGGGTACTGCTGCAAACCTTGCTGGCACGTCTTGGTGTTAGTGCTATGAATCTGGGGATATCTAATGGGCATTTAGGGTATCTCATTTTTGTTTTAATTTGCAATCCTTATATGACCTTCTTTCATCTACTGATTTGGCATCTGAATGTCATCTTTTGTAAATAATCTTTTTCCATATCTTAATTGGGGTGTTTTCTTATTGTTGAATTTTAAGAGTTATTGCTATATTTTGCCTAAGAGTTCTTGATCAAGGTTGTCTTTTGCAAATATTTTCTCCTACTATGTGGCCTGTCTTCTCATTCTCTTCAGATTATACTTCACTGGGCTGACACTTCTAATTTTAATTAAGTCCAGCTTATCAATTATTTATTTTATAGTTGTGCCTTTGGGGTTGTAATTCAAAACTCATCACCATGCCCAAGGCCATTGAGATTCTTTCCTAGGTAATCTTCCAGGAACTTTGTAATTTTGCATTTTACATTTAGGTCTATGATCTATTGGCAGTTAATTCCAATGTGATTTTTTTAAAGAAATCTTTCATTTTATAGTCATGTTAGATTTACAGTACAGTTACCAAAATAGGACAGTGGGTCCCCATAAATCCAATTTCTTCTACTTTTTTTAACATCTTATATTAGAATGATGCATCTGATGCATTATTGTTTACTAATGCCTACTTGATTCCAATTTCCTCGCTGTTCACCTTCTGTGAATATACTGTCTCAAGGTTCCGCCCAGGATACTATGATTCATTTAGTCATCTTGTCTTCAAGATTCTTAGACATCTTGTCTCTAGATTAGGAGAGTTTCTCAGATTAATTTTTGATGACTTTGAGAGTTTTAACAAGTTTATGTATTTTGTAGGCTGCTCACAATTGCAGTTTGTCTCAAATTTTCACATGATCAGAATAGAGTTATGTATTTCTGTGAGCCTTGAATATATAGACTGACCAATCATCAGTTTATATATGGCAAGTTACAGGGAAAGGGGAAGGGGAGTTGCCAGAGACCCCTGCAGGGGTCCTGGCCTCCTGCAAGCCAGCACAATGTCCGCGAGATAGGAAAGTGGGAATTAAACGAAACACGCAGACAGAGACTTGAGAGAAACTGAGTCTCGGACTGATCTAAGCTGCTCTGGGCAGCAAAGACAAAGGACTCCCAGGACATCCAGTGTTTATTCATCACAAGTGTGAGAAGGGGGAAGTTGGGCAGGCTTTGGGACACCTGCCGATAACAAGTATCAGGCAGGCAGGACTGCAGAATGAGGCACAAGCATATCTTTGCTGAAGAGAACAAAAGGTTAATTCAGAGGGGAGGAATTTAGCTCAAGTCTGTTGACCTTGACTGGGAGTGAACTCAGCGGAGCTCTGCTACTTCCAATGTAACACAGCCAAATTATGGAGGGGGAAGAAGCTTGTGCCACGACAGCCTGTTAATCCTGGGCAGAGGAGTCTGCTACAGCAAATGGATAAGTGAACCCCAACGAAAGAGATGATAGGGTGGAAGAAATGTGGACCAAGGACTAGACCCCAGAGAACTCCAAATTTAAAGAATGGGCAGAGGAAGGGCTTAAGAATAAAAAGCCAGAGCGTTAAGAGAAAAACAGAGAGGGGAGTTTGGCAAGAATAAAACTGGATCAGGAAGTTAAAGTAAAATTAGTAAAGGTGTCCATTGGATTTAGTGGCCACCTTGTCATTGGTTATCTCATAAAAATAGTTTCAGTAGTGGGCTTCGGGTGGAAATGCAGACCACAGTGGAAGTAGAATGAGAAGAGAGCAGCAGACCTGACTCCAAGACCCAGAGAAAGAGAGAGAGGGAGAGAAGAGAGAGACAAAGAGAGAGAGAGAGAGAGAGAGGTGTGTGGAGGTCTAAAAAGAGGAGTAGGTATAGAGGTATTAGAATTGTCATTAAAAAGCCTCTAAATATTCCATGCATATTGTAGGATATATTGAATGTTTTAAATATAGTGCTCATATTTAAGGAATTTAAAGTCCAATCAAAATACATTGAAAGATATATTTGATTTCATAATATCTTCTTAATATTTATGCATGAACCAAAACGTATGTCAAACAGTTCTTTTGAGGAAATTCTTCTTTCTGTCTAGGGATGGTAGAGAAATGATTAGATTTCTCCATTTACAAAAATGAACATAAAATATAAAAGGAATAAAGGATTGAGGGCAGCTCCTTCGCCAGCACTGCAGGATGAAATTGGCTGTGTGTCTTAACCAGTCTCAAGACTGTCACAAAGTGGCTGGACGGCTCAAAGCAAGATGCAAAGAGCATCCCCAGGACTGGCGGGATCAGTCTGAGCGCGCTGCAGAGGAAGAAGCCGTACCCACTGGGCGGCTCTGGGATCACAGAGGCTGAGGCTGACTTGTGATGCTGCCCGTCCTAATCTGTGCTCTCCGACGACTTCCTCCTCTCCACCGCTCCTGCTGCGGCCTCTGGACAGCTGGGTATGGAAACCGGAAACCTAGATGCCCTCCTCGCCCTCCACCTGTCCAACTCACTGCCAAAGCTCTCCTTCCGTGCGCAGCTTGGGTGCCCCCGTCCAGCCTTACAGTCCCTGACCTGACCTAGGGTGACCACGTTAGCTTCCTAGGTAGTTTCTGCTGTAGCCTTGTTCTTCTCTCAAGCTATGATCAGAAATGTAGCTAAAATGGAGGTTTATGATTCCAGTGTTCCAAATATTCCAAATCCTCCCCTCATGCCCATTGCCCAGCCTTTGTAAACCTGGCCATCTGACTCCAGCTATCCCATGCCTCCTTCACTTTGTCTCACCATGGATCTTACAAAACTTTTATTTTGGTTTTCTGTTGTCCTGAAGACAATCCACTTCCTCCTACAGCTTGTTAACTTCTGTTAATTCCAGTTCACTTTTCAAATCTCAGCTCAGGAAAGCTCTCTGGCTGTTCCCAGGATGCCAAGATCCATCCTATAATTGTTCTACACACTGTGAGTTTTCTCCAGTTTATAATTATAAATTTGTTTGCTCGATCATTTGACACCAACTCTCTACTCCTCCTTACTATAAATTCTAAAATGACAGGAAAAATAGCTTTGTTTTCATTGTTTTGTGGGGCTTTCTCACTATGGTATCACCGATATCATGTAGGTAGGATGTGTTTAGTCCTTTTTTTTGTTTAATGAATTAATTGCTAATAATTTAGCCACAACTTGAAATCATAATTGAATCACAAATCCAAAATATGCATTCACTTTAAATTTATCTACAATGCATAAAATAAGGCATATGCTGCTTTCTTTGATACATAACACTTAAATGTTTATACTCTGTAAAAAGAGAATGCTGCCTAATAGATTGAACCATATCAAATATCAAAATTTAGCTTTATTGTATTTACCCTATCATTTACTGCCTTCTGAAAATCAAATGTAATGAAGGTAAACCATTATCAAAATGATGAAACTTAAATGATTTAAGTGCCAACAATATTATATGTTTACAGTGTTTTATTTATAGTTTTTAAACAGTTCAAGTCACCAAGAATGTCCTTTATGTCTTGCTTTTGTATTGAGAAAGTGAGAGAGAGAGAGACGAGAGACAGACAGACACAGAGAGAATATGAGAATGAATACTTGTTTTGGAACTTTCAATTACCACCTGAAATAGGGAGATATTCTGGGTAATCGCTTGGAACCAGCTCTTTATCATTCCACAGGTCTGGTTGCTGCGCCCTGTGTGTTGTTAGGCTATGTGCCTGAGAAGCGCTTCCCTGCCACTTAGGAATACAGAACTGATGGCGTCTGAAGATGACCCTTAAGAATATCTTATAAATGATTAGGTCTGACATTTAATCTTGGCAGGAAACCATATGAGTCTGCAAATGCAAAGGTGGATGCATTTAAGCAATGTTTCTATTCAATAGTTAGATCTGCTCCATTAGATTCTAGTTTTAACATAAAGAAGGCAGAAAATGAAAGACACTTGTAATATCCCACCAAGAAAATTATGTGCACATTTCAAGAGGCACAGTGAGAACTGCCTGAGCTAAAACAAGAAAGTAATAGCTACATTATTCAAAAGTAAATTAATGTATACCTAATGGCCATGCATGCTGCCTACATATAATACTCTAAAAATCAAAAACAAAAACCAGAGAAAAGGAAAAGAAAAAAATATAATTGAGCAAATTGCATGTTAAGAATAAAAGGTAATCAGAGGTGGGAGAAATACGAGATACTGTGTAAGTCATCATTTGCAAAGCCACACTGTAAAGATTGGATAGAAGCAGGAGGATATAAAAATAAGAAAATCAAAGAGAATGAAAGGGAGATTGTACCACATATTAGGATAAAGGAGAATGTATCTGTTGGCTACTCAAAGGACAAGATAATAGTGAATGAAAGGGAGGCTGACTAGGAAATGGGAGAGTAATTTAATAAAACAGAAAGAGCCAAACTGAACCCACCAGGTAGCTCTTATCTGGTAGTGCTTAGCATTCATCCATGACACCCGTGCCCTGTCCTGAAATCACTCTTGACCACCACTCCCCGCAGATCAGGGGTGGCAAACCCACGGCACGAGTGCCACCATGTCATCACTGAAAGCTGTAAAAGTTTCTCCGTAACTGCCACACACGGTAGAGCATTTCTCACAATTCCTAATTTTGGGGGTCTGGGCGGGTAGTCTTGACAAAGGTGACTCTTAAGCTCAACTGCTGTGTAAAGAGACATGATTTCCAAAAACATGGTATGTTTTAGGTAATGTTCTGTTATGGGCTCTGAAATGTGTTAATTTGCCAAAACCCAAAGCTTACACATACACTTAACGAACTGTGTGGAGGAATGTCCTCTTCATTTTTTACATACTTTCTCAGTCTTCTTGAATGGCAGCCAAATAAAATAATATTTGGTATAGGCCAGATATAAAGCTGTAAGGCAATGAGTTTGTATTTTTTTCCCATTCCTTGTATGTGAAATCAGGTAAGTTGCTTAACCTTTCCATACCTTCACTTTCATGCCATCTATCTCTAAAGGCTGGAAAAGCAAATGAGGCAACAAAGTGTTGTAAACCCTCCCCGACCTGTGTATGGACCCAGGGCACAGCTGGGTCTGACTGTGACCCATCTTTCTCCCGGAGTGCTAATCCATCTTCCAGAGTGAGCCAGTGCTGTTGGTGCCAGGACCTCACGGCCCTTCCTACCCTGAGGTGTGGCTGAGAGAGGAAATTCTTTGTCTGAGCAGACCACATGTTGGCTCTGACGAGGTCAGGCCATCCTCCACTTCTCCTCCTGCCCTCGCTGGCCTGGAACTTGGTGTGCAATTGCAGGCCTTGTTTTGAATTACAATGAGGCCAGTCACTAGAATGCAGCCCTGCTGGGACCGGAAGTATTCATGCCTGGCTGTCCTGCCAAGCGCTCAGCTGCAGCTCTTGGGCAGCAGCTTCCTGTGAGACTCTGAGAAAAGCTCAGAAAGCTGCTCAGCTATCCACATTTGCTGGCAAGTACAGCACCAGGCATATGGTCAGTTTGAATGGCATTGGGAATCCTCCAGCAAGCTTTAGATCTTCAAGGGGAGAGTTGGTTTGATTGTCATTATATTGGCCAATCACCCAATATCTTTGACCCCCTACAATTTGCCAGGCACTGTGCCTGGCACTCTAAGGAGTAAGAGATAAGATATGGTCATAGCCCTCAAGGATAGAGATTAGTAACTATGACAAGACACATAACAGAGACACAGCCCACTGTAGTCTTAAATGGTGGTAGCGACAGCATGAATGTAAGAAAAGAGAGCTCAGTCTAGGACAGGCACGGAGGGCTTCACTGAGAAGGCAGGGCTGCACTGAGTCTTGCCTTGAAGGCTGGATTCATTTTGGAGAAGTGAACTTAAGAGTCAATGATATAAGCAGAATATTTTTCTAAGAAAAAAATGATAGGAAAGAATAAAATGAGGTTGGCAAGATTTGTTAGGAAAATTGTTGTCTAGTCATCTACTTAACCACGTGCAAAGAACATTTGCTGTAAGTGAGGAGTCAAACTGGGAGGAGGATCTAACTGATGACCAAGTGCTTCCCCTCCTGTTGGTTGAGGAGGGAGTCAATAAATAGGTAAGTCATGGGATTCCTCATTTTTCATTTTTTTATTTGCAATGTGGCACTTATAAATTGAGAAATTAGGTGACCACTTATTTAGTTTGAATACGTAAGTAATTGGCTTCAGTAATTTTCAAATGCATGACACTACTTATGAAGGAAACATTCTTGTGCAAGAAATGTGGAGAACTAGGTAGGAACCCTGGGAATGGCCACACTAAGAAGAGACACTTGAAATGAAAACCGATGGGTGATAAAGGTCACATATCTGGAAGAGTTAAGAAGAAATTCACTCCAGTAAAAGACAACACAATATGAGAAAAGTTTGGCATATTTAATATAGTGTTAAAAAACAGAGAGATTTATTGAATAGAGCCTTTTTTGTTTATCGTGTGTGTTGCAGGATTCTTGATATGTTAGTGCTGCAGTACTCATATAATTGGTGCTAAGAGTAAAATGTTTGTTAATGATGACTTTTACTCATTATAACATAAATATTATAGACCAGTAGGAGAAGACAAGATGATGAATATGGTCTCTATAATGTAGAATATAAGAGGCAATATATTAATACATAGCTATTTTTTAAAAATAGGATTGGAGTTATTAGTAAAAAATTGGTCAGCTTGATAGCATTAATATTTATGTAAATTATGATCATTTTGGAATATGGAAAAGATATTAGTAAAGCAAAACAAAATTTCAGTTCAAATTATAATGTTCATTTCTGTATAATAAGAGATACTGGTGCTGGTGATCTATTAATTCTTAAAATTTTGGAGCATGACCATATTGTAGATCAAGTTCCTTATTATAATGTCCCAAGATCTCTTAGTATAGGAATAATATCAGAGAATACAGTCAAGTTTAGACTAAAGATATACCGGAGGCAGTCCATACTGACAACATCTTAAGGCAGTTAACCTCAGTTATTTAAAAGTAAAATTTTAAAAAACTATATTGTGAGTGTGTGTGTGTGTGTCTATAAAGCTATTTGAGCAATATGAGTCATGAACGCAAATGTGTGCAAGGCGCGAAGTTTAAGGAAATTACTGTGACACACTTGTAACACCTATCACAAAAGAGCCTAATACATTTAGGAATTCCACACAGTTTACTTCCAAAAAGAATTTTTAAAAGTCTAAAAATAAAAATAAGCCCATTAATAATATTTTAGAAGAGTATTTATCGAACATTAAATAGATCAATTAATATTCTCCAAATCATTGTGTATGTACTATAACTGTAAAGAAGACTTCTAAGATTTTTTTTTCCCAGTGGCCTCTTCTCTTTGCAACCTTTTATTTGTTATGTTGACACTTGGGGGCTGAGAGATTAGGTGGTAAGAGTTGGACTTTATATTGTACCCTTCATGTAAAAATCTAGAAACTTTTCATGAATGAAACCTCTCGTTTCCCTCTGGGAAATCACAAAATACAGAGCAATTCCTGTAGTATCTCTTGTCATGTTCTGTGCTGACCAGACAGTT
Source organism: Heterocephalus glaber (assembly GCF_000247695.1). The sequence goes on from NW_004624753.1 coordinate 3,666,449, forward strand.
CTATTTAAAATCCACTTATGTATGTTAAAAATCAATTCTCTAGAAATATTCTGTTACAAGATTGTAGAGTATTAATTCACTGCCAACTTGGGCCTCATTCAAAATTATAGTGAGGCAGTTTGATTATCTGATTCATTATCCGTAGTTAGATTATCCACATTCTTTGGGTAATAAAGAAGTACTGTTGTTCACCTATGTAAATACACCTATGTTTAAGTACTCTAAATCTTGCAGAATCTTTTAAAAAACATATTACATGCACCATTTATACTTGACTATGCTCTCTCTTAACTATGAGCACATCAAATGCGCTGTGTTGTGTCAAATGGTATTTTCAGCATGAACAAAAATGAATATGAGGATATTCTTTGGACGATGAGGCTATTTGGGGGTTCTGTTTTATTTTGTTGACAATTGTATGTGTTCGATGATTAATGGACATATTTATGGTGATATTATATGGGAAAGTCAGCATTTATTCTCAATGTTTTACTGGCATCTTTGAAAAGTTTTAAGACAAGCATTTACTACTGAATAGCTCAGCACTTCCCCCTCTTTGTTTCTTTAATTAACGTATTGATCCAAACTGAATCTATAGGACCAAGATTATTGAGACAGACTGCCTGTTCCTCCCTCTGGAGATCATTGCTGCACTCCACATGTTTTCAGTAAATAAAATATGGACAAAACTGCAACATGTGGAGGCTGAAGATTTCATTAAAGACTTCGGGCAATAGTACCTTAAAGATATTTCACAAAGAGTTGTGTTTTATCACTTCTCCTGTACTATTCCGTATAATAAGGAGTTTAAGAGGACCAAATACAGCTCTCTGATTTCCATTTAATGGAAAAAGTAATAAAGTTTAATTGTATACTTGAGCACGGGGCATCATTTCCAGTACATTCAATCAATAATTCATTGATTGCTTTTGGCTCAAAGGAAAATTTGAAAGAAAATGTAACCAGTGGGAGCTTATATAGCTGTAGCCTCATCATCTCTATTAATTATGTTTTTCCCAAATTTGGATCATTAGGCTACCAAAGTGACAGCAGATGGCAAGCAAACGGGACAGGATGCTGAAAGGACGAACACAAGAGCAAAGTCCTTAGGAGAATTCGTTAAGGAGCTTGCCCGGGATGCAGAAGGTATTAGAAAAATCACATTCTAATCATTATTTCTCCCAACAGAAAACTAGAGAAAGACATTACACAGAGCTGGAATTTCTCTCCTAAGAGGTGACATTTCTAAATTCGAGGGTTGAGTATTTAAAGTGTATCTTGGTTGAGATATTCAATGGATTTATCCACTGAGAACCCATGACTTTCAGTGTTCAATGAATGACAACAGTTGGTGAATGACCAATGATAAATACAGAATGGCAGTGGATTTTTGAGGGGTGCCTATTATACTTAAGTGGGAAACCTATGCTTTACTACTTTTTGTATTTAAAACTATTTAAAATATTTTTAATTTTTTAAAAGCCAATTTTATGACTCCACTCAGCACAAAAAAAGCAGCACCTTAATTTCTCAAAATGGCCTTTCAGATCCTTGGTGTTTTAATGAACATCTGTTGCTTGGGACTTGGAAGTGCTGCTTCATCCGCAGTTTCTGAGGAGTCCGTTCTGGGCATCTGATGATATGGTTGAAGATTAAAGTGGAATCCAGTTTTGAGCAAAAGCCTAGATAGAAACTCTCACTGCCACAGATGATGCCCCCTCTCACACACACACAAAAAGTCGCTCTTAAGTATCTATCTGCCAATGCGTAATAAACATACATGCATGTGAAGAAATTAGAAAGCAGGCTTTTTCTCATTTAAAAATAAAACACTTACTCGTTTGCAGTGTTATGCATTTTAGATATTTTACTTTGTAATGTAGTCAAATAAAAAAGGACCTGACCCTCAAAAAGATCCTGACTAGTAATTTTTAAACATCACTGGCCAAGAAGAGACTGAAACTCCCAAAGATTCCTCAATGCAAAAAACAACAGAGTTTAATCAGAAGCATAATCTCAGGCAAAACGTGTCAAGATCTGAAAGAGAAGTTATGTCTAGAAAACTCGCAGTTAACTCATTGTGGGGGTTTTTTCCTCTGCTAAATGAAGTTATTGTGCTTTCTCTGCTATTATTTTCCAGTAATGCTGCTGGAAAATAAAGCTTCCTTCGCCCTCTAAAACACCACAACCACAACTGACAGCATCCCATCCATTCCTTCCCTTGAACTCTGAAACACTCGATACCCAACAGCCTGGCCGAGTGACTCTTCCTGAAATGATTTCAGTTAAATATTGGTGCATGAGGACAAAATGCTAATATAGGCGTTACTACATTCCAGGGTTGGCACTGCTTACTTGCTTCTCTGCATTGAGCCTTCCTCTCCCGACATGGATTCGTGGTGACTCCTTTTGTTGATGGGAATTTTGTGTTTTGGGTGCCTAAGGCCTCTGGGTAGCATTGTGCAGTTTGCCCACCACACAATGGCAGCAATGTGGGCAGAGCAGAGATGATATTTACCCCAGGCTTTGCTTAGTGTCCATATTCTCTGGTCCATACACCAGACAAAACGGTTACCTTTTCACCGACGGTCGATTTCCTAAGGTGTGTGTTGCTCAGGTGGCCTGATTGCATCTATCTAGATGCGCATCTTTTTTTTACCCATGTGAAATGGCATGTGTGATAGCTGTGCCTGACAGAAATAGAAACACCAGTCACTTTGCAGGCAGCCACTATTTGGCAGCAAGCACGCACTTGCTAATATTGAAAGTTCAAATGTAAACATACCTGAGATACACTAGATTCTCAGTTGGACTACAAGGGTTGGCAGATTAGGCTACAGGAGAGAAGAGAGGAAGGTAAAGAAAGGAAGGAAAAAAAGGAGGAAATGAGAGGGAGAAGGAGGGAGGAAGACAGAGGGGAGGAGAAAAGTCACCAAAAGCTTTGAATAGGTTATTTGCCTCTCTCTCTCTCTCTCTCTCTCTCTCTCTCTCTTTCTCTCTTTCTCTCTCTCTCCCCCTCTCTCCCTCTCTCTTGGCCTGAGAGTAGTCATGTATACTTTCATATATTATTAGTGGTAATAAATTGCTGTGGAAAAGTGAACACTTCACCCTGATATTTGTCTGTTGCAGTTCTATGTTTAGATAGAAAGAATGCCAATCCTATCTTCCCTTAGAAGTCATGACTTTGTAGGAAATCACCTTCTATTCATCTAAGGTATTCTTAGCTCACTATAATTTTATAATATCTACTCTGCTATGACTCTGGGTTAGATGATGAATACGCTATGTTTTACTCTATGCATTATTAGTATTAATGAGATGTGGACCAACCCCATTAATGCTTACACCCTGGCATAGGATAAGAATTAATGCTAGGGGTCTTTCTTTGCTGTCTCAGGTCAGAGTAGCATTTTTCATTTTTTTTGTCTTTTATTTTTATTTTATTGGTACATTTTAAGTATACAATATAATGACATTCATCTTTGGAAATTTGCATTTTCCATTCTTGATAAATGTACCTATCAAAGGATTTTTTTCTCAGGTTTAATATAAAAGAACCTTTTTTGCAACTTTTGAGGAATTAGTTCATTTGTATTTTGTGGGTCCCCCATGCCTTCTAAGACCCCCCATGCTTCTCCAGTGCCATTTTTTCAGAGGGGTCTGACCCGCCGGAGGAACTTCCTCCATGCCTTTCCTTGTAGTAATACTTTCTGTGACTCACATTGATTTTCTCTTTTACCTCTACTTGGTTTTATGTTAATTTTATCTTATTTTAAAGCTATTTTTAAATGGCTTAAATCCCTCTATTGAAGAAGATAGAAATAAATAAGCAAATTCAAAGGATATATTTATTTTATAATTATTTTTAATACTCTGGAAAACATATTGAAGTGAGAATGTATACATTTGAAGAAATTTCAATCTCACATATTCAGCAGAGCAATAAACTTCTAGTAAGATGATACTTTGTTTTTTAATACAGTGCCATTCTGCTAAAGTCTTATTTGTGTACACTATTAATTTCTTCATTTACTATTGTTTTAACTTAAAGGAAATGACACGTGCATCCCAAAAGATGCAGCCAAATTTGCCTTTACCTTCCTCTCTTGTGTTACACATTTCCCACTAAATTCTTCTCTGCCTAAGTTTAGCTTTGAGAATTAACCACAAAGAAGCAGTGAAATTCTATCTCATGTTCCTCCTGCTTGAGTCATGGACCTAAGTGGAATTAAATTTCAAAATAAAATCCCATATCAAAATATATTTTATTATTTATACATTCATTTCATAAAGGAAAATGTGGCTTTGGCAAGCTCAGAATTAGGATTTATCACTATAATTTTCTAAAAAGTTAACACAAATGGTATCTGTAGTTCCATGGTACAATTGGCTTAAATCAACTGTACCAACTGCTGTGCACTCAGACAAAGGAGGTAACTTATGTCATAAATGCAGCCAAATCTATGACAGACACTACTTTTCTTAAAATCTTAAAAGCAGAAAGCTTCTTAAATTTAATCATTGGCACTGTGACGCAGTCTGACGAATCAGGGAGGGGCTTTAAGGTTCACCCATGGTCACTAGTGCCATAACACAGATGACACAGCCCAGGTGACACCTTGCTAACAGTAACGGGGGAAACTTCTGAAGGCCTCTTGGCATGCATTAAGCTACAACTATTAAGGAGTAAACCAAGAAATGATCACTCTCGCTCCTAGTAATAGAGCACCTCAGCAATATTTCTACCACAGGGCTAGGGAATGGCCATATGTGATTCTTAAAACATGTGATTCTGATTTTTCTGAAATTGATCTATTTCTAAGTAGTTTGGGGATAGTATAACCAAATATTATAGACTTACTGGCTTATGAACAACAGAAATTTATTTCTTGCCCTTCGGGAAGACTGTGGCAAGATTGTGGCCCCCCACATACTGGGGAGGGGCTACTTCCTGGTTCCCAAATGACTATCTTCTTGCTGTAAGCTCACATGGTGGAAGGCCCAAGGGAATTCTCTGCATCTCCTGTATAAGGAGTCCTCTTCTCTAAGGCCCCAACACTGAATACTATCCCACTCAGAATTAGGTTTCAACATAAGAATTTGGGGTGATAACCAAAATTTAGTCTGTGGCGATGGCTAAGTGGAATGAGGTTCCCATTACACAAAACAATTTCTTACCAAAGACATTTAAAAGGCAAAGGGGATTATAAAGATGCATTTTGGGAATGGTAGATTAGAGATTGAAACTCAACTCCTTCTCCTATCCTAGGATTCCTCACGCTTCAACATGTGTCAAAAGTTCCTAGAGGGCTTGTTTAAAATGCCAGCCTGCTGGTACCCTGCATCTAGAATTTCTGACTCAGTAGGTCTGAGGAAAGCCGGAAATCTGCATTTCTAACAAATTTGAAGGTGATTCTACTGCTGCCTGATGAGGACCACAATTCGAGACCTCTGTATGGACACCACTTCCCACTCCACGCTGGCTGAATGCTTGGGCTGGCTAGGAGATGTTTCCTACCATTGAAAGGGGTATCTGAAGGCTTCTTTCAGACAAACTAAATTCTGAGCATTCATTTTTGGAAAGATATTTCTGATTTGCACTGAGTGTTCAAGATTTATTATTTCCTAAAGAAGTCTTCAGGTGTTCCTTTCAATGGTAGGAAACATTTCTTAGTCAACTCAGAGTGCTCATTCTGGGGCTTTTTGTAGGAATATTATAGAAATGAGTATTCAGCAGACAAAAGATTTCGAGAAAATACCTCCCTTCAACTTGCCAAATTGATGTTCCATAAAACACATTTCTGGAAACTTTAGTCTAAAATTAATGGTAAGAATTGTGTAACTGTTCCAATTCACCAATTTTTTAAACTTTTATTTGACATAGCATTTTTTTTCCAGATGAAATCTTGCCCAGAGCACCAACCTACAAAACGGATTCCTGGCAGAATAGACATCATTTGTAGAATACCTGAAGTACCTGGAGAATCCTAATACTCCAAAGAGCACAGCTTGAAGCCCCGTTTAATGCATAATAAACATAGACTCCTAGGATGGATGTTGCCACTGGCAGGGATCTTTGAGGACTAATCTATAACTCTAATCAAAAGAGCAGTGGTCCTTTCCTCACTCCTTTCAAAAACAACAACAACAAATATAAGAGAACTCTGTGGAAACACAGAGCAGGTTCATGTTCATAGATCATATTGCTAGTAGCCTCTCCATTCTCAGTGTTTTAAATCTGCCTCAATATGACTGCCTCAGCAGCAGTGCAGATCTTGATTTTTCCATTCTCAAGTGCCATACTACCCATCTCATTTCTACTTCATACCTGAAGAGGCTTTGGCCTACTTTGTTTTCCTTCCTCTTCAGGTTGAAAACACTATACTTTAATTAGCCTCCACAAGAAATCGAATGTGGAGAACAATGCCACATTCCCATCATGGATACTGACTGTCCTCGTACTTGCCTCTCTATTTCCCAGCAGGAACACCACTGGCAAATTACATTTCTTTCGGAGATGGTGGTAAAGAGCAGATGTTGAATGCCATTTTTGCCTGTGACACTTTTGTTTACTCATTTACAAAAATTTGCTTTATCCCTTACAGGTGTAAATGAAAAAGCTGTAAAATTAAATGAAACTCTAGGAACTCAAGACAAGGCCTTTGAGAGAAATCTGCAAGAGCTTCAGAAAGAGATTGATCAGATGATAAATGAACTGAGAAGGAAAAATCTAAATGCACAAAAGGAAGCTGCAGAAGATGAGTTAGTGTGAGTAAATCCACTGGTATTTTTCATTGGATAAACTGAGCTTTGGACATTTCTTACAGTTTTCTACATTCCCATCACCTGTGTGCAGAAGTACTTTGTTTTTCTGATATGGAGAGGTTTTCTGTTTCTTTATCTTTCATTTACTTAATTATACCTTACCTTGCTCTAAAATGAATTAAAGTATAGTTTTTCCTATATAAAAATAGTCATCTAAATGATTGTTTTGGTAGTTTCTTTTCTATAATTAGCCCAATGGGCTTGCTATATTAATTACTTGTATCAGGGACTTTTAAACTCTCAGATTTTTGTTTTAATAAGACCACTTTAGGGTAAATAAAGCTATTACTTCACCAGCTCAGCCTATACATTATTACTTTAGGAAATATAAGAAAGTTAAACTCAAGGAACTCCCAGATCATTCAGTTGGAAAAAAAAAGACAAATAGATCAAAAAATGTTATTATACTAGCAAGGAAAAAATATAGAGCTCTGTGACCAGTTTCTCAGCAAATATGTCAATATTCATCTCTTACATCAAAGTCATGGAGAAAATGTCTCATTTTGGTGAAAGAAGTGGCTCTTTTGTTTTGTTTTATAATGTGAAGTGAATCACAAAACTCATTTCATCTATCACATTAGGAAAGTGACATGAATGCCTTTTGATTAACAGTGCTATAATAATTTTAAAAGATGGGAAATCTTGCATTAATTTAAATTAAAAAGTTTGCCCCTTTCAGAAACCAGTTTTCAACTTGATTTACTACATAGTGAAGCTGCTTTGCCTGTTTCTTTTTGCAGTATTTAAACTTTTTTGTATTAGCATCTCTTTGGAGCACAGTTGAGTATCAGTAACCCGAGGTGATAACGCTCACTTCTGTGCTTGGGCTGGGCATTTGCAGAGCTTCGGAGGGCCTGCTGATGAAAGTTAACAAGCTGTTTGGAGAGTCCAGGGGCAAAAATGAAAGAATGGAAAAAGATCTCCGGGAGAAGCTGGCTGACTACAACAACAAACTTGATGACGCTTGGGACCTGTTGAGAGAAGCCACAGATAAAATCCGAGAAGCAAATCGCTTATCTGCGGCCAATCAAAACAACATGACTGCTCTGGAGGTGAGTGTCCCGCGAATATTCATCGGTCTCAGGAAGAGGACGTAGTCTCCGGAATAGGAAGTACTCCTCCAGAACAGGAAGTAGGGTTGAACACAGCCTGACAGTCAGATTAATACCCATTTACAGAGGCTAAGAAGGTCAACTCTGAAGGGAGCCTTCTCAGATACAGAATAGAGAATGCATATATCCTTAATCACCACTTCCCACTGAGTCACATAAAATCTAGATAATTTAGATTATTGAAGATTTTAAAAGATAGTAGTGGATAGTGGCTGAACCTTTCCTAGAAGTTAGGGGACTTTAGTCTCCTGTTCCACTGACTTAAGTCTGGTCAGACCAGTCACTGACCATTTCTAAGCATCACTTCCTCAACTCTGCAATGAGTGCATTAGACTGAAATGTATCTATGGGATTTTCAAGTCTTGATATCATATGATTTTGTAATTCACCCAACCTAATCCATAAACCTGGGTCAGAGATCTGGTTGCCAAAAGTCATGGAAGTTCCCTTCATTTTCAGTAGAATCTGAGCAAGAATGAAATAGTTCATTGAGAGAGGAAAGTGTTTGAAGACAATGGCTCCCTTTTGTTATTGTAATGTTTTATGCAAATGATATCTTGAAAAGGACTAACAGGAACAAATCCAGGTCTGGGTTATTTTTGCCTCTTTTCTTGCAAGAGATCAAGAAATTATGGGCAGCCTTGTTGCCAAGGCTTTTAGATGCTAGTAGGACTGAAACAGATACTTCCATCACTTTTTCTTTCTGTTTTTTCAATTTCTTCTTTATTGTTAACATGGTAAATGATTACTTTTCATAAAACTACCTTCAATACATATACTGGCAAGAACCTTATCTCATATTTAAACAAAGAATCTTTCTCTCCCAAGCAAACCAGTCTTTTTGAAGTCTCTTACCCCGACAGACCTGAAAGCAGCAGAAGTCTTTCTCTCTCCTAAGGGGTAATTTTACCCCTGACCATAGCTCAGCAGTCTGGCCTAGTGTATGCTCTCAGAAATGTTTGCTGAGTGATAATAGTGGTTGAGTAAAATGAAACTGGATTTTTAAATCTACTTGTTTCTCTCTATTTTCCTTTGGACTAAGTAAGAGAATACATTAAATGTTTTGAAATGCTTTTTTATCCCTGAGTCTTTCTGCTGGGATTTTAGCCTTATCATTTTGGTTGAAGATGGGAAAGGCTCCATTTTCTTGTAAATGATATATCTAATCTTAGCCAATTTCAAGTCTATGGATGCACTAGCAGTACTGGAGAGAAAGCACCATTTGGAGAGGTGGGAGATGGTGACTGTGCCCTCACAGATGCCAGCATGATTCATCCCACCTGTGGTGCAGCTTACCTGGAGGGGCACCGCTCCATTTTATTACAGCAGTTTCAGAAATTAACATTACCTGTGTGGGAAGCATAATGTGCACCTGGGAAGTATGTCATGAAGAATTGCAGTGGCAGAGTAAACAGTGCTTTTAGCCATTCCTTCCTTTCAGTGATGTTTAAAGCCCAGAATCCTCATTCCTGGGCACCCCATGATGCCTGAAACTTCTGTAGTCAGCACTGAAGTTCTTTTGGTCTTTTCATTTTGTATGTCTTGCTTAACTAAAAGCGTGCTTAAAATTTACTGGGTAGGATAAATAACTAACTACAGCAACATGAGTAAAGCACAGATTATTTAAGTTTGCTAGGTCCACCAAGGTTGCCTTTAAAAAAAGATTGCCTGGATTTTTTTAAACAAACACGTTCTGTGGGTTCACACAGACTGACCTGGCTGGTTGGGGGTTTGTCCTGGTATCCATAGCTTTAGACTCCCTGGGTTCATTGATATCCATGCTATTTTAAGAACAATAGCTTTATTTTGCACACTGGGATACATAATGAACTGTTTTTAAAATAAAGCTCCATTGTTGTACCAGTGCCTACATTGCCCATGAGATAATTAAGACTGACCTCATACTTTTTATTTAAGGTACTAAGCATGTAACTTTTATTTATTATTAAAAATTTGTGTCAAGCCCCTATTACATTCAGAAAGTGTGCTGAAAACAAATTTGATTATTTCAGACCCTGGTTGTCATGTGTGGTTCTTGCAATGGCAGTCTGAACATCACCTAGAAACTTGTCTAAAATCGAGCTTCCCAGGCCTCACTGGAAACCTCTCAACTCAGAAACTCTGAGAGATCAGGCAACCTGGATTTTACAAAGCCCCTCCAGGGATTCTGAGAAGCCTTATGTTTGAGAACCACTGATTCAGTATGAATTAAGCAGTCTCTGATGACTTTAAGTGACTTGTATCTAGGGAGAGGTTCACATCAGCAAAGCACTTTTTACACTGCAGTGGTTAACACGGAGGTAGGAAAAGGACTTAAGTGAAGGTAATCACCTCTGGTCCCAAAAGGGCTTCCTAGAGGCCCTGACACTTGTGCTAGTCCCCAAAGGCTAAGCACTAGTTAGTAAGAACATAAAAGAAGGAACACCAGGCTGGGGATGTAGGTCATTGGCACCGTGCCTGCCTGGCAAGTGCAAAGTCCTGAGTTTGATCCCCAGTACCAGAAAAAAGAAAGAAAGAAAGGAAGAAAGAAAGAAAGAACATTCCAGAAACATGGAGAAGGATATGTAAAGATAAGAAGAAAAAAGGTAAGACATTTGAGAGAAAATTGAGTGATTGCCTGAATTGGCATGAAGACTGCAAAAGCACAAGTGGACCGATAGCAGCAGATACAGACAGGGCCCAGACTTCGAGGGATAAGAAGATTACATTGTGCAGCTAAGCTAAGGAATTTGATTTTTACCCTGAAAACTACAGCAAGCAATTGAAATACAGAATCATAGACTAAAATTGCATTTGGAGGAATTTATGCATAGTTCATGTAAACTGGGGAATTGGCTTTGTATTGGAAAGTAGTGTGACTTTAGGCTAGGCAAGTAGGCTGAGATAATACTGAAATGTATTCTAGGCAACTATTGCATCAAGATGCTATTAATAACCAGAGTATGAGGTTGGGTAGGAATAATTCCTGGCTTCAGAGAACTTATAACCTCCTGAAAAATTCAAACATTTCAATCTTTCATTGAATGTAATAATTTGATTCATATTTTCTGAGAAAATCAGTAAAACATTTACAAAAACTATCACATCACACAAGAATTGAGAGAAATTGCAAGAAAGGAGAGAACAGCATGAGGATGAACACAAACCTCTAAAAGTGTAAGGTAACTTTAGGAAATGTCAGCGCAGGCTAGTTCATTCGTAAGCTATGTAAAATTCTGCAGCAGAAGATGGCTCTGGAAACAGCATTTGGAGCCAGAGTAGAGAAGACTTAGAAAACCATTTCCAGTAATGGAGAGAAAACTGGGGACCTGGTGGGCAAAAAGAGATGAGATTAGGCCCACGCAAAACATGGGTATTGAACCATCTGTTGCCAAGTCTACCCTCATAACCTTGCTAAAGAAGAGGTGGCAAAGAAAGAGAAGGGTAAGTTGCTAAAGGATAGACAGGAAGAACCTTTCTGCAGGTTCCTGAAGAATCCACCTTTCCCCAGCTACAACAAATAAAAAGAGAATGTTCAACTTTTAGCACTCTGGAATGGATTAAGGTCTAATTAATTAGAGGTTACAAGCAGAAATATAATCAACCTTGATATCCAAAGAGAATGATTTAACAATTATGTTTGTGGTATATTTTGAAGAATAATTCTCTCTGTACATGAGCCTTCTTATTTGTTCCTCAAATACTCTAAGCTTCCTATCTGAAGTATTTTATATACCATGTCATTCTCTATCCATTTCCTCTTTAAATTCATTTTTATAGCACTTGTTTCAACATTACCTAAAATATGCATTCATTCATTTATTCATTTTCTCCTCCCTCCTCTTCCTCTTCCCCCAGAGAAGGCACAGTGAACAGGCCTTCTTTGCAGCTATCCCCAAAGCCTAAAATAGTGTCTGGAAAAAAGACAAAATAGGCCGGGGATTTAGCTCAGTGGTTTCGCCACAAGGACCCAAGTTTGATCCCTGGTACCAAAAAAAAAAAAAAAGATAAAATAGACATCTTTGATGCAAAAGTAAAATATCACACAGGAAACACAAATAAATATTATCTCTATGCTTTCATCAATATTTGGGAATTCCAAATCTCCATCTTTTCTTGTTTCATAGCTAGAGTCCACCAGTGTCTAATCAGAAATTAGACACCTCTAAAATCTCTTTACTCTTAGATCATTATTTCTACTTTAGTATGATAAAAAACACATTTTGATCTTTCCATGACAATGAACCCCCTAAAGTGACTCAGAGCTTTCTAAGAGATACCTCACTAGTTTATGGAAAGCAAAGTGGACTTAGCTCTTCACTTAACAGACATGTGAAAATATTTTCCTCCTTCCCATTGGTACAGTATTTTATTTTATTTTATTTTATTTTATTTTATTTTATTTTATTTTTGCAATGCTAGGGATCCAACCCAGGGCCTTGCATATGCTAGACAAGTGCTCTGAGCTACATGCTCAGCTATGCTAAAGAATTTTACATTACTCTGCTTCATTCGTACAAACAAGCCATGTTGGAGGAAACAAATGAAAAAAGACTCCAGAATTTCTGTCCATAATAGAACTTTAAATTAGTGCATACAAAAGTTAAGGCTACAGTTAGCAGCGGTGTAAAAGAATATCAGACCTTTCGAAGAAAAGCTATGACTTGAAATCTGGAACAATGGGTGCCCCTACACTTGTGGGGAAGAAGACGTAAGCCAATCAAAACTTCGTCTGAATTAGCCAGAGACAATAAGAGGGGTCAGGGAGCCACACGTCACCAGCACAAGCACCAGGGACGGACATCATATTCACTCAAAACTATTTCTTGAGGAAACTCTTCTAGTTACTAGCGTTACAGAGATATAAGACCACTTTTGTGGAATTTAATTGGAATGAGGGGATACTAACACAGTAAACAGGCATGTGATATGGCCAGAAAATCTGGAAGGGCGTGTTGACTTACGGGAGACGGGATTTCTTGGTACATAATATATGGTCTGCTCCATGGTATCGCATGTTACAGTCCACGTAGTGTCTGCCCTTCTTCTGCGGCATAGAGCTCAGGGGCTACGCCTTTCCACTGGTCTCACTCTGTGTTCATTCAGTTGTCTGTGCTGGTAGAAATTCCAGAAGAAGTAATCAAAACGATTCAGTCTATACATATATTTTTAAATTCCATTTTCTATGTTTCTAAAATTTATGGAGTCCCTATAGCAGTGATGGTGAGCCTCGGAGTACTTTCAATGATAACAAGCAGCCAGCTGCCTTATGTGTGCCATAGGTTTGCCACCACTGGATATTCATATTCCTATAGAATATAATTCAGATGAGTCAGTGCTAGAAGCAAGAACACTGTAATTACCACAATAGTTAACAATGAAGTAGTGTTAGTGTGTGCCAGGCAGTGTTCTAAGCCAAATCTTCTCTACTTTTACTGGGCATATCAGTCACCTGAGGTTCTTATTGAAATGCAGATTCTGAGTGAGTAGTTCCCCGGAAGGACTGAGAGTGTGGATTTCTAACAAGCTTCAGAGTGAGTGGTGGGTGTGGTGTTGGGAAAAGGGCCACCCTTCATGTAGGGAGGAAGTAATCATTTTCCATGATGCTCAGTTACTTGGTTAAGACTTCACAGATTTCAGAGCCCAGGTTCCACCCCAGCAGGCTGTGACTTGATTCAGCTTTTAATCCCTGTGCCCTCCACATAGAGAATGACTGGGATGTGGGCAGGTGCTATAGACAGATGATCAGGGAAGTGACCTGACTGTGAGCGGAGCAAGGAGGACGGAACCAAGTCGGAGAGCTGCAGAAGAGCATAGGGAAGTGGAAACTGCAGGTTCCACACTCAGAGGCAGTGGGGTCCGCATCCCCACCAACTCCTCAAAGTGCTTGGTGAAGAGATTGGGAAAGGAAAGTATGCAATGAGCACTATCCCAGTGCACATAAGAAATGTGATTTCTATGATAGGAAAGACAGTCCCTTTGTAGTCTAGGACCCAAGATCTATCTTTAGGTAGAATGGGTTCAATTCTTGACTGCACTACACTAACTGTATGACATTGGATACATCAATGTAGCGGTTCACATGGGCCGCTGTAACAAAATACCAAAAATCTGGTGGCTTGTAAACAAAACAAAAACTTATTTTCAACAGTTCTGGAAGCTTGGAAACCCAAGGTAAAGGAGCTGGAAAATTGCTATCTGTTGAGGTACTGCTTTCTGGCTCACGAACACCATCATTTTGCTTTTCCTCGCATGGAAGAAGGGTGAACAAGCTCGCTCACATCTCCCTCATGATGGCACTGATTCCATTTATGAGTTTTCTGCCCATGGTCTCCCCATCTTCCAAAGGTCCCACTTTCTAGTACTAACACATTGGAGGTTAGGATTTCTATGCACAAATTTTGGGGGACACAAACATTCAGACCATATCATTTGCTCACTGTGCTACTTATTTAAAAGGTGACCAAGACCAGACAGAGAGAATTAGAATTAAAAGAAAAAAGCTTATAAACTGTCTGGCACATGCTGGGACCTGAATAAATATAAAGTACCGTCATTATATATGGAAAAAACATAAATGGCCAAAGCTTAAATTTTAATTGATATAGTTAAACTTCTAGGTAAAACTTTGACTAAAAGAACATGAACATACCAGAGTGCAAAGAAAATAACACACAGAGGTGTGCTCCAAAGGGAGAAATGGCAGTACTGCTCTCTCACTGACTTTCTTCTTCTAAGCCAGGACTGAGTTTCAGGTAGTTTTGAGACAACCTATAAGTTACAAACAAAAGTTAGATTCTGCTCTCTTATGAAACAGTCCATTAGGTTTATCCTTATGTTTCTCTTTTGCTTGGAAAGTATTTCCCTTGAATTCCCTTAAAAATCCTACTTCTTTGAATTTTAGAGAATCTCTGTAGAATAAATGTGCTTATGTTTAGGCTTTTAAAGTAGTCATTTGTATATAGATTCTAGAATTCCATATGCAATTCCAGTGTAATTCAGTTACTACTGAGTGTTCAGGAATACATATTCAGCACTTACATTGTAGTTAAACATGGTTGCTCTAGCTTGCTTTGAAAATAATTTTAATTGCTTAGCTAATCTCACATTACTTTTCTTTGCTTGGATGACTTTCTCAAGTGGGAAGAAGAAATTACCTATATGGGCTCAAAATAGAACAAGTTTTGGAGGACTAGCTGAGTAGTTCATATCATTCTCACCTAGCCACATTGCCAACACTAAGTACTTTGTTTGCAGAGCTGTTCGGACAATTCAGTAGACAGTAAAACAAAGCTGGTTAGGGTTTTACTCACATAGCATTGTGATGTCTTGTTCCTCCTGTACTACAGAAAAAGAAGGAGGCTGTTGAAAGTGGCAAACGACAAATTGAAAACACTTTAAAAGAGGGTAATGACATACTTGGTGAAGCCAACCGACTTGCAGATGAAATCAACTCAGTCATAGAGGTGAGCATTTCCTAAAACTCTAAAGAGAGATGACACTGCCATAGATTCTCATAAATTGGAGAGAAGGAGAGATCTCAGTAATATAAGCAAATACTGATATGTGTTCTCTTGTGGTGGTAAAAGTTTTTGTGCTATTCTACTATTCCCGTGCCCACATATTGATAACAATTAGAATTTCATGTTGTTTTCCCAACAGACACGTATGTTTGCATAAGGGTCATCGCACACTCACATGACCTGGGCATTACTTTTTCACGGTGATGAGGAGCTTTCCTTGTTCCTAGAGCAGCACTTCCAATCTGTTTAAGCATTAAGTAACATTAGTTAAAATAGAAATGTAAACCTACAAGCAGCCTTTTAATATACTGTCTAATGCACAACACAGTGATATATAATAGTAGCAATGCAATGTTCTAAAAGATCCTAATGATGTGTCATTTATACACTTATAGCTATAAAGTAAAACTTTTTAAAAAGATAGATCCTCCTTGGTACACATTGGTTTCATAAAGTTCCTAGTGTTTTTTATTTAATAGCAGCTTTTATTCACTATGCACTTTTTGCTATGCTATTAAAGTTTAAGTTTTATGAAAATACTAAGTACATGAGTTATGTCCCAGAGAAATTAGTAAATTCAAAGAGCTTAGATTCACTTGCTTAAAATGCTATCTCTTCTGTGTACATATCAGTATGTTGAAGACATTCAGACTAAATTGCCTGCGATGTCAGAGGAGCTGAAGGACAAAACAGATGAGCTCTCCCAAAAAATCAAGGGCAGGAAGCTCGCTGAGAAGGTTTCCCGAGCTGAGAGCCATGCAGCACAGCTGAATGACTCCTCTGCTGTCCTTGACGGGTATGTCATTTGTTGTTGGAAATGTCCACGGATCTTGACACTCATTTGAAAGTTTTGACGGGCATAAAGGGTAGAGAATCACTTTCAAATCTTGATTTCTATAATTACAAACAAAAGAACGACATGGCCTTTCTATGGAGGATCCTAATTAGGAGAGTGTTGGCAAAGTTCCTCTGGAGAAGTATCAAAAGTCTGAGTTAAAAGTGGATTCAAATATGGCTTGTTAGGAAGTCAACACAGCCTTAGGCTACACTTAGAAAATGATTTTTTGTTCTTTATTAGAAAGCACAGCAGTTACCTCATTAGCATTTTAAATAATAATATATAAGCACACATTCTGCTTCAAATTTCAGTTATATTTCTAATGGAATCAAAACAGTTTATTGTTAAAAGATGCCTTTTGAAAACGTGCCCCTCTACATAGCCTTTCAATCTGTTTTTCTCCCTCTTTAAAACTGCAGGGAGGTACTATATCCTCTCCTGTGGAGTAACTTCTGACTACAGCTGCTCCATATAGCATGTGGGTCAGAAGAGAAAAGGGCAGGAGGGAAGAGGTGTGTGACTTATAAATAGCCCTCTAGGTACAAATGATATGTTGTCCTGCAGTTTTGTGATTGACATAATCAATACGATAGCTATTAGCTCCAAGAAAAATTTTCTCAAATGAATCTCATTTAAAATACATCACATGGAGGACTTCGTTTCCTCACTTAATGCTCATTAATACAAAGCAAAATATCATTGTTTGAAAGCCCTAGACATTACATGTACAATTCATTTATATCAGACTTTTGCCAATTTAGAGTGATGGCTGATAGATGGAACACTAAGCCAGGAGTCAGTAGAGCTGGGTTCTAAATCCTCAGTCAGGGTTGTGTTAGTCCCATGACCCGAGGTGTGCCATTCAACATTCTGAGATTTGTTTATCTTCCTCTGGGAAGTGCACCTACCCCAGAGAGATTTTGCAAAATTCATTCAATGCGGTATCAGTGCTCTGCAACTGATTGCATCTTGCAAAAATAATCTGAAAGGTCACACGTGCCTGGTACCCATGCTGCTGAGGTTTCTAGAGGGCACTATGGATGTTGACGTTGTATCGGTAGGATTTCATAGCTGAATTGTTTGGAAATATGTGTTTAAATTAAAAATTATAACACAATACCTTTCAGTAAATACTCACTCTGATTTGGAATTTTCATATTGGCCATGATCTTTTGGAAGCCATGCTTATTAGTACTAGCATGCCCCTCATTTGAGTGCTAACTGCTCTGGCTTTCCATTTTTGGGTCATTCTAACAGAATCCTTGATGAGGCTAAGAACATCTCCTTCAATGCCACTGCAGCCTTCAATGCTTACAGCAATATTAAGGACAACATTGATGAAGCTGAGAAAGTTGCCACAGAAGCCAGAGGTCTTGCCCTTGAAGCTACAAAACTGGTAAGAAACAAATAACCTTATGTACTAAAATGAAGAGCAACATTTTGCACTACACTCTGAAACTAAACCTTGCAATCTTAAGTAAGCTCTAAAAAACCCCAGAACACTGGGACTTGTCTTGAAATATTTTTGAAGGCTTCTTTTAAGTTGTACACAAAATAAATTCTCAGTGTTCTGCAATCATACCGGAACTCTTTTCTCAGTCATGCCCTACTTATCATTGTCAGGATCTTGAAATCATCGGAAATGCCAAGCACATTTGTGCCACTAGCTCACAGAATCTTCCAGAGAGAAATGTGTCACTATTATTCCAAATGTCATCAGTTTTAAAAGAAAAGCCTTGAAAATTAATACCATTGCTTACAATCACACACAAGAAGTTTGACAGGCAAATGTGCTTTTTACCAAACACATCAAATCATATACTTTTAAACTATTTACATTATTTTTATTAATTGAAAAACTTCTAACCTATTATTACTGAAGTTGATGTTTGGAATGTATTTAGAACTAACAGTTCTAGAGTTTGGAGGTTTCAATTTATGTCACCTTATTTGAATATCATCAACAATGACGTATCTTTATCCTTTATATGTAAAGAAATATTTTGTAAATAAGTGGTGAGATGCTTGTTGTCTTGGTAATGCTATTTTAGATTAATAGACACCTTGCAAGAAGCATATTTTTAATTAAAATGGTCATAAGTATCACTTATTTGCCCCTTTGTTTCACACACAAGCTCCAAATATATCAGAAACTTAGAAGGAAAAGAAACCCCGATTGAACATTTGATTGTGAATGAAATATACATAAATTACGTTGTTGAAGAAAGACTGATACTTTCTTTGCTTTCAAAGTGAGCCAAAGTGCTATCTTGGGTCTCAGAAATATTAGTGATAATTACCACAATCACAGGTGGGGTGTTCTGGAATCAGGACAAAAATCTCACACTCTCCCAACAAGTACCACTCTTTTTGCTTTCTCTCGAACTCGCCCAGCCAACGTAATATGCTTATTTCTTATTCAAAATAGTGACAGCATCATTGCAAGAACTTTCCTGTGCTCAGTTATCTTTTCAAAATGCACTTACTTTTTAAATGTAACCTAAATTTTATTGATTTTTATTGAGAGTATTCTATTTTAAAGACTCTCATTTTCAAGTTCACCATTTTCATCCAATCTGTTTTATTGGGTGATCATTTCCAACATGTAGCCTAAGGCCTGGCAACTAGTGGACACTTGTGAATGAATGAATTTTGTTATAATTGAAACATTTTATGCCCATTTGCAATCTTTTGTATAAATAAAAATCTTGCTCTTGTCATCGTTTCATGCTCATAGATGTCTTCTAACGTTTTCTATTAAAGACCTATTTGATTCCACCCACACTAAGTGTTATCACTTTACCTGGAGGAAACCCTCTGTATTTTACTGAAATGAAATGTGTACTTACTTCTCCTGACCACTACTGCTTATACCTGATAAGCTAACCAATCTGTGATGAGGTGTCGTGTACTCTAACGTCTCCACTTATTCCCTTTCTCTTTCTACAAGCCATGCAGAAATAATTACGTCTGGAAAAGTACAAGGCGGTGCTAAAGAGAATCACTGATTTATTAAATGGCTATCAGCAAATTTAAAAAGACAGATCTATCCCAGGAAGTTCACTGGACTATGAGCAGAATGAATTACACTTTAATCTTCAGAGGTCATTCAAATATAACTAGATTTTTCTGGAAAAGAAATATATTCGCCAAACATTAAGTTGAATGAGATCTGGTATTATTATTAAAGTTACAGTCAAACACATGAGGATGCAATCAAAATTATTATTTATGAGAGAAGTCAAAGGATAGCAATATAGATGAGTCTTCTACTCACTGAGTCTGGCCCTAGAAAGAAAAAAGAATTTTATAATGAATTGGAAAGAAAAATTAAAGAAATAAAGTGTGTATTTGCAGAGTAAAAAGACCTATTACATAATCAAAAAAGTAACACATTACCAGAGTGAAGAAAACAGAGATAAGAAAATTTGAGAAGCCCAAATAAAGTATTGAAAATACTGCAGAAAAAGAAACAAATATATGCTAGAAACAACCTGTAAACATAATTGAAACTGCATTTTAAAAGCAACTTCATGTTTTAAGATTTACTTAAATCTACCTGTTAACACATACAGATAATTAAAAATGGAATTGAAAGAAAATATGAGAAGTTAAACTTTTATAAGCAGGAGAAGGCTATATACAATTTAACTTTGTAAGAATATTCTTATGCAAAGTATAACTGCTTGTTTTATGTATGAAATATTATTTTAAGAAATGAGGCATTAAGAGAAAAAGCTGACACTGTTTTCCTGTTAGTGTTGGGTGGGGAAAGTATTAAAAAGCATTTGTTTCCCTAAGTACAAGTTCCATGGAAACCTCTCATTTAGTACTTCTCTTTGGTGAGTACAGGAAAAGAAGAAAGGAAATGTGTCACTCTTTAGATAACACACTGTGATGAACCAGTAACTTCTAATTAATTATTAAACAAGTCATTGCTTTGATCCTTTGAAAAGACTATGAAAAGACCCTAAGACAACAGAAAAAAACATTTTTAAACTTCTAGGTCATAAACAAACTTGAAGCCTACCTGATCAACAATGCATCATATTTTACAAGTTGGTGAGCAAATAGATTCCACATGCTGTGAGATCCTATAAACTTCACACACGTAGCTAGCCAATATAATCTTACGGGACCATCATCACATATGCAATTCATCTTTGTCCAAAATATCATTATGTGGCATGTCACTGTATACAGAGAGACCTATATTATAGAGAATTGGCTCATGCAATTATGGAATCTGGTAAGTCTGAAATGTTCAGGGCATGCTAGCCAGCTAAAGTCTTTGAGAAGAGTTAATGTTACAGTCTTGAGTCCAAAGGTAAGCTGGTGACAGAATTTCTTCAAAGAGCCTCAAACTATCAAGACCTTCCTTCCACTGACTGGATGAGACCAACCCACATTATGTAATATGCTTTATTCAATGTCCACTCTTTTAAATGTTAATTGCATCTAAAATGTATCTTCTCAGCAATTCCTGGACTGGGGCATGGCCCAAAACCGGGAACAATAGTTACATAATTTTGTTACTTAACCACCAGAAATAGTTATACGTTCCATATACACAGAGTACAAAGATAAAAAGTGGAGAATTTTCAATTCTATAAAGGGCAAAAATACACAGAAACAATCAAAAACCCATGGTAAATATAAAACTTAAAATATGATATAATTAAATCCAAATACAGAAGTCAAGATTACTATTACTAGTTGCCTCAAGAAATGACTCCTGAAATTTCAGAGGCTAAGCACAATTTAAATTTATGTCTCACATCACAACTCAATGTGTGGCACACAACCCTTGTCCGTGTTAATATTTGTATCACACCACGTAGCTGCCAAGCTTGTCCTGGCAAATAAATAAATAAAAAGACAAAGAAAAATGAAACATGTCAGCCTTTCCATGTTGACTTGTATGGCCTGTACCATATCTGGTCTGACTCTATGTGGCCAAAATTAGTCATCTGTCCAACGTAACTAAGGGAGGTTGGGGAAATAGAAAGCACATAAAATCTGTGGTGAGCAGCAACTATCTTAGCTTCAAATTGTCTTTATACTAAAATGCAAAACAAATTAAAACTGCCAATTGGGTAATGATTTTCATATGGACTAATAATGTTTCATAAAAACTGCCATCTGTGTATGACTTACACAAAATATTGTGAAACTATAAAAGTGCAGAAGGAATGAACGAAAGTGAGAACAGAGAGAGCAGTGAAACTCTAATGAGAAGAAAGCTGCTACAGCACTCTTACAAGAATCACAATAGGCTTAACATTTTTAAAGAAGAGTTCATAGGGATAAAGAGAGTCATGGCAACAGAATAAAAAGAACAAGTTAGCAGAAAGATTAAAGAGTGGTGAATCTGAAAGGTCCTAATAACAAAGCCCAAGAATGAGTAAAGATGACCACATCCGAATGAGAAATTGATGTATCCACAGTGATAGATTTGACCATGTCTCTTAAACATTGTTAGGTCAAGCAAAAAAATGTCACCATGCAGATTTGAAAAGTACCATAAACATAATGGTTTAATGGCCTTATAGAACTTTATAACAACTAGATAATTAATCCTACATTCACCATTGGATAAAGTACTCATGAAACTTAAAAAAAGAGGCCATGAACGAGAGCACAAAAGAAATATCAGCAAACCCTAATGATCCAGTGGCACCTACGCTATGTTCTCTGATCACAGGGCAATAAAATTAGAAATGGATGCAAAAATAATGCTGAAAATCAGTTTTAAAATTAAAAGTACACTTCAAAATAACTCTGGAGTCAAAGAAAAACATAATTTGAAAATAAATCAGACACACAAGTTTAAATATCACACAGTTTTTCTTATATGGGATCCCAAATTATAAATAAAGAGTAAAATAAAAAATAGATAATAGGAAAGAAGGAGATAGATAAAATGAGAGGAGATGGAGGAAATAAAAAGAATTAAGATGTGCTGTACACATGTCCAACTCCCCACAACAAATGTAATAATTACGTACTGCAAACATGTACAAAAAATAATAATTTGAACAAAGGAAATTTTAAAATACTTAACAGAATCAAAATGAAGCTTCACAAGTATATGGCGTACAAATAAAGGAGCCCCACAGGCAATGTACAGCTTTACATACAGATTTTAGGAAAGGCTAAGAACTGAAACTAATGATCTGAGGATTATGTTCAAGAAGTTTAAAAAGGTACAATGAAAGAAATAAAAATAAATGCAGAAATTAATGATGTAGGGAAAAGAATTAGCCAAGGTTGACAAAACAGAAAGCTGGTTCTGAGAATAAACAGGCAGCTAAACAGAAAAGACAGGAATAATTAAGTAAACAAAGAGAGATGACACATACAAACAGGATCAGAATGGAATGAGGACCGTAACTATAGATACCAGAATACAAAAATACTAGAATACTTAAGCAACTTATTCAAATGAATTTAAATACCCAAATGAAGTGGACAACTATCTATATGAAAATTAGTCAAAACAAATATGTAAACCCAAGTTAATTAAACCCTTGAATGAATCAAATAAGTACATAATAATTTACCTACAACAAATTAACAAAATCTACCAAAATATTAAGCACCTCAAAACATTCCAAAGAACAGAAAGAGAAGAAAAGTTACTCGTACCTATTTTATCAGGCTGGTGTAATCTTGATAGCAAAACCCCATACAATACTACAAAGCAAAGCTATAGGATAATTATCTAAATGGAGATACAGAATTTTAAAAACAATATTGATAAATCAAATCCAAACATATTTTAAATATCTGGACAAATAGAGCTGAATTTTCCAGATACGGATGATGGAAATACAGCTGTCTGAATTAATTTGTTTTTATCTGTATACTTAAATTATTTCCTAGTTAAATGTGTTTTGGAAGAAGAGATAGACGGTCTGTCCTGCAAGATCAGTCCTAAAACAATAAAGAACGTGAGTTTAAAATGGGTTTGGGAATAAAACAAAAATTTTCACCCTTTACACAGCAAGAGTCTCTATATTTCTTCTTTCTTTTTTAAATTCATAATGCATGCAGGTTTTAATTTCTTTTAAAATGAAAATTGAGGTTGATAACTTAAAGCAATAATTCCCTGCCCTAACTTTTCCCTCACTGCTAAGCTCACGGGCCCCGAAGGGAACCATTCTTAAATCTTTTCCCTATTTCTTCTACTGTCTCTTAGTGGCACCATTACAGTGCCATCGCTGGTTTTACCAACATGGGGCACGGCACTGTTTTCTGATCACTGCTATAATGAGTGAGATGCACTTCACTTAGGGTATCACACCACATTTTCCTCCCATCCATTTCCACATGTAGGAGCACTGCAATGCTTTGGTGCTTTATTGTTTTCCATTTAAACTGATAGAAATACACTTAGAGCTCTATTTCCTGGTCTATAAATGGTGGATTCCACATCTGTAAGATGAAGTTACTTGAGCCCTCATCCTCCCATTCCTTCCCTCTTTCTTCCTTCCTTCTCTCAACTTCTACCCCTTTCACTTCCATATTGTCAGAGTCCATAATTGACATTTTATTAATAGCCATAATTGTTTCATGCAGAATGCAGAATTCTTTTCTTTCTCTGGAGACAATGTTTGTTTTTTCACCAAGGGGCAGCTGGTGCTTTGTGGCTCTGTGCGGGAGGGAGAGGCTATTCTGACGCATCAAATAACTAACTTGCAGTGGATTCTGTTCTAATTCTCCTGTCCCACTCTCCTCCTTGACCTTACCTGCTGTTTCTGAGCCTGATCTGCTGCAGATTCTTTGTACCACCTTTCAGCCTGGTGCCTTTCGGTGCAAGGTGTGGACACAGTAACTGAGAGATGCAGGTAGTAAATATCTAAAGAGCCCCTTTGGCGTGGCTGGCAGGAGCCATGCTGCTGCTGAGATTCCTCAGCCAGCCGAGGTCAGGCACTTCTTTCTGATCTACTCCTCCTTCCTCCCTCATAGCTTTGTTTCCCACCGATCTGCCGTGCGTGGTCACTCCTCTTTGGTCTCTTGGTACTATCCTCTAAAAGTGTTCAATCTTTGGTTTAGAATTTAAATTAAATATTCCAGATTTCTGAGTAGACTCTTGCTTTTTTACATTTTATGACCTTCATGGGCAAAGTACACTTGAGGCTATGCAGTCACAAGGTGCATTAGAAGAGGCTCCTCCCCTGGGCCAGACACCCCAGGGCACAATGGGGGAGCAGCACCTGGCCACGCCCTTGCCCCTCCCTGCACCCCTCTGTTTTCATGGCCTGGTGACTATAGTGTTTTAGTTTTTTGCTTTTTCCTTTTCCCAGAAATGCCTATCTCCAGAACTACAATTTAGGCTGAAATTCCTCAGTGGACAGAAAAATGCATAAGCAAAAATGATCCTGAGTATTTTTCCCTTTCAGTATTTCGCAGCGGTATTCTGTGGTTTGCAAGTAGGTAGCCCTTGGTACACAGTCAGTGATCATGGAATGTAGGCTTTTCCTCCCCTTTCCAAATACTGACAATGCATGTTGCCTAAAATAGCCATGGTCCAGAGTCTGAGTCCGTTTGACATTTGTGTTACCACAACAGAAAGGGAATTTGAATTGATAAGAAAAATTCAAATACAAATTCAAATTATTTTCTCCTCCTAGTTTGAGATTGTTATTTGTTTGAATGTAGATATCATGTAGGATTTTTAAATCCTACAGACTGTTGATCAAACTTAGGTGTAAGTGGTACGCTGAAATCTCCTAATGAAGCTGAGGAAAAATCTAGCTGGTCAGACTTTGGGGATTATAAACTGAGTCCACCTCCTTGAGGCAGTGAACTGACTGCTACCATAAAACCAAGAAACACTGTACAGCCTGCGTTGCTAACTCCACTGCTGTAACGGTAATAAAAGTTCCAAATATTTTTGCACAAACAGGTGATTTTTCCTTAACTGTTTTACAACTAAGTATATCAATATCACATACACAATTTAAAATATTCTGAAAAGATTGGATTTTTAAAAATGTATTTAGGTCTAGATTCCACCCCATTTCTTCTGAAAATAAACTTCATAATAATATAAATATTACACCTTGATTTTTAACAGTAGTCTGACACACCCAAGCATAACTTTTTATGATAGAAAATCTTTACATGAACACACTGCAGTTAATCACCAAACTTACAATTACCTTGCACATGTTAAATAGTTCTCTTTATGGAAGAGTTTTTTTAAATTTAAAATCATTTAATTTAACTTATTATTTTGACACGTTAACCTTTCTGGAAACATGGAAATCTTGTCTTCTTTAATGAACATTATAAGCAACTTTTAAACTTGTATGTATAATAAATAAATTACTGGGCTGCCAGTTTACAATCCTGAAAACTTACATTGAGGTTGCCTTCTTACATCTTCTTCCTGGGGCAGCCAAACACATGATTTCTCTGCTTCCATCATGGAAATGATCGTTTTTCTTTGCAGGTGATTTTTCTGGTTTATCTCTCCATTCTGTTCTACACCAACTCCATCATGGAAAACATAGTCATTTCATACTTAATAGAGTTTATTGTGGTGCTTGAAACACATAAAAACTTTCACTGGGTAACTTAATAAATTTATTCATCAGTTAATCAATGACATTATGCTTTAACAAGAGTCACTATGAATATTTAACAAATAGTAGGAAGAAGAAAACTAACACATATTAAAATGCAATTAAGTGCCAAGCCCTGTATAAAATCTTTATAGATTTTCCCTTTTCATTTTTTCTGCATGTTTCCTACTCTGTCTTAAATTATTTCACATTTTCCTGAATGAGTATGAACTGGTAATACCCAAGCTTACCTATTACTATAAATTCCATTTTGTATGACAATGTATTTATATAATTTATACATATATATATAGGCACATATATG
>NW_004624753.1:3699858-3775472 GCF_000247695.1 Heterocephalus glaber
GAGCAATCCAGCTCGGATGTTAATGTCTTTCAGGGCTAACTGAACCTTCTCTTTTCCCTTGTCTATCTATGTCTTTTAATTTTCTTTTGCATGGCAAATCAATTATTTTATTCTTTTCTGCTGCACCTTACTTTCCACATGCATAATTTACATTTTAAATCATGGTTTTTAAATGCTTGCCAGCCAATTGTTTTATAAAAACTATCGATACCCTCAGGCTCTAGGGGAAACTTCTTGTCTTCTTTTCTCTCTCTTTTTTTCTCTTTTCTAGAATTTCACCTAACATTTTATGAATGACTCATATTCTTTTGGTAACTCGGGATCATAATTATTAACATTAGGTATTTTACTACAATAGTATTGGGATCTAATGACTATTTTACCTTTATATATTTTATCTCTCTCCAAATTGACTTAGATTTCTAAGCTTTGAAAATTCTCCAATTTTTTTTGACATTTCTCTTTCCTCATTGTCAAACAGATTATTGGCTGTCATTTCTGGTATTTTTATATGTCTAAGGAATATTCACAACTTCTTTCTTTGTAATTTCCTATCTTTAATATATTTTAATTCACGACAATTATAACCAAGGCAGTAAGAATAATGTGTAATTTCGAACAAATATAAAACCTGAATGGGTAACGTGAGGGTTATTTTTTTGAGTAACATACATTGAATTTGTGCCATTAGTTTTTACACTTACTTTTTTTTCCCCAAGATAAATGACCCTTATGTTATGTTATTGTGCCTAATTCCTAAAATAAAATGTAGGACTAAACTGGGGATGGTAGTGGGAGCCTGTAATCCTAGCACTCAGGAGGCTGAGACAGGAGGATTACAGCAAGTTCAAGGCCAGCCTGAACTACATAGCACAAGACCATGTCTCAAAAAACAAAAAACATAATAATAATAATAATAAATAAAATGTAGAACTAAAATTTCTTGTGTCCCTAAGGGAAAACATTGTCAATTTTCCATAGAATAATTTGCCATGTTTGTTTTTTGGAAGAACTATATGCATTGTTCCTTTCTACTTATGTAGCTGTTTCTAATAAGTTATTTTATAGATATCATAATATACAGTCTGTCTTATGAATAATAGAGTATTTAAATGAAAGCTGTTGAAATAACCTGTTAAATAAATTTGACTCCAACAATACTTAGTTCTGTAACCATCCCTGTTTAGTGCTTAAAGAACAAGACTGATAAAAATAATGTTACTTAGGTGCTGCTGATGCCTTTGGATATCAGCATTGTACATGGGATAACTTGAGATTTATAATTTCTGCAGCAAGCATTTAGCATTTTCCCACCCTTCTTGCACCCTGAAATACTTTTCCAATTTAAAATTTACACATAAGATTCTATTTGATGCATGGCTTGGTATACACTTATTATGTAAGGATGGCTGAGGAGAAACACCACTAAAGTGCATAACTAGACGGTCAAGTTACAAGATCCTTTCCCCATTCCATTATCTTTGGGTTACCTCTAAGCCTCCACAAATATAGCCTTGTTTAGGAGATGACTGTGGCTCTGAGACTGTTATTTAGACGATTGTGTTTCCCATTGTACTTTGAGATGCCCATTCTTATTTCCACAGCGAGGGGAAACAGGAAATGCTCCCCCTCACCCCACAACCTCAGTGAAATGTGCTTAAAGGCAAAACCGGTGGATGTTTTCAGTCCTTGATTTGCTTGACTTCTGCTGCACTCAATAGCACTAATTATTCAGTTATCAAGAGTCATGTTTTGTGTGTTTTTCCCCATTGATAGCGTTAATTATGACCTTACAACTCTGCCTGCTGTCCCCACTGAGGCTCTTCTCTCTCTTAGCTTCCATAACATCGTGCTTTTCTGGTTTCTCCTTTTCCCCTTTGGCATCCCAATCACCTTATCAGCCTGTCCCACTTCCTCTACCTGCACCTTACACAGGGAAGTTCCCAAGAATTCTTCTAGACCTTTTCATCTCCCAATAACCAGTCACCAGATGTGTGCTGATAAATTTCTAATTCTACATGTGTAGCCCAGAAAGTAAACCCTGTGTTGCTACTGCCTTCCAGGCTTCTCTATTCCATTATTCCATGGCTTTGTACCCTGGATAATTCTCTTTCTCTCCACAGGCAACGAGTCCTCGGGGTGTGTTAAAGGAAGATGCCAAACGCTCTCTACAAAAAAGCTTCCGGATTCTTAATGAGGTCAAGAAGTTAGCAAATGATGTAAATGGTTAGTGTGGCTGGTATCTTTATTATAGTCAGCTGAATTGCACAGGAATTGATAAGATACTCTATCACAGCATTAAGGAATAAAATTGATTCAGTGTGACTTTTATGATTATTTTATAATGTGGATATAATGCAAGTAGTCTTTCTCACAAGTTTGGGGATATTTCATCTCCCTGTCTTACTCTGCACTGGGAAATATTTCAAATTTTCAACCTAATTTCTATAGCATTACTTATCTCTAAAGCAAAGTAATTTTTACTATGATAAATTTTAAAGTACCAAACTCCATGTTGTTTTGGCTTCAGAAATGAAACTCTTGAATAATTTAGTGAATGTAGCATAAATGTTTCTCTGAAACTTTCA
Organism: Heterocephalus glaber; assembly: GCF_000247695.1. The sequence goes on from NW_004624753.1 coordinate 3,702,447, forward strand.
GTTTTGTTAGTGCGTTCTGAAATTTTTACACATCTTTTCAATACATTTTTCATGTATTTTATTCCTAACTAAAAAACCAAAGTGCATAAAATGTCTATCCTAATATAGTAGGTTTTTGTGTTCAGAGTTTATTATTAAATGTTTTTGCTCTTTATATTGCTATTTTTTTTTTCATGTATTGCTTGTTTTCATGTATTGTTTCTCCTTGGAATAGCCTCCTGTTTCTCTCTCTAGCCTCAACCGTTACTATTTGCTACCTAAATATTAATGGTCCTTCCAAAACATACCACCTCCTGAGATTCCAGGTTTTCTCAGTGTTATTTCTTCTCCTTGGAAAGTGTCATCTCTGATCCATCTCCTTCATCTAATTACCTTCTCCTGGCCGTCAGGACTTGGCTCTCATGTCTGTTCTCCAGAAACCCTAATACCCTGTGCTATCTGCCCGCCTCCTCTCTGTGCATAGCCTTCCCCTTGGACGTGTCAAGCTGCTGCAGTTACAAACTTTACTCCATCTTCTTTAGGAAAGATATAGGGTCTTTTGCTTCCTTCAAATTTCTAGCACATATTACACGGACTAGCCTAAATTGGAAAAAGTTAATACATATTTCATAAATGTTTGGTTTTGGTTTTTACTTATCCCAGAAAAAAATGTTTAAAAATACTTTATATTTGGAATGTTTAAATTAATAAGCCATGGTCTCCTGTGGTGGCCAATATGGAATGATAAAATCTATCTCCGTTAACGTAGCACATTGAAAGTAAAATCCTTGGACTGAATAGAATAGGTGAAACAAATCACCTACTTCCATATTCTGTACAGCTGATAACTCTTCTTAGGTTCTGAAAAGTGACTGTAAAAAGCCAGAATTTGTTGCCTTGTTGGAAAACTGGAGTCAATCCCATTACTTTGTGGTTGCTTCTTCCTATCCAATACCCTTGCCCAGGGGCAGGTGAATGGGGTAATTCATGCAAATCCAGAGGCAGATCATGTCTTTCTTCCATACTTTACTATTTCATTCCTCATAGATCTTTTTCTGAATTAATATTGACCTATTAAAATATTACATTAATTATTTCCAGTACTCCGGGAGGCTGAGGAAGGCAGATCACAAGTTTAAGCCCAGCCTGGGCACCTTATAACTTCGTGAGAGCCTGTCTTTACAATCTTACAAAGTAAAAAAGAGCTGGAGATGTAGATTAGTGTGAAAGTCCTGGGTTCTAGCCCCAGTATCACAAACAACAACAATAAAAAGCAATAAAATGTGCTTTTAAATGTCATATCTGCTGCATGCTGTGTGGCTCGCAGCCTTCTCCTGTCCTGCCCTTGCCTCTTATTTCCCAACAAACACTGGTGTGACAAAAACGAAGAAAAAATGCATTTTTAGCATTTGAAAAAGAAATCTAAGGCCAGAGGTGGTAGAAAGGGTTAGGAGACAGAAATGTTCATTATTTTGAATGTCTTTTCTTGTACTTCAGGTAGTACATTATTTAAAGTAATGAAAACCCAGAATCTACTCAAGTAATAATTCCTCCACAAAACCAAGCCAAGACTATGACGTAGATGAGAATGTTTTCTTGCTACATTATGACATTCCCCTGATTTGTGGCCAATTACACAGGTTATAAAATGGCTGTTAATCAGGGAAATGCCATATATTACCACCAGGAACTGCTGAAATAGGCCCTCCAGAGAAAAATTCTTGACAGGGGCTATTAAAATAGAGATTTAGTCATTTCTCTCTCTATGGTGCCTGGAGTTAGAAAGAATAAAAATGGCGGGGCCAGTGTACCATCCATATTTCTAATTTGTTGCTTGGTTCAGTTCAGTACAATCCAGTTAACTCCCGAGCCTCAGTCACAAATGAATTACTGCTGCTCCCTGCCATTTTTATGCTGTCCTTGCCTTGAGGGAGTTTGAACTTGCCAGGAGCGATTTGTTTTGCTTTTTAATTTTTGAATATACAGCTGTTAAAAGTAAATTTTCCCTTGTGTGTGTTTGCGGTTTGAAGCCAGTCTGCACTGCACTGATTGAATGTCTGTGGAGACAAAAGGGTTTTGTCGATGGATATGAGGCTTGGTACAGGCTGCTGATTGAGAGAGCTGGAGGATGAGTTAATGCCACCAGGTGAAGTAATACTGCTTTACAGATGAACAAGTTCTGTTAATAGACTAATGGAGGTTCTCACAGAATATGTTCAGGGTGTGGAATGAAGTCTTGTAGTAAATGGTGCATTGGAAATCTGAGACTACTAAGACCTTATCTTACGTACAGTTGCTTTTCTTTTTTTTTAATTAATTTTATTGGTACATTCTAGGTATACAATATAATCACATTCATCATTGGAAATTGGTACCTTTATATAATCTCTCTTGGTTCTTATTCCCCCCCATACAGTTGCTTTTCAATTTTATTTAGTTCCTACTCCACCCCTAATTTTTGTCTTATGCCCAAGATAAATGAATTTCCATGATACTTAGGAAAAAAATAAATAATAGTTCTGTAAAATGAACAGTGTTTAGATGAAATAAAAACACCTGTTTCCAGGCCAAAGAAAATGACATCATGTATTGGTCGACATATGGTGATATCTCACACAGAGAGCAGAATCAAACATTGCTCAATAATGTTTATCAAACTAACTTGTCAATAATTTTCCTTCTATTCTATGGTTTTTCACACACTCATTTACTCAAACAAGTGTATCACAAAGATTCTGAGATCATGGTTATCATTCACTTGCAATTACTATCTTTGTTATTTTTCTCTCATCACTAAGCAAAATACCTGATGCCCAACGTTAAAGGAGGAAAGGTTTATTTAGCTCACAGTTTGTAGAGGTTTCCCTCCATAATTGGCTGGCTCCAAGGCAGAGGGGCACATGGCAGAGGGGCAACAGTTCATGAGAGCTGACAGATGTAGTAAAACAACAAGGGAATTTCATAGCTTCTTTCCACCCCTTTTATCTTATCTGACTACTGAGCCGCTTTTATTTTATCTGAATTACTTAGGAGAGCAACACTCACACCCTTAACCCTACTGCCCTTGAGTTTATCCTTGCATCATGAATCAGTTGCAGTATCACACACTCTAGATCCAGCCACCTCTGAAAAAACCTATGACCACATGAGGCTTTGGGGGGACATCCAGACAAAAACCCTAACACTAACCAGTGGAGACTTCATCTCATTTTTTATATGGAAAAAAGAATAAATAAGAGTACTGCAGCACTATTGAAGAATGACACAGAAATTAAATTTTAATTATAGCATTCTTGCGTTGTTAAAGATATGTTCCTTTGGAATCTGTATGCTATGATCACCTGCATCAGGCTTTCCATGTGTGAGCACATGAAAAGCAAACACATTTTCCACTAACAAGGAGCATTTTAAACTAGATGGATGAAGTCAAGTCCCAGACCCCTGGCCCACCATGCTTTCTTATTTTTTCTCATTAAAATTTCTCATACAGAATTGTGGTTCCTCCTTTACAGTGTAAACAAAGCAAAATGCAGAAAACAAAACTAGGATGTACTAGGCTAGGAGGCAAAATGAAAAGTGGCAAATCAATGGCAAACACAGAGGGGTAGAAGCAATTGGAAAGATGTGCACTAAGAGAGAGACTTAGCTTGTAATATCCCAGCCCATCATGGGAGCAGAGGGCAGGAACCAATGCTTCACAGCCTCCCTCTGAATCTTCTTAGCAAGAGACAGACAGAGCTCTGCTCAATAGAAGGGGAGCGAGAATCTCATCCAGGCTATGTTGTGTGTACAGAATCAGAATCTGGAATTCTGTGGTGGGTTTGCAAATAAATTTTTATAGACCAGAGATTATCACAAATGCATAACAAATGATAGAGGGATGGTAGGCCCTGTCTCAAATCAGAAAGTTCTTGCCTTATTTAAGGTGTTCAAATTCAATTTTCTTGCCAGCCAAAGGAAAACAAGCTTATGGACATGCAGTCAGGAATCAAAAGATTTTCTATCTTGGGTTGTTCAGTTTCTCATTTCACTGGCTTCAGACAGGATGTGCCTATCCTCATGTGCAGAGTCTTCTGAGAATCTGCCACCAGACAAGCACCTCCCTCCTCTGAGGTGTCTCCTGCAGTCCGGTAGTGGGAGACAGGGCATAAGCATTTGTAGGCAGCAGTTATTAAAGGCCTACCATGCACCATTATGCCCATCTCATACAAGATCTGATTTCAAAGCTATTTCAACCAAGGAGTGCTTTGTAAATTACTCTGAAATGTATAAAGATCGCCACATACACATGTCCAGTTCTTAGGGAAGTCAAGATGTCATAAGAAAAAAAATAAAATCTTTACACTTAAGGTAAATGTCTTCATCAAAAAATAGTAGACTGTAATAAGAAATTCATTTGACATTTCCTACTTCTTTCAAGAAGAAAACTCTGCTGCGGGGATGCTTAAGAAGCAGAAGGGCAAACATCATCTTGTGGGTTTGTTTTAGAAAACTTGCTGTTGACATATTTAATTTATCATGACAATTGATGGGTAAGTGAGCAAATATAAATTTTGAATGTTCCATATATCCAAGGAAGTATAAAATCATATGCTGTATACAATGATATAATTATGTGACACATGTACATTTTATATGTAATACATAATTTATAAAATGAATAGGTGAATTTAGTGTAGTTTTTGTATGTGTTGGCTTGGTGAGACCACGCTTGGTAAGTATTAATACCGGGAAGACTTAACCTCCTCAGCTGACTAAGATCAGTGTGGTTAATGCAGTCTTCTCCCTACTAAATTTATCTTTAAAAAGCTAAATGAACAAAAAGTTTTGAATCTTAAAGATAGGATAATTAATTGACAACAGTAATATTTACCTATATGGGTTGCCTTTTGGAGGAAGACCAGAGTAGCAGACATTTTATATTAGCTTCCCCAGCCCACATTTGGAATTTTAAATCATTGATAACCATGTTTTAAAAACCCTATGAAATAAGAATTTAAAAGATACACCAAAAAATATTGACTCATAGCACCCCACTTGAGAGTAGATTAGATGCTATTTAGGTAATAATGACTTAAGCAGGAAAAAGAGAGGGTTAGGTTGTCGCTCTGTGGTAGGGCACTTTCCCAGCATGCACAAAGCCCAGCACCAAAGTAAAGAAACAAAACAACAACAAGGAGAAAAACATTAACCAAGGGCAATTTAGAATTTTATGCCAGTTAAACCGCTGAGTCGACTATAGTAAAAAGACAGGGTAAATGAGTAGGCCTATAAGAAAACTAAATTCTCACCAATTATGATAATATCAAGGGATCATTTACATATTTAAAGAATCGATAAAAATATAAACATTTTAGTTATGTAAAAATGATATATTCCAGCAGGAACAGCTACAACAGCTCAAGGTGAATTCCTATTCAGAGAGGTTTGCTTTAAAGAGGCAGAAACAGCAAGTTTCCACTTTTATTGGAAGTCTGTTATGATTTAGGGTTGAAATATTGTTCATTGTTTTTCAAAAATTGCTTAATTAAAAGAAAAAAACTTGTCTTGGACTTAGCAAATCACCTTGCCTCTGATCCTGCAATTACTAAACAGCAACTGAGGAGACAAATCTAGATTTTCATGGAAAGAATCCCCGAAATTCTGCCCCAAATAGCAAGATGGCAATCCTGAATAATTCATGTAAGATACATATTTTTACTCACAACATCCCTAGGTCATATTTGTTGTTACCATTTTATCTAGAATGAGAACAGCATGATTCAGAGAAGTTAAACTGTTTCACATCCCACAACAGGTATACAGTGGAGTCATATTTTTGCACAAGGTTGTCTGGCTTCAACGCTGATCCACTTAACCACTGATGGGCCAAAACCTCTGGATTTATACCTGTTCCAGGAGGTGGCAGGTTAACATTCATGTCCATAACAAATGTTGGATAAAAGGTTGAGTCAGAGAACTCTTGAGAGGACCAGGAGTCACTCCCAATGAGGTCAAATCACTGCTTCCACGTGAACTCCTTCGGATCTATCCCAAACTTCCTCCTTCAGAACACAAGGCAGACACAGCAGAGATTAACCTAATCCAGACAGAGCCTGAGGAGCAAAAGATGAAGTGTGACTCTATGAAATAGATGTTATATGAACTGACCAATTCTTTTCTACAAAGAAATCTTGCAAAGGCCAGGGATTTAGCTCAGTGGCACCATGCCTGCCTCGCAAGTGCAAAGTTCTGAGTTTAATCCCTGCCACAAAAAGAAAAGAAAAGAAAAGAAATCTTGCAAAGAGGATATTCTTGTATATTTTGGAAAAGAAAAAAATCAAAAGAGATAATGACTCTGTGCAAGTAGGCAAATATGAATGTGAAAAAGTTCATATCAAACATTATCTATTGAGCAATTTAGTATAGACTCCATTTAATCAGATCCCTTCAGAATTAACAGCAGTTCTATGAATTTTATCCTTGTGACTGGGAGATTCTCTCAGAGCATTTATACCCTTTCATATGAATAAAATATTACAAAGAGATAAAACACTGCAGGGCAATAATTAAACCAATGTGAATGTGTAACTTTTTACTAACTCTCTGTGCTAAATTCAGTACTTTCTCATGCACCCTCCAATTAGTTTCTTATGTCAGTCATGTGAAGGAAGGTGTTATTTTCATTTTACACAGATCAAAAGGTATAGTGATGACATTTGAAACCCCATCTTCTAATTCTAAGTCCTATAATCATTTCACTGCATCACACTCCTCTTTAATGACTAGCATTTTTAGAGAACAAATGATTAATGATCACATAAATATTGTGTAACATTTTTTGAACTCTTACAGAGTACAGTTCACTGTCCCTAGTTTTAATTTAAGTAAACTGCAGTTCACATTTAGTAGTGGGCTAGGATTGTGGTAAACATATGTAAATCCTTATGATTCGTGTAAGTGACCTCCAACTCTGTCTCGTGATTTTCCTTTCAGATACGACTATCGCAGGGCCCAGTGGGCACTCAACAAAGGGAAATTAGATTGTCAAATGTGCTCATAGCCTGTCCGTGCATCTTTACTTCATCCACTCTCTCACTGTAAGCCCAGTCTGGGCCAAACTCATTCTTGGACTTTAGTCTTCTACCAGATGAGGAGAGAATGAGAAAGACAGAGCCAGTTCCCAAGAAGTATGGGTGTGTAGCCTTTGAGGTGGGCGTGGCCTTTAGAGAGAAGACTGAATGACAGGGCTACTTTTTTGAAGATATTTCTTTTGCAGCGAAAAGTAAGAGAAGAAATCCTACAAAAGGTAGCTAAGGATTGTGAACCGGATCATCTTTTCATTCTCCAAAAATGATGCGTAAAGAATTAGTTAAGACTTTTTTGCTTGTTCTGTTTCTTTGGCCATGTTGCAAATCAAATTGGACAACATGCAGTCCCTCATAGGTTTTGTTCATTTAAAACCAACTTTGGAATACTTATTTTTCTAGGATTTTTCTTGCGATGGTATTTTTCTTAGTACATCTTTGTAGTACATAATGATACGACATTCATTGTGGGGAAGGGTACGTGTAAATAACACATCTCAATTCTTCTTATCTCCTACCCTCCTCCATTCCAGCATCTCTTAGGCCCCCTCCCATTTGCATGAGATCTGTCTCCTTATTTTCTATTGTCCTTTATTCTGCTCTTGTTAGCCTTTTGCAAGCTTTCCATTTTAAAATCTACAATTCTTTCTGTTCACAACTTTTATACACTTAATTCTATTACCAAAGTTACAAAACAGACTAGGCTGCCCAATTTCCAAAATTACTTAAGAAATAAATGATCAGGGATGGGGATTTAGCTCAGTGGTTCTGCTGCCTGCCTCACAAGTGAAAGGTCCCAAGTTCGAGCCCTGGTACCAAAAAAAAAAGAAAGAAAGAAATGGTCAGTGTAAGAAAGGGTAAATTACAAAGAAATCAGAGTCGATTGGCTGAAAAATAAAAAATCAGAATAGGGTCAGAATATTCACATTATAAATTTCTAGCACAGAAAGCAGAAGGTCAAAATTACTACTTTAGAATTTTTTAAATTAATTATGTTTATTGGTGCAATTTAGATATGCATAAATGATCACATGCATCATAGGGAATTTGTACCTGTTCATGATATATCTTGATTCTTATTTTTTCCCATTCCCTTCCTCTCCTTTCAATGCTTCTTCCCCTCTTTATTTATTTATTTATTTATTTACTGATTTATTTTTGGTACCAGGGATCGAACTCAGGACCTTGCACTTGCAAGGCAGGCAGCAGAACCACTGAGCTAAATCCCCGGCTTTCCCGTTCTTATTTATAAAAGCTTTGTTTCCATTTTATCTTTCTTTTCTCATGTTTTTCTTTTTCTCCTCCTTCCTTTCCTCCTACCTCCTCCCCCCTCCCTACTGCCCCTTTCCACTTAAATATTTTCTTCCTATTTCATAATATCTATTACGCATTTTGGTCCTTATTTACACTTTTAGTTGCTCACACTAGAGAAACAATGTGGTATTTACATGTTTGTCCAATTTATTTAAGAGTGTAGTCTTAAGGTGTCTATTTACCTAGACATGTCTCAAGTTTATCCTTCTTTACAGCTGAGTAGTGCTCCATTGTATAAAAAAAAACTCTACATCTTCTTTATTCATTCATCATTTGATGGGCATTTGGGCTGTTACCAAGTTTTAGCTATTACAAACTGTGCTGCTATAAACATGAGTGTGCATATATCACTGTGGGGTGATGCTTTTAATTCTTTCAGTAAGATACCATGAAGGGGGATAGCTGGGTCAAATGGAACTTCTAGTTCTAGTTTTTGAAAAATCTCCACACTGATTTCCATAGTGGTTGCACCAGTCTATACTCCCAACAACAGTGGAGTAGGGTTCTTCTTTTCTCCACAGCCCCGCCAGCATTTGTTATTGGTTGATTTTGTAATAGCAGCCATTATTTCTGGAGTGAGATGGAATCTCAGCATCATTTTACTTTGTATCTTTCGAATGACCAGTGATGTTGAACATTTTTTCATTTATTTATTTGCTATTTGCACCTTTTGATGTGAGATGCCCATTTCAGATGCCCATTTTTAACTGGGTCTTTAAATTGAGGGGGATGATATTTTTGAGTTTTTTATATAGTGTAGATATTAGTCTTTTGTCTGAGGAACAGCTGGCAAAGATGTTTTCCCACTCTGTTGGTTGTCTCTTCACTCTGTTGGTGATTTCTTTTTCTGTGCAAAAGCTTTTTAAAATAACATGATGAGATCGCAGTTGTTGATTCTTTATAATATGTCTCGTGTGATCAGGATTTTGTTCATAAAGTCTTTGCCTATCCCTATGTCTTCAAGAGTTCCACCTATTCTCTCTTCCAGGAGATTTACTGTTTCTGTTTTAATATTTAGATCTTTGATCCATTTTGATTTTATTTGGTACTGGGGATCGAACTCGGGTCCTTGCGCTTGTGGGGCAGGCGGTGGAACTACTGAGCTAAATCCCCAGGTAATCCCTTTTTATTTTACTTTAGTGTGTGATGAGAGATATGGGTCTAGCTTTAGTCTTCGGCATGTGGAAAGCCAGCTTTCCCAGCACCATTTATTAAAGAGGCTGTCTTTCTTCCAGTGAAGGTGTTTGGTCCCTTTGTCAAAGATAAAGTGGCTGAGTGTGTTTGGAGTTGTTTCTGCATCTTCTGATCTGTTCCACTGGTCCTCAGGTCTGTTTTGTTTGCCAGTACCATGCTGTTTTTATCACAGTAGCTCTGTAGTATAATTTCAAGTGAGGGATTGTGATGCCCCCTGCCTTGCCTTTGTTGCCCAGAATTTTTTTTGCTATTCTAGGTCTTTTCTGGTTCCAAATGAATTTTAGGAATGTTTTCTCTAGTTCTGTGATGTATCCTACTGGTATTTTGATTGAGATTGCATTAAATATGTATAACAATTTTGCGAGTATGGCCATTTTTACCATGTTGATTCTTCCTACCCACAAGGAAGGGATATTTTTCCATTTTCTGATATCCTCTTCAATCTCTTTTTTCAGAGTACTGTACTTTTCAATGTAAAGATCTTTTACTTCCTTTGTTATATTAATTCCTAAGATTTCATTTTTTTGATGCTATTGTACTTTAGAATTTGAAGGACAGTGGTGAAAATAATCTTCAGGTCATTCTCTTTTTGGAATAATTGGCCTGATCTGCCAGTATTAGCTTTCAAAATGCAGAACATAGTATAAGCTCAACGATGCCCTTTAAATTGATGATATTTTTCATTTTCCATGAATATTTTCCTTGCCAGAGCAGTTGAAGCCTTCATTATTTAAAAAATAAAGTATAATCAAGAAGCTAAAAATGAAATTTCCACAGTTCTGTTCTCTTAGTTAATGAAGATTTCCAAATTAATATCAATAGAGCAGCCGTTTATTTTCAAGGAATCCATGTAGATATCACAGTCATAATCAGACTGAGTTTGTTTCAGAAAGTACACTTTTGATAACCTATCCAAAGATTTTATTTTAGTATAAAGAGTGACAATAACAGAAATATTAAAAGAAAGATGAACTGTGATTGACACAGTAGAAAATTCAATTACTTGGAAAGTATATTTGAGGCACTAGAGTTGGAAATAATAATATATTAGTGACTGAAATGGACATATTGATGTTTTAGAGCCATGCTTTGGTGGACTATTTTATGCTTTGTTTTTCCTTAATATTGGGTCTCTAGCTTGACACTTAAGAGCATGCACCTTGAACAAAATTATCTGTTTTTATCAGTATAATCTGTAATAAGCATGATTATATACATAAAGTGACAGTGGCTTAATAGCACTTCCTATAAAACCTATGTATGAAATGGGTAGATGACTGGTATTTTCAGTACACTTTCAGATCCAGAACACTAACAGTTCAGAATCCTCTCTCTGAAGGTTCTTCCTTTCCCTTCACTGCTCTTCCCAGATTATAGCCAAGAAAAATATATAATTATTGGCAGAGTGATGTGTCCAGTGCTCATAAACACATGGATTTCATATCATAATATGAATCAAAAGTATTTATAGATGACAATAAAAAATTTATATCAATTTTCTTGCTTTTTATTAACTTTATGTTAAAATAACCTGAAGTTCCACATCAAAGTATAAACTCACGATGATTAAAATTGTTTTATCATTTTTGTTTGTTTCTTTGTTTTCTGTTCATAGAAAATGATGAGCATTTACACGGCTTGACAACCCGGTTAGAAAATGCCGAGGCTAGAAATAGTGACCTCCTGCGAGCTTTGAACGACACCGTAGGAAAGTTATCAGCTATTCCAAATGGTAAGCATTCCAGACCCTGCACTTTCTGCCAGTTCATCTGAACTTTCTAAGAACATTTTTAACTTCTACCGTTTTTCTGGCATCATCCTTGTACTATGGTCAGGAAATTAGATACCGGTTTTCTTCCTTATGGGTTGTTCTTTGTGAGAATGAGAAACTAAACCACATTTAACATTGTGATATTACTTATCCTTTGTTGCCTTCAGCTGTCATCCAAAGGGACATGTTACAAACAGAAGGAAAGAGACATCTTATTATTATATTGTCTTCCAAGTTTCAGCGTAAGAATTCTTTTGTTAATGTAAAGGAATAGAATCATAAGGCACTATTCTTTGACATCATGATGTACTACCACAAAGTTGCAGTTTATTACAGCACCTACAGTAATAGATGACAGCCTAGTGCCATTCCACACAGCTCTTGAAAAAATTTAATTCCTCACGTATTCCAGCTTTTAAAAACATTAATGGTTGAAACATGTTCACATTCTCTTTCTGCCTATTAGTAATTCCTTGCCATTTTTGCTTGGTATTAGTTTAGAAAAGTATATATTCTTTTAGGGCTATTATTTTTATATTTTAATAGCACTGTATAACAACCAGGGTTATAAGAACTGTTGAGTGCTCACTCAGTGTGCTTGTGTAAATGTATTCACTTGTTATACCGATCCTACAAGGTGAATAGCATAATTACCCTCACTGTCCAGGGACAGAATAAGACAGAGGATACAGAAGGCTGTTGTTTATAGTAGCATTTGTGCAACTTGACTGGAGTAGAGGTGTTTGTGGGGAGGGATAAAAGAGATGTGCTGTGTACCTTTGCCAATTCCCCACAATGAATGTAGTCAGTACATACTGCAAACATGGACTAATGAAAATTTAATTTTTTTAAACCATTAAGTAATTCTTTAGATTTTCATGTCGCCTCTTGGGTAGTGATGGTGGTAAGTCCCTGACTCAGAAGCAAGTTCTGTTCTGGGAGGATGTTTGTTAAGTCAGATTTGTTTGTAAATCCGACTCATTTGTAAGTCGGACAAAGTTGAGTCTTATACACCTTTGACATAAATATACAATCAAAAACAAAAAAAACCAAACACACACACAAATACTATAAATAAACTATTTTTACTTTTACAGTTACCTTAAAATGATAAAGTAGACATGTGAGCTGCTTGCATGATTTGTATGCATCCACGAATGTTCATAATGCAAGGTCTGTTTGTATCTGTGAAAGTTCACTACTTGAATGCTCCTAAGTCAGGAACTTACTGCACCTAGAAAATCAATGCTGAAAACAAAAATATACTAACACATAGTCTAACATTCCTGAAAATTTTCTCTGTCCTAAAATTGAAACACATTCTCCACCCGCCTCAGGAAATGCAGATGAAGTCTTAAGCCCAGTTATGTTGAAGCTACATAACTCATGCAAATAAATTTCACTCTTTAATATGTTCAGCAGCAAATCACAATATGCCCTTATACAATGAACATTTAGAATAATCACTTTGCTATTTTAAGAGCTAATCAGGTATTCATAGCAAAGGTCTCTGAGAAAATTTAATTTAGCTAAAAAATTTGCTTCATTTGCTACAACTGAATGAGACAAAGTTCAGCCTTTCCCTCCCATAAAAGTGTCCCTGAGGTCAGCCAACCGCAGCCTCACTGTGACAAGCATGGATTAAACCACCAACTCTAAACCCTTTGTTTTATTTCTCATACTCTCTTCTACTGACAGACACAGCCGCTAAACTGCTAGCTGTTAAGGACAAAGCCAGACAAGCCAACGACACAGCTAAAGATGTGCTGGCCCAGATTAAAGACCTCCACCAGAATCTTGATGGCCTGAAGAAAAATTACAATAGACTGGCAGGCAGTGTGGCCGAAACGAATGCCATAGTAAAAGATCCTTCCAAGAACAGTAAGCTCTCCTTTTTCACTGTGATGATGTCATTTGTCTCTTTACACTATAAAAGTGTCCTAGACTCATACAAGTTAGAGCTGGAAAAGATCCTTGTGGTGGGGCAGCCTGTTCTCTCCCTCACACCTTAGGCATGGAAACCGAGTTGCCTACCACTCCCCAGTCAGAAATGAAGTCCCCTAACTCTGCCGTTTGCCTTCGTCAACTACGCTTTGTCCATCAGAGAGGAGATTAAGAATTCTCATTGTCTGCATTATATCTGGTATAAAATTGCCAAACACTTTTGAACCTATTAGTGTAACTGAAAACACATTTGTTCTCAGGAAACTGTCTACTCAGAATTGGCCAAGTTTCATGGGACAGAGTTTAAGGGACACACCCATTGGCAGACCACTCAGAACAGGGTATGCGAACATCAATTTGAGAGGCATTTATATTTGAAAATTTTGATAATTTATTATTTATATTCCAGCCTCTTAACATTTCCAGGGAATAAAGTAAAGCATGAATCTAGTTTATAAAGACTATGTCTTTACATCTCTTACACACTGTATCAAATTATATTGATTTAATAATTTACTGAGAAACTCTAGAAAAATTTAAGATGATAATTTATATTGTCAGCTCACAGAGTTGATAAACACTGACATTTTAATGTATTCTTTTCCTGTCCATCAGATGATGAGACATTATTTTGGTGTATAGTTTCACCCAGGGACGTGTTTGGATTTTTGTTCTTTTGAGTTTCAAGAGACTGGCCCTCTGCACATATCATTTCCATAGGGAAGTAGAATGTGCATAGGTGCGGTACAATGGCACAAACACTGTTGCTGACATTCTGTGAGGTGTAATCCAGATGCAGTGTGACTGACTCAAAAGGGGGAGCCTGATGCTGGCACCCTCTGCTGCGTTCTCATGCCAAGGATATGACGAGAGGACAGACACTAGTGTGACACTGGGTCATGAGGACTCCTACGACCTCTTTCCCTACAAGAAAGAGCACAGACATCTGACACACATTCAGAGCTAGGAAGAGGACCCCTTTCTTGCCATTTCTTCCAGGAAAATAAAGGGGAAATATGAATGATTTTTAGTTTATTTTAGTGTAAACCCAGATATAGCTTCTTCTGTATCCCAAAGATTCATTCTGAGTAACTTCTGATACATGCCATATCATAACATTTCCAATCAAAATGAGGGAAAGATACATTTTTATGTAAATATTGCTATCCATTTCACTTATTTTATCATTTGAAACATCATTTTATTCTATTTTAGATTGACTTATAACCAGTAATGGCCTTTTGATAATATGTATCTATGATTTTTTAAATTTACCCTCCATTAACAGAAATAATTATCTATAAATATTAAATTTTCTCCATTTTTTGTTTTATTAGAACATTATAAGATCATTTTGTTCAATATGAACAAGATTGCTAAATGACATATTTTGTGTACTTTTATTTCATAATGTTTGTTTAAAATTAGGTGTATTACTAATTTGTACCTGTTGTAAGAAGTAACATTTTTGTGATAGTCACTATGTTGTAATACTTACAGAACATATTTCCTCATGAATTTTCTAATTTCTTTTTATTTTACTTCCTCATGAAATTACCTACAGAAATCAGTATGTATACATTTACTCATATCCCATTAAGTAACTTTTATGCTTAATTCATTGTCTATCACAGAAAGCTCAGCTTGGCATGGCACCATAGTTTGGGATTGCTGTAAACATCACATGGGAATTCTTTCTGCTGTCACTGTAGGAAGGCTAGATGTATAAAAGTGTCTTCTGCTGTATAAGTTTAGAACTTGGATATATTTGATATTCAGTGCTTAAAAGCTAGAGGAGTATCTATGATATGCACCAAAAAGTTGAAAAATGATTCCCTGCACAGGTTGAACTAAATTACAGTGCTTCTGCTAAAACAAATTCAGCTGCTGCTGCTCAAATGATTTCTTCAACTAACGTTAAAATAAACCAGGCCTCTGCTGTTGTTATTTCCCGGCAAAAGCCCAGGTTCCCCTCCTCCTTATAAGTAATTTGTCTCAACTTTTAAATAATTAAATTTGAAGACATGCATAGAAATATTGAGTCTTAACAATTGAGCAACTACTGGAATATAAAACTATTCTCTCTTAAATATCTCACTGTCTAACTTGAAAATCAAAATAACGACAACAAAAAATAAAATAAATCAAAATCTGAAGAATATGACTAAGGCTATCCTCAGTGCAAAATGAGAGAAATTATCAAATAAGCACTTAAATAAACAACTTTTAAGCAATCAATTCAGTGAGTTAGAAAAGATACAACTGACTTAAAGAAAAAGGATTTTAAAATTAATTAATTAGAAGACAGAAAATAATAGAACTACTAAATCCAAGAGGTAAGCCTTTAGTGATATAAATCAAAAAGTCAAATGATTGGCTGGTTTAAGCAAGAAAAATAAAGCACAAATAGGCCAAGTTCTAAGGGAGGAAATTTAATACATAACAGAGTACTTGGTGAAATTTTACACTAATAAATTTTAAATCCTAAAAGATACAATAATCTAGAAAATTACTACCTTATCAAAATCCATTTTAAAAAGTGATTTTAAAATACATTCAGGTAAAAATTAGGAAAGAAAATGAGAACGTTTTCAAAAACTACTGTAAATGAAAGCATCTGACTTAATACTACAGATGACTTAGTTTTCACACCTCCCAGGAGAACATCCTGTATTACTTAAATTGCTTCCAAATAGAGAGGAAACAGGAGGGACAAGAGTCCTCCAGAGTCCCTTTCGAAGTGTTTGATGTAGGAGCTTTTGAAAGCATTAGAAGGCCCTGCATTTTATCTAAGCCTACATCATCTTTGCTTAACTACTCTTTCTCTTTCTCAGGAATCTAAATCTAAGGCCATATTCCTTGATTCTGGAGTAATGTGTAGAATATCAGAATAACACTGGAGAATTAAAGGAAGGAAACGAATGAACGGTTTATTTCAAGTGTACCAGACAGTGGGATAGCTGTGGTTATGTCACCTGTACAATTATAGAGCAAGGGCTTTATGCTAGATAACCTGCATTTTGAGAAGAATATACTCAATCCTTGAGTTAATAAAGTTAATAATAAACCTACATTCTTTTTAAACACCACTAACAGTACAGTTTGTATTTATAAGCATGAGTTGAAAATACCTATTTCAAAACCTTGTTTAAAAATGACTCACTTTGGTTTGAGCACTTGATTTCATCCGGAGGGTGGGCGCTCCAGTGTCAGCCAGAGAGCAGGTAGGCCAGCTAGCCTTGGACCTTAGTGCCGGTTTTTCATGAGGATGACAGTAACAGAATGCTGAATGATAGCTGTTTAATCAGATAATAAAAGACATGCTTGGGGTAAGACCGCCAGCACCCCGAGACAGGATGTTATTTTTCCATTTGTTTTATGCCCTCCCACGAAAAGCACGTACTGAGGGTCTATGGATCAGTGAACGCCTGCAACTATCTTAGGGTTGAAACTTTTGAAATTGCCAATATTCTACTTTTTTAACCTACAAAAACAGTCATTTAATATGGTTCAACATCATATATACCCCAGAACAATCAGCTGTTCTTCAAAATGAAAGTGAACTGTACCTTGAAAGATTTAATTAAAATACAGCACAGGCTTTCAATCTAAGGGTTGCTCAACATCGAAATCTTCTTCAAGCCACATTTTGCTAGCTTCTTTCTTGAAGATGTGTAAAGAAAGACAGTGAGAAAAAGAAAGAAAACCAATATTGTGCAAGAACCTTGATTAAAATACAGTTCAGGCTGGGATAGACTAGGTGACATTTTCAAGATGCTTTCACTTTCCTACTTATATGACTAAAGTTCTGTTCTATAAAGGTTAGCTTTTTGGCTGAAGCTAAAAATTAAGCATGGAATTAAGTCCATCCTATCTTCTACTTTCAATGCTAATTTTCACCTTAATCACAAAGCCAAAGACTTTTCCTAACATCTCTTCTGGGCTGCTTGAGTCTCCACTAAAATATTCTCATTTCACATTTGCCGGCACATTCTGCTTCAAGAGCCACAGCCTTGCTTGATCCCCTGGACAAGAAGAAATTGTTTAATTAAACATACCTCTGTGCTAATTTCTGTATGTGTGTGTGTGTGTATGTGTGCGTGCATGAATGCATATCTTCACGTGTGTGTGTACAGGAATGTGTTCTGTGCAGTTACAGATGCAGATGCCGCAGTGAAGAATCTAGAACAGGAAGCTGATCGACTCCTAGATAAACTCAAACCCATCAAGGAACTTGAGGATAACCTAAAGAAAAACATCTCTGAGATAAAAGAACTGATAAACCAAGCTCGGAAGCAAGCCAATTCTGTAAGCTCTTTTTATTTCCACAATCAGTAACTGATTATAACTGTTAGTATTATTTCTAGAGGGAATGTCACAAATACACACCCCTGAGTACCCTGTTGAACAATCTCTAATTCTTTTTTTTTCTTTACTTTAAAGCTACTTGTAGGTAAAGGGAGAATTAAATTTTTTATAAATGACAAATGACATTTCAAGAGAATGCTAATCACCCTTATTGTTGTAAAATTAGGGATCCTGGTATATTTTGTTTGTTTGTTTGTTTATTTATTTATTTATTTATTGGTACCAGGGATTGAACTCAGGTCCTTGCGCTTGTGCAGCAGGCAGATAAACCACTGAGCTAAATCCCCGGCCCCTGGTATATTTTATTACTGCTCAAATACACTAAAGTTTATCATGTCATAGAGGAAATAAGATGTGTATCAAACAAGTCTAAGATAATTCAGAAATATTGTGCCAATTATGTGGGCCTGAGGAAATGCTCAAAATGAAAGATCATTTCAAGTAGGTCAGAAGAGAACCCAAGGGAAGAACAGGAGCCAGGGCTTGAAATGATCTGATAGTGGTAATTGGGGACGGGGGATGTGGGAGGGCACCCCAGGACCAGGAAGGCTTGGACAAAGGCCAAAAGTGAAGAAAATCATAGGATCAGTTTCTGAAAGAGTATTCTATTTTGTCATGTTTGTTGCGTCAAGTGAACATGAAATTGGAAAGGCCAAGGGGAGCCAGGTCTTCTCTGCACTTAAATGATAAATTAAGCACAACCTATTGCTTGGCAATAATTGTACATGGGATGAACTGCATTGATGAAAGTGTTGGAGCCCAAACACTTTAATCGGAGTATACCAGACCTGTGCTTCTTAAATATCAACCAAGAAGGAGTCTGTAGCATGTAGGAAAAACTAGAAAGAAGACCCTGACTGTAGCAAAAAGAAAGTACTTCACATATCACTTCGATATGCATTTTAACAATGATATCTTTAGAGAAAAAGTAATAATAAATATTCTTAGGCTTCACATATTTAGCCACACATTTAGTTTCTGATTTAATTACCTAATAAAATAGGGAAATCTGGGCATATTTATTATTTCTTCATTGTAAGAAATCTAAAAATTTGCCCAAATATTCATCACTTGCAAATTCTTTTTTCCTTCCTCATAAAAAGACAAAATTGTGACATGTAAGTACATTTATGTATCTGTCTCAGCGTAATAGGTACACATGAAAAAAGGTATAAAATAATACTTTCAAAGAAATTTTTATTCACTTTACAAGTGGAAGTTACAACAAAATGCCTTATTTTTGTTAAATATTAAGAATATGTGAGTGGCCATTTTTAAATGAATTTTGTACAAACTGAAGATTATATTTTCTGACTTGTAGTATAATTTCAATTTGGCTTGAGTGCCTGGCTATGACCATAGCACATACATGGTATTAAAATTAAGAAAGACTTTTCTTAATTAAGAAATTAAAGACATTTATTTTAAAGTGGCTTTCTTTGGGCTTGTTGATTTTCAAATTGAGTAGCTGATACTTCTTTTTAAATGAATGTCCTAGTTACTGCATGAAAAATACAATGAAAATCCAATAGAAATAATGGGATACTCAATAATGACTAATTGAGTTCATGATGATTATATGATGAATAATGTCATGTCAGAAATGCCTTAGCAATATTAAATGCTTAATGATTTCTTTTAGAAATCTTACTAAGGGGTTGTATTAGACATACAATGACTGATAGAGCCAAAGGATGTTTGTATTTTAGAATGCTCCCCTTTTGTAAGAGGGATATATCCTAGTGATTTCTTCTAAAGAAAATTGTAGATAATGTATTTTAATTTACCTGTTTTAAGTTGCTCAAAAGACATATGTATAATTATGAATTAAAACAAAGAATTTATAAGGAGAAATTAGTAGTTATGAATTGGTTGCCAACAGTTTGGGCTGCCTGTATTTTTCAGGTACTGAGATTATATTTGAAACCAGAAGACAGAAAATACAGAGGGTTTTTTATATGTGTGCATAAGAGTTGAACAGTATTGTCTTTGTAAGATCAACTGCTGGCATATTGGGTATGGCAGTGTCATTTTGTTCAGAGAACTAAAATTTTAAATGTATAAAGTGGATTAATTGGTAATCCTAGTGGCAATAAATGTGCTTGGTTTTAAAATAGCTACTTTCCTACATTGAATTCTCAGGTTGAGCCCCATAGTTTGCCAGTTCTCAGTGCTGGTTCTCCATTCTGCATGGTGACAACTCCTTTCTAACAGGCAATCCTGTCATCTAGGGTTCTGCTAGCCATAGGAAAGCAGGTCTGAGACTCACCCTGAGACTGCACAGTCACCCATTCCACACAGACCCGGTCACTCCCTCTCTAAACAGTAACTGAGGAGTGCTGTTTAATTGTGTTCTTTAAGGCTCCTTTGTGATAATCTTGCCACAGTGTGGTCCTACAGCCAAGCTTATCAAGCATTTCTAAAATGAAGATAAAACAAACTACTTTGACTATTAATGAGTCCTCACTATGATTTTGGATATGATTTCTTGCCACAGACAGTTCGGCCTATTATTTAGTTCTGCTCATGAACGGCAATCAGATCTTGATTTCTTGTTCTCTTATAATACCAGTGGCACCTGTACCCCACCTCAGATATTAAACTTGCTTGACACCCAGATTTTCTATCACAATGGTTTTGGATCACTTGCTGCAAATTCCTAAAAACTCACTGTTTCTTACACAATTTTCTGAACATTAAAAAGAGACAAAGACTACATTTTCCCTACCTGCCCTCCACTATATGGTCTTTCTCTTGTGTTATTTCATCCTTTTAATCTCCAAGCCTTTGAATGACTCTTTGTACCACTGATATTCTATCATGTAGCATGCATTGTCAACTTCCATTGCACATCTGCTATGCTATTAACATCCAGAGTAGAAACTGTACATTTCCTGCTTAAGGCTTTCTGTAATTCTTTTTGATTCTTTTTGATTCACTCTCAGCTCCACATGTAGAAGGGAATTTCCATCATTTGTGAAGCAAAACACCAACTTCCTCACCGAAAACCACACTACCAGCAAGGTCACCACTCTAGAGCACAGAGCAAACACCCTGGACATCGCAGATATCCAATCCTGAATTCCTCAGTTAGGAGGCTGGGCCACACCCTGAGGGAGAAGACAGACAGGAAAGCAGCCTCGGAAGTAGGATCCTATGTCCTTCAGCTCCAGGCCACCACACACAGGGCCTTGGGAAGGATCCTTTTCTTGGGCAACAGCCCCTATCTATTTCTTTCCAACATGGAGATGCAATTTGCTCAGCAGCTCAGGCAAGGCAACAACAACACCTAAATATGCAATCTATGGGGAGTCATAGGTGCTGCCACGGATCTGCTGTATTCCCAGAGGTTCCCAAATGTGTTTCGATCCACCTGGTCATCAGTACCCCAAATCTCTCCTTAGCTCTCCTTTTTGAATCCAACCAGTTTTGCACCTAGCACCTCCTCAGTACTTTTTAGCCTTGGAGAGGGGCCGCCATACTCCCTACATTCACAGCCTAATCAAATTCTTGGAGACACCCTCTTGGCGTTTTCATAATATGGAGGCTGTGTTGATAGCCCAGGCTACTTGCTTGGACTTTGAGAAGGTTTTGCACGGGGGTAACAACAATGCTAGTTGCTTTTCCCTCAAAAATGCAAACTAAATGAGTAACACAAAGCATCAGAAGAAATGGGAAGGTAAAAGTTCACTAGGTGTGAGTACCGATGATCTTCTGGAAGCTAGGCATTCGAACCAGTAGCAAAAGTGCTTTTGCATCATCTCTCTTCTGCCTCCTACTTTGGGTGCCATCAATCAGCAAAGTAACACCTTCTCTCTGAGTCTAAAGAACTAGGTTGCGGTCCTGAAAGTGCTCCTTTGATGGTAATTCTGTACCTCACCCAAAGCAAATTAAATCCAATAGCGTAATTTCTGATTGAAGGAAGATTTCCTGAGTATAAGCTAAAACTGGAAGGAACAGTGTCATTTGATTCACATAGGAATTTCTTTCTTAGCAATTTACAGTAATTTTTAAAGTACTATCCAAAAGGAAAAAGGATCTGTTACATATATTAGTAGTGATACCCTTTGGAAATTATTTCCATCTTATTTCCTGGAGACTTAATAAAAAGGTATAATTTATTCTGAAATGTATGCTCTGAGGGGAATTGATTAATATTCTTATTGTTAGAACATCTAGAACAAAATCTATTTGGCCTCTTTCAGCTGTAAGAAAATAGCAGGGCCGGTAATTTCCTCTTGAAAACTAAAAGAAAAATGGCTTCCATACATTCATCCCCACATTCATCCCCTACTTTAAACGATACCAAAATTGCTGAAATGTGAATTGCAAAATGTCATTAAACAACCTTAATAAAGATCATTCCCATTAGCTTCTTGCAAAATCTCGTTTGGAAAAATGTGCCTATATTCTTAAAGGAGAAAAGTAAGAACCTTTGAGTTGCATGATTCAAAAAGGAAGCAGTGTGCTAAGAAAACATAGAACTTCGAACAGCTCATTGTCAAAATTCTCATGGAGGACCGTTCTTGTGTGCCTCGATTAATGAGTATAATGGGATCTGCATATGGGTATTGAATGATAACTATTTGGTGATTGAAAAGTAACTTCAAAGAAAAAAAAATGATGATAGCTGTATGGTTGTTTGGGAGCTACTTCAGACTTTCTGAGGGATTCGGTCTTAGGTCTTTGTATCTTGTTTTTCGTAAAGATCAAAGTATCTGTCTCTTCGGGAGGTGACTGCATTCGAACATACAAGCCAGAAATCAAGAAAGGAAGCTACAACAATATTATTATCCATGTCAAGACAGCTGTTGCTGACAACCTCCTTTTTTATCTCGGGAGTGCCAAATTTGTAAGTTTAATGTTCAGCTTTTCTGTAGACTGCTGTATGTATGTGGTGTCAGAGGATAATCCTGGTATTGGGAAATGTATAGAATCCAATAACATGCTCCCCACATTGCTTTTCACATTTGAAAACCTCAGAGTCTTACAAAGTCCTGAAGTGTCAAATTAACAGGAAGAAAATTCTCTACAGTATTCAGGCACATTAACTCAATATTTATTCTGGATTATATGTTTAGATCTATCTGTTTACAAAGAAAGGCTAATAAGAATAAAGCTTTCAAAATAACTTTTCAAACTAAGAAATTACAAGGAACTTTCATGTTAATGAAATGAAAAAAGCAAATTGCATGCTAATTTTTGTGGATGAAAACTCTTCTAACTCAAACTGGAGTAACATAAGTCTCACCTATAAAAACTCACCCATAGGATTCTGCCTCTGTCTAGTCAAAGCACTGGACTTTGCCGGAGTGTGAATCACTCCATATGAATGACTTTTCAGCAGATCAGTCATGTCATAAGTTAGTGTGTGCCATTCACATGAGAAGGTCTGGATCACTTTGGATTAAAAAATCATAGCTATGCCCTGAAAATCAGTGTCTTTGATGAAAATAATACTGAATTCTGAATTCTGTTATTTCGCATGTCTGTAAATTGGACCTGTTGGAAAGTACTCCGCTGTCCTCTCCTGTCACAGCACTTTGTACCTGATCACTGTTGTCTTTGTGATTCTCTGCACCAGATTGACTTTCTGGCTATAGAAATGCGAAGAGGCAAAGTCAGCTTCCTGTGGGATGTTGGCTCTGGAGTCGGGCGTGTGGAGTACCCAGATATGACTATTGATGATGCCTCCTGGTACCGCATTGAAGCATCAAGGTAATCACTCAGTGAAGATTAAGATAACTGAATGAGAATGTTGAAGTAGTTTCTCAGTTCATGAGAAAACTTCTATTTCCATTTCAATAAGGCAGCTATGTACGAATGCATACACATGTATGTGAATTTTACGTATTAGATGTGTACATGTGTGGGAATTTGTACATCGGTCATACCTCTTAGGAATTTACAAACCTTCATAGTATTGACCAGAGTGACCAGTCCTTTATGAGCCCTTTATATGCTATTTGGTAGGAATTTGGAGTTTTAGCTGTTTTCAATAATCTTAAATAATCTTTAGTAATCAATCATTCTATCTGTGAAGCTTAAAACCAATCATCAGCTCCGGACAGGGTGTAGACCACTTAGAGAACCATTCCTGTCCTCAGTACTTTCCTCCTTTTCTCTTCTTTGTCCAATTCTCAACTCCCCATTAAACCCAAAGCAGCTAAGAGTTGAGTGTACAGCGAAAGGCCTGGGGCTAGAGCTGAGGCTGGTCAGAGATGAGAGAACACTTGAAGAATTGACAATTATTGAACTGGGATAAGGCTACATAGAGTTTCATTTTTAAATTTTTTACCAAAAAAATTGAAAGACAATTTAATGAAAAGCAACAGTTTTATTTCATTATTAAGATATTCAGCACAAGTGTGTGTGTGTAAGAGAGAAACAGTATACTCAACGTATGTGGTGTTGGTGGCTTTAAGTATTTTACTGGGTTCGAAGACATTCAGTCTCATAAGGTACACTTATTCTATCAGACCAGATTCATTTTGTTAAAGAAGAGCCTTAGTTGACAAAAAATCATTCTTTTGTTTCCATGTATTTCTCTTAATACTGCCCCCTCAAAGATAAAGACACTGCCAAAATGAGACAGCAGGGAAAGAAACGCGACACTAAAGCTGTGTTGTGACTGCTTGTCTTAGAAGAGAGAGCAGATTTTCATATTTAACTATTCATGGAAATCAATCACTTAAAAAGGGAAATGAAATGAAACAATAATAGCTTTCAAAGTTCTGTTGATTGAATTTAAAACTGAGCTTCTATACAGTTTGTACACACAACTCTGAAGACTAGATTATATACCATATCCATTAAGGCAATGTGTAAATAGGGAAGGGTAGAGGGGTGAAGGGCGCACAGTTAATGGGGAAAAAATAAGAACCAAGATACATCATGTACAGGTACAAGCACCCAATGATAAATGTAAATGTATTGTGTACTTAAAATGTACCAATGAAAGAATTTAAGCAAAAAAAAAAAAAAAAGATGATGTGCCAAACAATAAAAGACATACAATTCCAAGAAGACTGCTTCAGCAAATTTGGATCCAAGATATTACAAGGAATTTTAGAAGAGATTATGCAGCTTATACTGCAGAAGGGTGGCTCATTTGGGGTTAACTTGATAAATTAAACTAGACAAAATATAAAATGAAGTCATATAAATGTGTTTAAATTGTATGTGTTGGAAAAGAGTAAATTATTATTATTATTAATTTTGTTTTGGTACTGGGGATCAAACTTGTGACCTTGCGCTTGTGAGGCAGGCAGCAGAACCACTGAGCTAAATCTCCAGCCCTGGAAAAGAGTAAATTATTATGTAAAGCAATGTGGCTTTCCACTTGACTTAATGTATAGCAATTCCATCAGCTAATTGCTGCTGTTATCTCATATCCTATGAGTAAACACACACAGAATCAGAACACGTTGCTCACTAGTCCTGGCTGAATCTGACCCTAAATATCTAGCAAGGATCGGACTGAGACTATTGATGGGAGATTTCTGGAATGTTCCAAGCTAAACACTCAGTTAGCTCTGTAATTTTCTTGAGCAACTCTCTATATTGTACCTCTTTTAAATCTCAAGTTGTCAGAAAGACGACACGTATTTCATGTTCTGTATTTTCTTCATTTCCACCTGTGCCCTTGAAGAACGGGGAGAAATGGATCCATTTCTGTGAGAGCCCTGGATGGATCCAAAGCCAGTATTATGCCCAGAACCTACTCCGCGGCATCACCTCCGGGCTACACCATTCTAGACGTGGATGCAAACGCGATGCTGTTTGTCGGAGGCCTGACTGGAAAGTTAAAGGTAGTGTGCTCTTCCTCATTGTCTTGCTGAAATCATCCTGACAGACAACATCTGGTCTGATTACTCGGGGAGAAAGCGTGATAAAGCTCTGCAATAACTTGGCCAAGATTTACTTAACTCGTTGTTATGAAAACGTGAATTTATTTTGAGTAACTGTTTTTCTCTTTGAATTGTGGAAATTCAATTCCAAAGCTCTTCTTCATAAGCCTATGCATATTTATTTACATAGTTATCATCTTGTCCTATCTGTGGCATCATTTTTTATATAATCTTGTTTTAGTTGCCTTAAGAGTAAAGTGTTTTTTAAATCTACCTCATTTTCTGAATCAATGCATGATTTATAGATATGAAATGTTATAAAGTTCATACATCTAATTAAAAGATTTATGAATACCATGGGAAATATCACGGGAGGCATAAGCTTTCAAATCATGATCTGGTTTTAAAAGTTTTCCAGTTGCTCGTCTCCTCATTCGTCTAGAGCAATGCACTTAATATTCATAATTGCTCCATGACAGGTTCTTGTGCATTTCAAATTGCAAAGTACCTTCATTCTAAAGAAGCTTATGTTGATTAAATGGAATTTGCTGTTGCAAAACGACCTGGGGGTGAGATGCAACAGCACAGCCAAATATAATAGATAATCCTGGCCTTGTCAGAATCACCCTGGGATGAGATTAGTCGGAAAATGTGAAAAGCCTGGGTGACCCCAAATTTATGAGAACTCGACCTTCATATGGAATGAGGTGGTTTTATTTGCTTTGTGTACGAGATGTGACTCTAAAGAACTGATTCTATAACAACACACTAAAATCATCTGCATAGAACTACGTATAAATACATGCAGTACAGAATAATAGATAGTCATCTGGCCAACTTTTTCTGCTTCCTACAAGGATAAATATAGGGGCAGCACACGATGGTACAAAACCCATAAATTTTGAAATCAAATGCAGCTTGGATCTGCTCCTCTACCACTTTCTACAGTTTGACCTTGGCCAAGTCACCTAACCCCTTAGGCTTCAGTTTTCTCAGCTACAAACCAGCAATAAAAATATTTACTCTGTTTGTGGTAGGATACAGTGATACGCTTTCATAACATCTTTAGACCCTTACTATGCACTAATATTCTAAGCAATTTGGATGAATGAACTCATTTCGTTTTCAAAAGTTACCTCTTAGTCGATATGGGCTGCTATAACTAAAATACGATAGCGCTGGGAAGCTTATAAGATAACAAACAACAAGTATATTTCTCAGAGTTTGGGAAGCTGAGAAGTCCAAGGTGGAGGTCCTAGCAGACTTTATTTCTAACGGATCCCGTTCCAGGCAGA
This sequence comes from Heterocephalus glaber, assembly GCF_000247695.1. The sequence goes on from NW_004624753.1 coordinate 3,729,229, forward strand.
GGGCGCTTTATTGTGGCGCCCCCACGTGATAGATGGGAGAATGCGTTCCTTTGGGCCTTTTTTATAAGGCACTAATATCGTGGAGACCTCAACCTCAGCACCTAATCACCTCCCCGTCCTCAACAGACCCATCTCCTAATAGCGTCACCTTGGAAGTTAAGATTGCAATGTAAAAAACTGAGCAGGACACAGGCATTCAGATCAAAGCAGAGTAGGCACTAATACTCTCCCCATTTTATAGCTAAGGAGTGAGGAAGAGAGAATTTAAATGTCTTTACCAAGGTCAGACAATACTTAGTGACAGAGGTTGGATTTGAACACAAGTTAAGCACAGGAGTCTCCGGTCCTAAATCACCTCGTCGTTTCATGACCATGATGAGTAATGAGATTATGTGTATAAAATATGTGCCAAATCCCTAAGAGATAGTAGTCCTACCTTGAATTGTACTTTCAGTGGTTATTATGCAGATGTCACTGGCACAAAACAACTTTATGTCAGTCTCAAAAAGAAAGACGATGTTGACAAATGAAATCTATAGGAAGTTTTTTAAAAAATCACTTTACCCAAAGTTTCAAGACTCTGAGCAAAAGCTGCACACAAGCAGCTAAAAGGACTTGCTGATGAACATTTAAATGAGCAGGGAAATTTCTCAAGGACAGCATTTTAGGATCTGAGGAGACATAGAAAAGCCGGGAGAATCCATAAGTAGGATAATCAAGCTCTGGAAAATCAAGGGGCTCAAGCTGATGGTGGAACTTTCCAAGGAACTCTCTGACCTACACTGTCACAAACATCCTCTCCATGTGGCCACAGGGGTAGGAAAATATTCATGTGAAATCATATAGTTTTTTTATCAAGTACAGGACCATCTTCTCACTTTTGTTCTAAAACCCAAACGTGTTAATCTACCATTTTTTCCAGATTATTCAACTAAATATACATTAGATTTGGCATAGAGTTTCTAAAGTCATAATCAGCAGAATGTACTATTTATTTGTAATCTGTCAAGGCTAAAATTAGCAGTTATTTAAGTTAAATTGCCAGGTTCACTAGAATGGGCTGGGTAAATTTCCTCTTTTGTGATTATGGTATGGATCAGGCTTCTCTGAACTGCCATTCCGCAGATGCTTATGGAGTCCCAGCAAACAACAACTGCCTGGTCCTTTCTTTCAAAGTCACTTTAGTTTTCTTCATTGTCCTGCACTGCATACCTACCTTGCTGCGGTGTGGTTTGTAATGTGAAGTTTAGGGCAGCACTATCAGAGGGCAATTTATGTGCATGCTTCCCATGCCCCTTTGCGGCTTCCGTGTGTATCCTTTCTTATGACCTCAAGACAGAAATCCTTGTTGTGTACATGTGCCACAAATTTGCCCCAAGACAGTGCTTCAGGTACACTAACACTAAAACTTCTCCAGGTACTGAGCCGACCATGAACACAGTATCTGGTTTAACTCCCACAACAATCCCATGGTATAGACCACAGGATAAACCATCGAGAAGTTTAGCAGCTGACCCAAAGTTAGAAGCTGGGCAGTGTTTAGTCTGACCTTGGCATCCATGAGTTCTCCATCTTCAGATTCCATCACCCAAGGCTTGAAAGTATTCAAAAATTAAAATTGCATTTGCACTGCACATATGCAGATATTTTCTTGTCACTTTTCCCTAAACAATGCAGTCTAACAACCATTTATGTAGCATTGATGTTAGTTTAGGCTTTGTAAGTAATCTAAAGAGGATTTGAAGTACATGTGAGAATTGGGCATAAGTTTTGTGCTGACACTGCCCTGTTTATATAAGGAAATTGAGTCTACCAGGAGATCCTGCGATCAGTCCCTGGAAGAGACCAAGGGACAATTGCATTTACTAATGGAGGCAAAGTGGTATAACAAAAAGTAACCAGGGTCCATTGATGAGATATTGGAGCATTTCTCCTTTCACTGACCTGTCTTGGAGTGGCTATGATGATCTAATATAGTTAAAAGAAGAATATATACATATAAAACCAAGAGTGTCAGAAAAGATGAATAATAACTCGTCTGGCTCCTGCTGCTAGTAACTCTCACAAATACCTCCAGATTATTTGTGAAATTCTATATTATAACAAATGTACTGTCTCACTCTGCAGAAGGCTGATGCTGTACGTGTGATTACATTCACTGGCTGTATGGGAGAAACATACTTTGACAGCAAACCTATAGGTTTATGGAATTTCCGAGAAATAGAAGGTGACTGCAAAGGATGCACTGTCAGGTTAGTTGGGATGAAAAATCTCAGGTCTGTCTGTGTTTCACAAATGTCTTTGTTTTATTGTACAATATTCTATTACCTTGTGGATGATGTGGAGCTATTTTGAAATCATTATGTTCAGAGGTGGATTTACCAGGAAACTAATGAAATGTCACTTCCCTGCCTGAATTTGTGCAGGCACTTGCTCAGGTCCTGGGAGTGCCCCAGTAGTGCTTTTATATGGTCATAAGTTTCTATACAACTCACACAGGTGAGATATTTCAACCACAGTCAATTAAGACAACTATCTCTTGTTGCTCCTGTGTCCCTACACATCTAGAGCTTTCTGAATGTGTGGATATCATGCAGGTGTAATTATTAATTCAGAAAGAGAGTACTCCCCAAACTGATTAAGCATACACTTAGAACCCACGTTCAGGTTTTATTTCCTATGGGACTTTTATATACTGACATGTAAGTCCTAATCCATGGGACTCTGCAGAAGAGAATGAAAACAAGGGCCCAGGAAGGACCACAATAGACAGCATCAGTTATAAGAGATAGGAACTTGAAAGTGTTTACAAGCATACAAAGCAAGGATAGAGGATATTTTTATATTTAACTGAATTGAGGATGTAAAGTAACTAACTAGAAGATTTCTCAGCATAAAACTCTTAGAGCTCCCTAATCACTTGAGCCTAAAATAGTTTAAATATATTGAATTAAAGCTATAAAATATAAATTAAATACCTAGAAGCTTAATGTGACTTACATAGCAATTCAAACATAATAATTTTGTATTTTTTTATTTCCAATTTAAGATGCAAATACTTTTCCAAAACCAAAATCACCATTAACGTAGCAGAATTCACTTCACACTTTCTTCCAAACGTTTCTAGAGCTTCATAGAAGAATGTAGCTCCAATATAAGTAGAATGCCTGTTTTAGAAACTTTCATTTATTCAATGGTCAATAAGGTATATAATTTACTGCCAACACTCTTTTTGGCTTATGAATTTATCAACATGGCCTTGAGGACAGTTTGAAAATCTGACCCACTTAAGATAGTTTTGACAATAATGTATAAAATCCACTATGGAAGGTTGCCTATAAAATTCTGTCAATACAACAAAAACAGTGAAGTCCACATTAATATTCTGTTTTCATAAATAAACACCAATTTCCCCTAAACATTTCTTTGGTATATTTTAAGTAAGATTTTCAAATGCCTATTACCAATAAAACATCTAAAGCACGTGTTCAGTCAGCAGTACATATCACATAAGACTATAACATCAACTCTGCAAAGATGTCATACTTCTAACACATAGCATATTATTCTTAGTATAATTACAATAGCATTCCTGCATATTCATAAAGTATGTTGTAGATTACTGAGATTCACAACTTCCTGATACTACAATTAGTCCAATCCAATCCCAGACATCAAGAAACTTATTACAAGAATGTGAGAAAAAGACAAGTACTAAAATAGTTGAAATGCAAGGTGTATCTAAAATCCCTTTTAAAATGTGCAGAGAATACGATGATTATTCACATTGAGTTAAGGACATCAAGATCTGCTCTTGATGTAGGAGTGAAACTTGAGATTAGGGTTCAGTACAAAGAAATAGTGGGTAGCATATGGACAGCATTCAGGTCCTAGAGACCAAAGGGCAAATGTAGGATGGCAGGAGAGCCAGAAATATATTCAGGAACGAACAAGTGCAAATTCGCTCATCCAGGGTTGGCAAGTGGGAGAAGGACTCCGATAAGTTCTTCCCAGCCTATTAATGTGCTGCATCTCCAAGGAAGGGTAGCTGAATGCAAAGTAAACCAGCGAGCTGAACACACCAGCTCAAGAGTACCCTGCCCCAAATGCAGCCCACAGAGCCGTTTCATCCATGTGCTTGCCCTCTGCTTGCTTCAGCCGACTGCTCCATCTTGGAAGTACCCACTTCCTAGGTCTCCTCTGGCCTTTTGTGATGTGGTTACATCTCTGTCAGTCAGCCTTGTCTACTGATCAGATACCACTTGTCATTGAACTACCTTCATCTTCTCCTCTGAAATAATTCCATATTTTAAATTTTAATGTATCTTTTTGAGCTGTGCAAATATTTTGAACAGAATTGTTATTGTGTTTGTGAGTGCCCTGATTATGTAGCTGCATAAGTCTTCAGTGATGTACCTCAGCACTATTTTCCCATAAGGCCTGGTGTTTATAAGATTAATTTCTATAGAATTCCTGGTATTGTTTGGCTTTTGTTTTCAGGAAAATATTCATTACATTTTAACATAAAGATCAACTCTTCAAGTTAAACAGCAAAAATTATTTTATGGGAAAAGTGTAAAAGATGAGACTAAAAGAGGTAGTCTGTGGAAATGTTGTAGAAGATGTTAGAATGCCCATTTTAAAAATTTGCATTTATCAATGGTCAATAAGGGATATAATTGTTTTTATGTCTTAGAGGGACTAATCTCTCAGGAATATACAAAATCATCTATTTCATTTTCTTAAACGTCTGAAAATCACATTAAGATTAAAATACAAAAACAACCACTATCAATAAAATTTATTAACAGAACATTAAAATGATGATGAAATTTCAGATTCTAATACCCAGTATATGTTCAGTTCTATAGTAAACAAGTTACATGTAGAAGAACATGGCTATTTCAAAGTAGCATAACTAATACTTTCTAACTTGACCAGTATGTCGTTTTCAACAAAGAAACAAAAAGCAAGTTAAGGTGCTCTGCATTTATTCATCATAAAAGAGTATTTACTTTTGCTGATAAATGTACTCAAAACAAACAGGAAAACTCGAGGAGAATGTTGAAATATTATGGAATATACCAAGAAGAACTTATATTTTCCCCATCCCAAACTCACCAGTTTCGAAGCTAGACTTTCCTTGTGTGGTTAGTATGAGCTAATGAATTAAGTGCAGAAGACTGTTCTATATCTGTATGTTTTGCCACTCCCAGCATAAAACTCTTTCCCATAGATTTGTCTTTTGCTGGAAGAGGAAAATATCCCGTTTCTCATTAGAAGGGGCTTTTACCTTTCACCTCATGTTTGAGAAGCTCAGGTGTGAAGTGTTAAGTGACTTGTAACAAGGCCTCCCTGAACAGGCATAAGAGACTCCACTGTACCTGCTGTATGACCCATTCTTTTCTCTATGATATGTTAAGGAGTTCATAGATTAGGTACATAAGGACATGAATGTATAAATGTCCTAAGTTTTTTTGTAAGAAAAATAAACGTGTTTTGTTTTGATTCGCCAAGTTATCCTCATATTGCACCATGAAATTGTTTGTTTTTTCTGGTTAGCACTTTTTAAATTCTAAGTAAGAATGTATTGAGCCAAAGCATCCAGAAAGCAATCAATGGAGACCCTGTGTAACCCTTTCCATTAATGGAAAATCTTAGTGCTTGAGAACTTCAAGGAATTTCTCCTAGGTAGGATCTCTGCAACATTCTCTTGTCTGTAATTTAATGCTACAGAAATTATTCATTATCATGATAAAGGAAGTGCAAATAATAGTCAATTTAGTCATTACCAATTATACTATTGATACACTGGTTTAGTTCCTCAGCCTTCCAGTTAGCATTTTTCATGAATATTAAAAAAACATCTTTTATTTTGTCTTTAGTGTTTTATTTATCTTTAGTCCAGAAAGAAAGCCAACTTCTTGAGAATGTGTACTTGTTCTTCCTACCCAAGTCCATTAAATTTGTAGTCTGTAAACTTTCCCATTAGCTATAATTTCATGGAAAAATATTCTAGGTTCTTGTTATTCTGTGACTACACCATAATATGTCTCAACATCTGCCTCTACTCTCAACCTACAACACTCCAATTTCAGAGATTAAATATGTTAATATGTAAATATTGAAAGTTTGAAAAATATCCCAGAAATTGAGACTTACTTTGCATCAACACCAAATAGACATAAAGATAGACATATTGTAGATAGCCTCACGTTTGAAAAAAATTTTTCAAATATTGTATTCATAAGACTTATCTTAGATATTTAACTATTCAACCAATATTGATTGACCAATATACTCTGTGAAGCACTTTTTGATACTGAAATCTGCTTCATTCCGCAAATGTTTAGTGGATTCTATACCAAGTGTCAGGCTAGATGCTATTTGTTCCTGGCCTGGGGACTGGACCCTAACTTTTCTATGGTGTCCTATATCTTCTAGAGCTTTGCTAGAAGTGAAAGAGACAGATTTAAAACACACACGTGCACGTGCACACACACACACACACACACAATACAGGCATCCTTCATTGTCTATATTCTAATCTGTTGAATAACATGTTGGATGGCGAGTATTCAGATTAAAAGCCTATATTATGCTATATATCATATATATACATATATATTGTATCATAATGTAATCTTGGCCAACATAAAACTTCATCTGTTTGCACAAATATCACTAAGACATAATTAACCACCACTATAACTATCCACCAAATATTTCTCTAAAACAAAGCATTTGAAACCAATGACCTAGTTTTTGAACACCTAAGGAAGTCCCAGTGAGCCATAATGGGTTTTGGTCTAAGATGGTGGCAGTGGAGGTGAGAGACGCAAAAGATAGAAGATATGTTTAGGGTGGCTCTTGCCATACAGCAGCATCCAGTCCAGTCTAGTCCCAGCGGAGAGTTTGATGCATTGAATCATAACACGCCATGAGGAACACATATGATTAATTCACCCAAAATGTTTCTTTCCAGTCCTCAGGTGGAAGACAGTGAAGGTACTATCCAGTTTGATGGAGAAGGCTATGCCTTGGTCAGCCGCCCTATTCGCTGGCACCCCAATATCTCCACTGTCATGTTCAAGTTCCGGACATTTTCATCAAGCGCTCTCCTGATGTACCTTGCCACACGAGACCTGGTAAAGATCACACACACAGCAGATCTTCTATGATTGAGCATACATTTGCTTCTTTTTTTGGTAGAATTCTAACACAATTAATTATTAGTTACTGGTAAAAGTATCTCTTCTTAAAAGAAAACTGGACTGGTAACAAAAAATGCATGATGAGACAACACATATATTTCCATTGATAACTTTAATCACAGGTACAATTTAATCACTATTTATTTTTCAGTATAACTCCCCATATAATCCTTTAAGAGAAGCAGTCAATAAAGATATTTCCAGTATTGCATTATGCAGCAACAAAACTGTTTTGTTTTGCTTTTTACATGAGAGGGGATTCTAAATATTCTTCATCCTCGTGTTTTTCTAGTCAATATTTCTTAGTAAAGTCTTTCAGGGAACAAATCTTTCAGTTTGCTTAATATGTTTTTGAGGAACCCGTTTGGTCCTATATAATGAAAAAAAATATGTCCTACTAATTTAGTCATGACCATTTGCACCGTAACATCACATCTGCAAAAACTCACAAAATAGTAATAGCAATTCAGTTTCTAAAATGTGTTTCTGTTACAGTGTAACATAGTCAGCAAGCTAGTCATAAGGCCATGTTAAACGCCATAAAAAAGTGAACACCCATAGATTTCTCTGTGTATTTAATCACTGATATATTTTTACTCTATTAATAGAAAGATTTCATGAGTGTAGAGCTGGCTGATGGCCACATAAAAGTCAGCTATGATCTGGGTTCAGGAATGGCTTCCGTTGTCAGCAATCAAAATCATAATGATGGGAAATGGAAATCATTCACCCTGTCAAGAATTCAAAAACAAGGTGAGTTTTTATAGTAATAAAGCAGTATGGGCCTTAATCATGCCATCTGAAGCACCCGTGAACCTAATCAGGGGAAAGACCTTGTCTGTAATTTTAGCTACTCTCAAGTTCTGTGAAAAATGGAGACAGTCATTTCTTTGGCTTAGATTATAGGTGGTTTGGATTAGACAAAACTGATTGAAGAGCCAAATGGTTCTCTGTCATTTTCTTTGGAAACTGAGAGCTTAATTTGAAAGCATAAAACTGTCTTGCAACTTGTAAAATCATATCCTGTGATAAGTTTGAAAAATGTTGTATGCCTTCCTTTCTTCCTATTTTGCCAAGATGTTTCCTTTAAAGCCACCCACAATAAAATCTACAAGGTAGGGCACTGCTACCAATTCTTTGCTTTTTAAAAATGTCCAAATTTTGTGTATATTCAAGAAAATAGTTGATCTGTTATAATGTGATGTTTGTATGGTTCTGATTTTTTAAAATCATGTCCACAAGCATTGTTTCATTTATAATGTAAGCAAATGTTTTCTTCTGTTGCTAGAGAAAAGAAAACACGTACTCAAACTTATACCTGGTTACTGAACTATGAAAAAGATCTCACAACCAAGACAGAAAGACAAGTCTCCTAGTTCTGAGCATGGCATTATTGCTATTTAGGTATAATTCCTCTATTTCAGTGTACTAGGGTAGCCCTGATACCTACAAATGAAGCTGATACCGCTGCTAATATAAATAGACCTCATTAATGTTGATGATACCAATGTGACATTTCATGAAAATTGAGATTTACCTTTGCAGTAGCTTTCATTCCTACATTTTAAAAGTATCTCTCAAGCACCTATTAAGTACTGTGCAAGAACCAAATGAAGTGCAAAATGAGTCTTTGCCTTCAAGAAACTTGCAGCCTAGTGGGGTTAGAGGAGAGAGCTGACTGCTGGAAGAGATGGGCATCCCAGTCTCAGGAGAGAGGCATCTCAGTCGAAAGGCAGAGGTGAGCTCCTGGGAGCTCCCACTCCTGATGCACAAGCAGGAAACAAAGAGTCGGTTGGTTAAGAAGCATGTGGGGATTTCATAGCGACGGAAGTCTGGAAACCTGGAGCCATTGGAGAGCAGAGTACGTCATTTCCAACTGCATTTGCTTAGAACATGAAGCCCTGCAGGAAATCCTCAGCAGAGAACAAAACTAACTCTGGGCTTCTACAAATTGTTGTGAGGCCACAACGTCCATTGTTCCCACAAAGAGGCACTGCGCATGTGCACATATTACAAGCTCTGTGTTGTCCGGTAAAAACAGTATCTAAGTCATTTAACCAAACACTTCCCAAACTTCTCTAATGACAGAGGGCTTCCCATGCCTGGAGCACTAGCATCCTCCGGAACACATTTTGAGAAACATTACAAGTGAATCCATAGGTTAAATGAACCATTATTGACAAAAAACCATCAGATGAAGCTGAGATAACAGAACCAGTACATAAAAGCCCTTTGAGCTGAGCAAATGAGAGTAGCTACAAGGAACTATGAGTCTTTGGGGTATGACATCATCAGATGCATACTTTAAAGAAAAAAATTTTTTGCACCAGCTTCGAGTATAGATTTATGACAGTTGAGAATCAGCACCAGCAGTAAACTAGGCAAACAGCAAGGGAAGGGAAAAATAGGTCAATAACCATAAGGAGACTAGGAAATAATGGAGTTGAAAGACACTAAGAATCTTAATGTTGAAAAGCTTTATGGATTACTTGATATGGAGGCTAAGTTTGAAAAAGAGATCTGGCATCATTTCTCTTTTGTCTTAGGTGATATGATTATGTTGGTGTTATTCAAGAACCTACTAAATAAAGGAAAACTAATGGGTTTTTCTGTAAAAGATGCAGAGAGATATTTTGTACATGTTATATTCAAGGTGCTTTTAGTACCTGTTGCAGCCTAGGGAAGCTGTGTGATTAGTTATAGTTATCAGAAGATCACAGAGTTCTAGAGAAAGATGAATGACTAGGAGTCATAATCATCTTCTCGGCAACAGCATCTAAACAGGGATTAGGAAACCAAGTAATCATATCTTGCATAAAGTGATCCAAAGCCATGGAACACTCAGATATTAAAACAGTAAATTAAAGAAAGACTCCATAAAGGAGACTATAAAAAACAATCACAGAAAGCAGAAATACATCATTAAGAAAGCCTGATGTTACAGGAATGAGAGTTTCTAAGATAATCAAGTTCAATTTTCCTATGGTAGAGAATGTGTAAGGAAGATAGGAACAAAGGAATTCATCAGCTTTGGGAATACAGAGGCCACTGGAGGCTTTGGCAAGAACAGTCCAAGCAAGAGCCTGTCCCAGAGCACCATGCCACAAAGCACTGTGGGAAAGCAGGCACAATGAGTGTGTGCAAATTCTGAAGGGAATTTAGCTCTAAAATCAAGAAAAAAGAAAGGGGATGGAGAGGTGGAGAGAAAGGATCTCGAAGTGAGAACATGTTGGCTTTCTCCATCAGTTCCTAGTACACAGTAAATGCTTAGTAAGTGTTTGTTGAATGGACAAATGATTTTGAGCATGATTTTAGGCTGTGGAGAATGTGCTAGTAAAGAGGAAGCAATGAGAAATACGAAAGGAAAGAGTCATGAAAGAGTCATGCACAGGCCCTTAGACTAGAGAGAGTCCTTTGTCTGAGACAGAATGAAAAATCCTTTTTCTCCACAAGAAGACGAGAGAAGAAGAGGGACCAGTGAAGGCAAAGATAAATTTGTAGGCATGGATTAAGATTTTGCAGTAATTTCTCCAGAGGTCCTCAATTTTTATTGAATATGAAAGCATAAATAGTATCATGGAAGAGGTAGTCAAATAACAGGACTAAAGAAAGAAGCAAAAATATATATGCATGTGCAAAAGATAAAACAGAAAGACACAGGAATGCTGGGCTGGGGGTGGTGCTATAGACTCTAAATGTAGTATTGTGTTAAATAAATTATGTTAAAGTATAGTGTAAAGTATAGTGTAAAACATGGAGATAGAATGACTCAACTGTGTAAGAGAATAATTTCCATAAATTGACACCTTGTTATTATAATTTCTATAATCAGCATGATACCTAGACTTTTTTATTCTGTGCATTGAAATAAGTAATCAAAAGGTTGGAGGTCCTAAACAATGTTGGCCCATGGTCAAGCTACAGAGCTGCGTAAACTTGAAAGTAGTCAGCTGGAGCCATCTACCAATGCCGAAGGTTCTTCCCCCACTCGGTGTGATTTTCCAGGTTTTCACTAGACCCACATTGTTGTTACCATGTGGTGCAGAAGCTGGAAGGGACTTTTTCTTGTCCCAAGCAGTGTCTTCTGCTTCATTCTTAGTCTGGTTTCACCCCTTCGGCATAGTTGGCTGAGAGCTCCTCTTTCATGAGTGGCCTCCGTGGGCTGCTTTTCACGGTCTTGAACACCTCTGACAAATGCACTGAGCAGTCATCCTCACTTTTATTTCAGATATGAATTATGTGAAATACCGCATTCTCTCCTTTCATGTGCTGCCACAGTATTGCCATTTTTAAAATCACATTGATCCTGTGAGAGTCAGTTGTTCAGAAATCTGATTCTCAGATTATACCAGGAACTTCGACCTTCTCTTTCCTATGGCTGTTCCCCTTTCTCTGTTATCTCTGATGTTTCACTGCCAGCTTTGCAAATCAAATAAGGGAGATTTTTATTGTAATATAACTGTAGCTAGTCTGGTTTTCCATATGTATTCTCACACATACAGTATGTAGTCGCTGAAACTTTTGAAGCATTTTACTATTCCAGCAGGTCAATTAACGTGAATTAGATTTTCTACTAGAAATAAAAGCATTGAAGCCATAAGAGAAATTGGGCTGGGGATTTAGCTCAGTGGAACCACAACTGCCTCACAAGTGCAAGGTCCTGAGTTCAATCTCTGGTACCAGAAAAAAAAAGAGAGAGAGAAATAAAGGAAAGGTTATAAACAAATACAGACTTCTATATAGATGAGAAATGCAATGTCAATATAATATAAGAATATAGTCACTTACTGTCATAGCAATATTAAATGATCACAATTAAAACACTGAAATAAGACTTGCAGTTGGATTCAACATTAGGAAAATAAAAAATAATTCCAAAATGTGTTACCACTACACAGCTATTTGAATGTCCAAAATTTAAAAGACTGATCATACTCAATATTGGCAAAAAAAAGGCAGAGAAATTGAAAGTCTTCTACACTGCTGATGAAGGTGTAAAATGACAAACGAGTTGCCAGGTTTGCATGCCATATGAACCAGCCACTCCAATCTTAGATATTCAGCTAAGCCACAGCAAAGCATATTATCCTTACAAAGACACATGTGTATCATACATATCACCTTTATTTGTGGTATTCAAAAACTCAAAGCAACTCACACATCTCTCAACAGGTAAATGGACACGTGCAGATGGTAGTTTGTCCATACAAGGGAATGGTATCTGGTCACAAAAAGTTAAAAAAGAAACACTATAATATACATGAAAATGGATGAATATCAAAATAATCACTGAATGAAATAATGGAGACAAAAAGAATAGATTTATATAAAATTACTTGCACAATGCAAAATAATCTATAGTTACAAAAATCAAATAGAGGCTACTTGTGGACAGGTATATATGGAAGGGAAGGAAAGAAGGATTAAAAAGAAGCATAAAGAAACTTTTGGGGTCATAGGAATGTTCATTTCCTTTATTGTGGTGATGAGTTCCATAGGTATATATGTATTACAAATCTCATTAGGTTACGAGGACAAAATATAGTATGTCAATTGTATGTCACTAAAACTTTAAAAACAGTGTGAATATTCGCGTTATTTAGAAATCTATAATGGTATCGACTGATTAAATATGAATAGTGAGGATGACTTTCTAGATTAGGAGAGTGGCTGAGAGTCATAGTGCTACCAAATAAAATAAGTAGTGCAAACCAGTGAGGCGGCACACACCTGCAATCCTGGCACTCAGGGAGGCTGAAACAGGACAATTCAAGTTCTATCCCATCGTGGCCAACTCAGCAACTTAGTGAGATCCTATCTTAAAGAGAAAAAAAAATTAAAAGGGCTGGGCATGTAGCTCAGTGTGAAAGCCCTAGGGTCAAGCCCCAATACTTCCAAAAAATAAGTAATACATGTTTAGGGATAAAATGATCATTTCAATTTTGAATATGTGTAGTACTGAAGGGAAATACAAATGAAAGATGGTATTTCACCTGTTTATCATAAAATATATCAGGTCCAAGCATATAGATTTTCAAGTCAATAACATAATGTTAGAAGATAAAAACATGAGTGTTAGAAACATCAATATTGCAGAAGTGTTCAAAGAAATAGAGAAGGCAAATGAGAGCAGAGGAAAGAAAATGTAAACTTGGCACACTGAGAGCTAAAAGAAGAAATTTCCTAAAAGGAAAGAAATGCTAGCAACATCAAATACTGCAGAAGTATTAGGATAAGGACCAATAGTACTCCACAGGGTCTGGAAAGGGGGTCGGAGAAATGGGGAGAGGTGGGTGAGCTAGTGCTCAAGGACTTTAGCATGGCCAGAGTACACCGAGTAGCAGGCTGTGAATTGAAATGAAGCCCCAGCAATGTGCATTATTGACTCTTAGTGATTGGATTGGTTGTTTTAAATTAATTATTCTCAACTAGCTTGAAAAACCACTGCCTCTTGAAACTCAAACACGTTCCTTCAGATAGGCCTCCCCATCCTCCTTGAGAGTCAGTAGCATCCCAGTCACTAGTAAGGGGATGATACCCTCAAGTGCATTGGTGTGCTAGTAACTAACAAGTGTGTCCTGTCCCCAAGGGCACTGATGTGGAAAGGGAGTTGAAAAGGCAGAAAGAAGAAAAGAATTACCAAATTAAAAGCAAGTACTTTATAACAGTTCAGCACTGATTATCTCAGTACTTGTTAAGGCCCTACTCTGTGCCTATTATTTAATAAAACCCTTATTTCCCTGCTTACCCATAAAAATGATGGCTGAATTCAACTTTGAAATTTTGTGTTAATAGCTTACTTTCCTATTCTGTAAGGAAAAGAAATAGATCAAGAAATAAAGGGGAATATTAGCATTTCCTAGCATTTCCCAGCAGAACCCTGTTTATTGCTATCAGTCAGGAGGGCGATTCGAGCTTTTCCTCCGCATTAGTAATAATATGCCACCCTGTATCTCTCTGTCAGAGTTACCTCTTCAACCAGTGAGTTCCAATTGAATTGTGTTGCTGCTCTTTAATCAATTTTCTTAGAATGATTTCTTAAAGTGCATTTATTCACTCAGGGATAAGGAGGAAAACTCACCTTAGTCACTGGCTTGCCAGTGAGAGAGGCAGAATCTCATTTCATGGACACCATTAAAATATCCACCAAGTCTGCAGAAAGAGACTATTTTCATGTTCCAGTCAATAGCAGCATATGAAAACTCCTTTGTGATCTGGATAAAAAGGAATATGTATGAAGAAGCCTTGGAAACAGTTTTATATATCTGTTTTCTTTCAACAACCAGGCTACTCAGAGGGATATTAGTATACAAAACTAATTTGAGGTATGAAAGTAATTACACATGTGTAGAAATTAAAGTTTATGCAGGCAATTAAATTATGAAATCTTGTTAAATTATTCTTAGTAGGACAATTATTCTTTTTGCATGTATTTGTTGCTTGCTTTTACAAAAACCTGCTTCGAGGTGCTAATAGTTTTGCTATTTGATTTTGGACATTACTTCCACGGCAATTGTGTTTGAAGTTTTCACACTGGTGAGAGTGTGGAGTATGGTGGAATTGGAGCATCTGATATTTCTCTGTGTGTTCCAAAGAAAAATTCTGAAAGATAATGAGTTGAGAGAAAATAATAATGTTCCAAGGTCAAACCAATTTGGAAATTCTTCTTGCTCCATTTCCCTCTCTTAGCATTGCATAGTAGCAAGTTGAAAAGGCTGAGAAGCCACAAAGTTAAGATGGGTGCTTAACTTTGACCCAGTATTTGTCATATTTACTTGAACCAGGAACATCATGAAACTAGGATTCCCAAAAAGGAGCATTTACCAACCTGTTGATTCAAATGCCCATTTCAAAGCCAAGATAATTTTCATCTTGCTTCAAGCAAAGATAGAGGCAAAATCCATCAAGTTAATGAACTAATATTTCAACATGAATAAAAGATCCAAAATATATGAAATAATTGAAGATTGAGTCTAAATAGATGGTATGGTGAGAACACAAATAATTCAGAAACAGCTTATCTCACCCTTAAAAATAAAGGAGGACCACCAGTGACATAAAAAAATCCCAGCCTCCCACCTTGAACCCACCTCACCTCGTGGCTTTGTCCCATAAAACACATTCGAGAAGCAGGGTGGGCGAGCAACCCACTCTCCGGTTCCCCTCTGTCTCTCTAGACTAAAGCTATTTTTCTCTCAATCAATTCTTCCTACTCTTAAACCCCACTGTTCCTAGAATTCACTCTTTAATTTTAGAGAACACGAACTCGTGTTTCAGATATCTAGCGGGTTTGGGAGTCACATCTGCTCCCCCCGTATAACCATTACCAGTAGAAAATAGTTGATTCTTATTCTGTCCCCAACTTGATGTTATAAGTGTTTGTCATTTTAGGTATTTGAATACAACATGATAGTATCATTGCATTTTAATTTTTATTGCTTGGAAGTGTAATGATTATGGTACTATTTTCTATGTTCATTGCCCATTTGTGTGTCTTTTAGTGTGAAGTCTATTCAGATATTTAGGCTATTTGTTTTATGAGGGGATGTTGGGAAGGAGGGGGAAAAGGAAGAGTAAAAATTATCAAGATGCAATATGTATATTTATAAATTCCCCAAGAGGAATATAATTATTATGTATCATGAACATATACTAATAAAAATATTACAAAAATAAATAAAAATGGATACAGAAAATTGGAAAACAAAGGTATTAAAGCAACAACAACAAACATTTCCACCTTCTCTCTCTATAATGCAGAGAAGTGACCTTCCTCTGTCCTTTTTCCTTTTTGTTTCTAAATTCTTATCTTCATCATAACAGAAATATCTTGAGAGACCCAAGAGAAAAGCAATAAGGCATGAAGACCATGCCTCCCTCATGAACCTAAAAACTGTAGTCCTTTGGATACTGAAATTTACAGGAAGACCCACAGAGTCAGCATATTTCTAATTAATTCCTAATTAGGTTCTCATTTTAATACTTAAATGATTTTTTTCTGCCAACTTGCCTACATTATGGAAAACTGTATGAAGTGGTTCTTTGATGTCCATCTAGATTTTTCCTTCTTTTCCTTAGTTTGCCTTTATTGTGTTCTAATCATTATTTCCATACTCTCTTTTGTGGATAGTTTAATAATGTATCTTATTGACACTATTGCTTCTTCAATTAGTAAACAGTTAAATATATTACAAGTGCTTCAGAAAGTTGGTGTTAACTTAGGAGTGAAGTTACATTTATCTTGACGTACCGGCAATAATATAGGCATGGTTGATTTTGCTCAAATTAAATGTTAAACTTCTTATCTCCTTCACAGCCAATATATCAATCATAGATATTGATACTAACCAGGAGGAGAATATAGCAACTTCATCTTCTGGAAACAACTTTGGCCTTGATTTGAAAGCTGATGACAAAATATATTTTGGTGGCCTGCCAACCCTGAGAAACTTGAGGTAATTGAGTGCATATTTAAAGCTAAGAATCAGGTTTTAATTAAATGGTCACCGTGCTCACTAGAGTTCTGAAGCCTAATTACCATAGGAATGTCATATGACCTTTAGCTGCAGAAAAGTCTAATCAAAAAATAAAAATTATGCTGCCCGTCAGAACAACACGAGTTTTTAGGAACTGAAGGATTAACTTGACATCTTCATTGAAGAGATGGATTGGAATCATTATTTCCCTCATAGGCACCTGCTAAAAAGTAATTAAAGGTGGAAGTGGGGTTGAATGTGGGTTTTGTAATTGCTGCTCCCCCTTGCACATTCGCAGGAGACAATGGCACTCTGACATTGCTTAGTGTTCTGAGAATTAGTCAGTGTGCCAGGCTACTGTGAGTGTAACCTATTTTATTGCTAAGCATTAGCATCATAATGGCACATTGGAGCTTTCCCATAAGCCAAATAGTAGAACTATATTAGTCGTTCTCCTGCTCATGCTAACATATTTTTTTTTAATTCATGTATGCTTTTTAGCTAGCAGAATGGGGAGACATCATTAGCTCATAGTTCAGTTAATGCAAAAAATAAATAACTAAATAGCTCAGAGAATATCTCATGGGGTATTTAATTAATTTACTGCATATCATCATAAAGCATAACAAAATAAAATCTATGGAGTACATGGTACTCGATAAATGTTCATTAAATTGGATCAGAATGGAGTACATTTGCTTAAACAATAAGAGTTTTACTAGAAACAGAGTATCGTGTTTTCAATTTTTTTGTTTTGCTTAGTTTGGTGATTTTTTGTGTGTACTAAGTCCTGTCTAGGTGTTTGTTCACTAAAAAGACAGGTTACATTTGGGGAAATGTCAGAATATTGTATGGGAAAGTATCCTGGCAGAGTGTTTGTCAATGTTTCAAAGGAGCAAGTGGATAAGCTTCGAGGTCCCAATAAACTGGATATGCATTCACCTCCTTCCAAATGTGTCCCTCTGCATTAGGGTTACAGATTCAGGATGTCAGATCAGAAAAATCATTGTAAACCAAAGTATTTGAGTAGTGATATTTAGTAGTTTTTACCTGGAAATCAACTTACTAAGCAGGCATTTGACAAATGTTTCTTGGCCATTTACTATGTGCCAGGTACTGTACTAAATACTAGGGAATCTAGTAATTCTTCAAAGCTAAGGTTTTCTTTGCAAAATCATTATTTATATTCTACTGAGTGAATTAAATCCAGTAAAAAAAACGCTATCTGAACCTGGCTTCACTTGTTCTAGTGATGGTTTTAACTATCATAGTGATTTTTAGACATCATCTACAAACATGTATATATTAACTCATTTGAGAAAGGCTAATGTCTTAGTTGTTTTGGAGACGATGTATCTCACGAGTCTTTATCATTAACATATTTTATAATGCATTTTATAATTATAAAATTGCTATAATAGGCCATATTTCAAAATAATTTTAGGTATATATTTGTGACTGATAAATGAAACAAATTATTTTTGTACACAGTTTCATATGATAAAGTACAAAAACTGTGGTAAACAAATTATTTTTACTTATACTGGTAAGCCCAAGAGGCCATGTTTATAAGCTACTCAAATACTGCATTTGTGCATTGTCCCATACAACTATAAAAGGAAGTGCTTTATAAAAAGTTGTTCCAGAAAAGAGTATGGGAAATGGTCACCTCTGAATTCTGATTTCACTTCCGTCAAAGGGGCATATCTGTTTTCCGTTCTGACAGCATTTTACACTCCTTCTCTGTACGATGGTATTTTAAAAGATTTATGATTACAGCTTATTGTTATACTAAATGAAAGTGCAATTGCAAGTAAATTTTTTTTTTCTTCTCTTCTCTTTGAGTTAGTATGAAAGCAAGGTAAAATTTCAATTTATGCATGCCTTCTTCCATTGCATGGACTGGGTAAATGTGGCTTCTTAGATAAAGCAGCATTGCAGAGGCAAAGCAGCACCGCCGCAGCTTTGCTCACGGTACACGTCATGAGCGAAGGATGCGCTGAGAGACTTCTCAAGCTGTCCTCCGCTTGCAAAGATGCTGCTACGCTCCACCGCGACTGGGCTGAGATTTGAGCTGTTGCATCCGCGGTGTAGATTTGTGCTGCTTACGTGTTGAACCACCTACACACAGCGCCCCCTGGTGACCAGCAGCACATACTCAGAGGGCCGCTGGTCAAGTTCATGGGCACAGTCTAGTCCTGGGGAGAGAACAGAGGCCTCCCTAGGGCCATGCTGTCTGCTGAATGCTCCACCTGTGCTCCCAAATGCTTACCACTGCCTGTTGCTCTTGCAGGCCTGCAAATATGCGAATATCTATGTGGCCTGCGCACCTCTTGTCAAAGCTGCTTATTTATTGCCACATTTATTTAGAATTAGCTATGGAGCCAGATGAAAAGGATTTCTGGAAATATTGTACTTACTACGAGTGTTTGAATGAACAGGGAAGAAATGTGGGGAAAGAGCATTTGAATTCTTTCCTGCAAGAATTAGCTGCCTCTCGAAGTGGCCAGTCAACCCCAGAGATGCACCACACTGGCACCCTCTGAGGCCTGATGCTTGGCGTTTCAGAGCCAAGAAATGGACCATATTGATGAAAAGGAGAAGATGAAGTTAAACTCACCCAAGCAACGTTTAAACCAAAGGCCAGAGTTTTAATACCGGAAACTAGAAAATAGGAAAAATAGGAAAAATAAAACAAGGTGTTTAAGCATGACATAGCTAGGAGACCGCTCGTGCTGTTTGCTGAAATGGCTGAAAGACAGAGCCTGGCTTTCAGTGGAAATGCGCGTTAATAAACCCCTGCTATGGCACCGTGGAGCTTTGCAGTTTTGCCTGTGAGCTGTGACCCTCAAGACACAGAGGCCGGGGGAATCATGAGGAATTCTATCACTGCTGTCATTACTTACCTCTTGTGATTTTCATGATGTTGAGCTTGGAACATTGATGCAAGCTTGAGCTTTCTTTTTGGGGGATGGTTACTGGGGATTGAACTCTGGTCCTTGCGCTTGCGCAGCAGGCAGCGAAACCACTGAGCTAAATCCCTGGCCCACAAGCTTGAGCTTGATGTATCATTATATTTTGAAATAAGCTTTTGTATTTCCATGAAACCATGAACTTATAGGGCTGACTTACTTTATTTAAAAGACTTCTGGAAAAAATGTGATAATCTGGAAGCAAGTAAACACTGCAAATGCTGGATTACAGGCATGCGCCACCACACCCTAAGCAATGCAAGTGCAATTCACACACCCCTTGGCTTTGTACAAAAATATAAGATCCTCGTCCTCCAGTTGGGCATTTGTTCGTAATTACTAACCAGAAGAACAGAAGGAGGAGAACGTGGAACAAGAGGAAATGATCAATGAAAAAAGTTCCAGAAAGAAGAGTGGGGATGGGAAACAGAACAAATACCTGACATGAAATAAATCACCCAGTACAGACTGCCAGGCTCTGATTTCCTTTTCCACCTGGTTTCTCTCATGCCATGTGTTTTTATTAAGATGAAAACAGAAACTTGGCACCAGGGAACAATGAGGAGAGAATCCATCATTACTCCATCAAATATAAAACTGGCATCAAATGGGCAGTTTCTTCGAATGCTTATTAACACCACATAAGAAAAACATTATATTTTTACCCCTAACTACCTTCACTGTTCAGCATCGTAGCCATTAGCCACAGTGGCTATTTGCTTCAAATAGCAGTTAAAATTCATGGAACAAGCTGTATTGTGGGTCCCCATGGCCACCAATGGCCAGTGACTGCCACAGTGGATAGTGCAGAACGGAACATGCCCATCATCATGGGGAGCTCCGCCGGACAGCACTGTGATGGACGAGAGGTGTTGCCACCCTGGGCCTCCTACTGTTATGTCTGCCGAGCACTTCCAGGTGCTGGGCTCTGCATTAATGCACACAAACTACGCAACTCGGCGATGTAGGTACTACCATGCTACCATGCCCATTTCACGTATAGGGACACTGAGTCCTAGAGAAGTCACATCACGAGTACTGTCACATAATAAACCAGAGCAACATGCTGGGCGAAAGAGCAAGGGATCCTTTGTTAATCCGTTAGTATGTCTGCTCTATGTTAAGAAGTAGTGAGCAGAAAGGAGGCGTGCAAGTATAATTTAGGTACAGGGTTAGGGTTAGGGTTAGGGTTACCAAATGTATGTTTTCCACATCTGGTTTGTTTTGTTATTGTTCCAATATAGAATACAAACCTTAGCTTCAATCTGTAAATGTAATTTTAAAATTTATATTTTTAGGCTATATAATCCAGAAGAATGTTTCTTAGATTGTGTTTTACTTAAAAGCTTTTTAAAAATAAGTAGTATTTAGTCCAGCTGCTACACCCAAATAAATACTCAATAAAATAAATATTTTCTTCAAAATAAACATACATATTTCTAAATGTTGAGCAAGAATTTTTTAAAGCTATGTTAACATAGTTTGATTATGCTGCCTACACAATAATCTGGTCTTTGGTGGGAAAAAAAGAAGCACTTATTTCATTATGCAGATACAGCATTAACAGATCAGTCAGCTCCTGAGCCGTGTACTGAAATACTATAAATGAAATTATTTTTAAAGAGAAGAAAATTTACAACAAGACCCCTTCATAGGGATGCTGTTGTCATGCACTTAATCCAAGAAGCAGGTAACTGGGAGCATAGCTTGCTGGGTCCAGGTGTGCGTGTGTGTAGGCTTCCTTCTGTAGACCTGACTGGCCTGCATGACAAGTGGTTCCAGTGACTTCTTTGGGGATTGGAGACTACACTGCCACCCTAATGATGTTGCTTTTGTTTTCCCCTTGACTATTCAATAGGCCAGAAGTAAATGTGAGGAAATATTCTGGCTGCCTCAGAGATATTGAAATTTCGAGAACTCCATACAATATCCTCAGCAGCCCTGACTACGTTGGTGTTACCAAAGGATGCTCACTTGAGGTTGGTCCATTTCTCAAGATTCCCGAACACAGGCTTAGCATATTTCGCTTGCTTGGTGTGAGTGCTGTTCTGAGGATCAGTCCTTTCTTAATATATTGTAGACTTCTGTAAGTCCTGGTCTTAGCTATGCACAGATGATAAATTTTGAATGAAGATTTAAAATTCTGCTTCATGTTCACAAATGTCTAGTACTTCATCACATATATCTTTAGTATTAATATCTCTTCTATTTCTCTTTTCCTTTCCAACACTTTTCCTCGATTTTTGCATCGATTTTAAATTGATCTTATTTTTCTATATGATATATTATTTTATATGTTTCTGTATAGCTTTATTAGCAACATTAATTTTTCTCTAGAATGTATTGCAAACTTAAACAGCAAGTAGTTCTTTATAGCATAACTACTAGCTTTGAAGTCTACAGTTTTGAAGTCTACCATCTTGTCTTTGAAATAACTTAGATGAGGATCTGTGGTATCCGAGGCCCCCAAAGATTTGTTGACATGAACACAACAGCCCTTGTTAACTGAATTTCTCAGGATCTCTCTGTTGCCAAAGCAGGCTACAGGCACCCTGGTTCCACTGGGCTATTCTGCACTGACTCTTCAGTTTGGGCTGACCCTTGTGGAAAATTGGAACTTTGTAATGTGGAAATGTGGAAAGGGTCCAAGGCATAGCTTTGCTCTAATAAAATAAAGCTGTAACCAGGAGCCAATGGTCAACAGCAAACATTAGTAGGGATTTTATAGGATCTCCGTAGTGATGAGCTTTTTCAACTAAGAAAACAAGAAAACGTACACTATGAAGCACACGTTTTTAATTACCCTGCTATGGTACGACTGTTCGTTTTGGCTACATCTTCCAAATACAATTATTTGAAAGTACTCCAGTATAGTTCAAGGAAATGAAGAGAGGACAGGAAAAAGAAAAAGTGAAGCTGCCTTCAGAGCAGTAGAGGTTAAAGCCTGAAACAGAACTCTCAGCGCCTTCTTTGTTCATAGCTGCAGGCTCCAATTTAGAACTGGCTACAGACAGCCCCCCTGGGTTTAGGAGTCAGGAAAAGAGAATACACACAGAATTAAGCCGAAGGGTCTCGCCTGGCTTCCGAAGGAAATTTGTACTGAGAATTTCAGTCTTCAAAGCCCAGCTCTCATCCACCTACATGAAGATGAGAGACTTCCCAGAACCCGAGCTGCCTGCGTGGGTGGCAAGGGTGATTCTATGATGGCACTGCCCAGCAACCAAGAAGCATTTCACAACCAAAATGGGCAGCAGAAATTTAACACAGATAAATATTGAAAACACAGTTTTATTTGATCGAAAACTCCCTGAATTGAAAAGTAGAATAGAAAGTAGATGATACATTTTTACCAACTCTTCTATATTTAACTCGGCTTGAAACACCAGGGGAGGAAAAATAGCCCACAGGAGAAGATGCCTTGCTTTTACACAGTAAGATCCAGGACTTTCAGGATGAATATTTAAAGCATTTTATATGCCCAACAGTGTGTATGTGCTTAAATAAATGCTAGAACATTTATACTGTGGGATGAACTCCAGCCATTAAAATTGCATTTACTGATAGAGAGCTGTCCACCATGTGTGTAAATGAAAAAAGATGATACGAAGTCATACGTCTGTCATGATTCCATTTCAATATGCAGGAGGCCAAAGGAAGAAGGCGAGGTTGGAAGGGTATGATGCATGAATGAATAAATTCTACAGAGCTCTATGCATCTGCATAGAAAGAAGGAGAGGGAACTTTCTTCCTTTTTTATCTGGTCACTTTCTGAAGCACAACTATATTAACTATGTGACCAGCAAGAACCATGTTATTATTTCATTGTGAAAATTTAAAAATGTAAAAATGGGACAAACAATGTTTGGTTTATTTACTTTTGAGATTTAAGTTGTATTTGGTTTCTAAAATGTATTCTAGAGAATATTTATACACTTGATAGCAATAAACATCTTCCGCATCGACTCCTCGTGGTGAAGAATATAGAAATAAACTGTGCTCACACTCATCTTTAAAATACAAAAAAAATGAACAGGTAGAGTGTATTCAAAAGGTGAATTATAGTATTTTCAAGGAAAACAATAATATAGATTTAAAATGAAAGAAAATGTTGTCTACCAATGATGTTCTCAATATTTTAAATCAAAAGTTCCAGATGAAAAGTCAAGGCCAGAATTTTATTTTAAACCAGTCTGCTCAGAAGATTCAAAGTAATAACTAGAAATAATGTTTTTTCAGTTTCCTTTGAGTTTTCCATGTAACCATGGGTTTTCATGCTTCTAATGCTACAGTGTATTTTCTTATCACATTGAGTACATGAGAAGGAAGAATGAAATGGAGAAGTCAACTTAAATTTTCATTTCCAATAATTCCTTCTTTTCTTTTCCCCACAGAACGTGTACACCGTGAGCTTTCCCAAGCCAGGTTTTGTGGAGCTGGCCCCAGTGCCCATTGGTGTAGGAACTGAAATCAATCTGTCCTTCAGCACCAAGAAAGAATCAGGGATCATCCTCCTGGGAAGTACAGGGTCCCCAGTACCACCTAGGAGGAAACGGAGGCAGACTGGACAGGTAGCCCATCCAGCTCAATGCTTTTGCATTTTTATATTGCTACCTTTTAGCTCCCATCTTAGCTAACCAAAAATAACATTCTACCCTCACGCTGGCCTGCTGATTCTCTCAGATCATTTTCTTGGCTTCTCTAGATTTTCCTGTTGGTCACTTCCAGGTTTGACTCACACCTATATTTGCATGTATTTCACACAGGTCAACATATGCATATATAAAGACGAAAGCTTAAATCAAGTTGTATTAATGTTTTCTGCTGTCTGAGTCCAGCTTTATACGAGATCTGTGCATGTTTAGCTAGGATTCCTTAAATTGACATTGAAAGAATTTCTTCTAGTATCAGTTGCCCAGGTGCACTAGCTGTGGCGATACAGTCTGTTGAGGACACAGAGATGGACAGGAAGGGGCTTGGCTAGGAGAGGCCAGAGCACAACCAAAGTGGACAGAGATCATTACAGCTCAAAGACATTCAAATAAAACTTCAAGTGCACACTCTTTGCGAGAATATACCTGAGCATTTATTGTCTTTTGTATAGTACTGTGGATTGAACCCAGGCCCCTTGCACTGAGCTACATTGCCAGCCCTTTTTTTTTTTTTTTTTTTTTTGGTACTGGGGATCGAACTCAGGTCCTTGTGCTTTGCACAGCAGGTGGCGAAACCACTGAGCTAAATCCCTGGCCCCCAATCAGCCCTTTTCTTACTGAGACAGGGTCTCACTAAGTTGCTGAGCTGAAACTTGTGATCCTCCTGCT
This sequence comes from Heterocephalus glaber, assembly GCF_000247695.1. Next base: position 3,754,209 of record NW_004624753.1, read on the forward strand.
TCAGCTTTCCTTGATTCCCTTATTCTTGAGTGCTAAGAATACAGGTGTGTGCCAACATACTGGGCTAAACTTGAGTATTTATGTCCCCCAATCATTTGATTCTACTAAAAGCAATCGCTCAGCTACCAGATTTGAGTATCAGAACACTTTACGCCCTTGTAATTTCCTCAGTCTCTTCAACCATATTTCAAATTTTAATTTCTTCTGTTTAATCTAGTTTTTGTCAGGGAAAAGGTTCATCCTCTGCCATGATCAGAAGACTGGAATGCTTAACAAATACACCCTTAAATATGCACACACTCTGTAAATCAGGTCGTGCAGTTTTGTATTTTATGCATCTTTTAAATTAATCTTAGAATTTAATATTATTAGTCAATAATACACTAAATAGTATTTCTTTCGCTAAAAATAATAAAGCCTACACAAAAGTATTAGCAAGCAGAATCAAAGAGAGAGACGCATACAACAATGGACAGAAGCTATGAATGGACAGTTCATAGAAGAAAAACATTGATTTCAAATGGTTTTTTTTAAATGTTCAACCTCATTGTAATGAGGAAAGTCCAACTCCTACCCACACTAGATTTTACACCCACCAGAATGGCAAAACTAAGAGGGGTGATAATATACACTGTCAGAAAGAGCTTGGTCGAAGGGAATTCTTGTCCAATGCACACGGAGCGAGTGAATGGCTACAGTCACTTTGGAAGATGATTTGACACTGACTTATAAGGTGCGTATGTGCTTGGTGACACGTCAGAAATTCCACTCCCAGGTATACCCCACACTCTGCACAAATGCACAGGAGACGTGTACCTGAATCTTCATAGAGACATTTCTTATGACGACAGAAAAAACGGAAACAACCCAAGTGTTCTTCGGCTGGAGAACAGATAAGCGAACTGGCACTTTTGCCTAAAAGCAGTAGTAACAAGGGTAAATTATAAGTAAACAAGACAACACGGGTGAATAGAAACTAAAAAGAAATGAAAACATACCACATAGTGTATGATACCATTCTTCTAGACTTCTAGTATAAGAAGCATGAAACAACATATTATTTGAAAATACATGTGTGAATTTACAAAAACCATTTTTCAAAAGCATGGGAACCATAAACATAAAAATCGACATTAAAGGTTACCTGTGAAATAGGGAAGCAGGGTAATGGATGGAGAAGAAGCTCATAGTAGATAAAACCTTATTTTCCTAAATTGATCAGTAGATTCCAGGACAGATTTACTGCAGTGAGACCCAACTTCATCATTTACATGTGGGCCTCTGACCTTGTGAGAAACATATCAAATCGTCATAATAAGAAGCTTTTGAACAATAGGCGATGAAGTTTTATTTCCTACTGCATATAATAATCACTGAATAAATATAAAATATAAAGGCTCTCTTGGATTCTTTATCCTTTTATCTTGAAAATTATTTTCTCACTATTGCAAATGATAAGCTAGATATAAAAAAAAGGATCAGACCAAACATTCTGAAATCGATTTTCACACAAGCATACGTGTTTTCTTGGTCATTCTTCAATAATTAAGCACCATCTACTAGCTTTATATTTCTCCTCCTTAAGACTAAATAAATAGAACTGAATCACCATTTTCCGGGATAGTTCTCACAACAGAACATATTCCTTTTCAAACTATCAAAATTAGGATATATTAAGCACTATAGTACAAAGTAAATTGGAAATTAAACTTTAATGGCAATGAATATCTAGTTTTTAAAATCAAACAGTAATTGCTATCTAAAAGAGGAAACAATGTTAAGTACTCCAAGTCTGTGGTAGAATCAATGCTGACTAAATTGACATGGTGTAAGTGTCCCAGCTCACAGTTCTGACATCCACGGGGTTATTTGTGACTGTGTTCTGCTAAATGGGTTTGAGATACCAAACCTTCCCATCAGCTAAGGAATTTTTCAGCGAATAGTTTGTAGTTGCCCTTTGGAGAACAGTGAATGCTAAGCAATCCAGAGGCTTCAAGCATTTTTTCCTAGGCACTACCTGTTTATAGGATTTAGTAAATTATTGAAAACATGGTGATGTTGATCAAAACCGTCACTGCTGCCACTGATCACTCATGGAGGACCGAGTTATTGTTGCACAGCAGGTGGCCTCGTATCCAGAAGAAAGGGAAGCGCATGTGGCATCAGCTTTGGGGAAGAAGACTACATTCAAGCTCCCCAGGGTTCGTAATTGGATATCAAAACCATTCTGGTTGCTACGGCAACAAAAGCAAGGAGAAAGTAGGCATGTTTGTGGATGAAAAATTGTCTCCCTTTTTTCTAAACGTGGGAGCCAAGTAATATGTTTGTGATAGCAATCTCTTCCACCAGATTGGAGAACAAATTGAAGTCTGAACTCTCAAAATGCCATGAGGCGGAGAGGGGATCTGATGGTCAGAAGCGAGCTACCTACTTGGGAACATAAGGGAGGGCTCTGTGGATACACCATTGTTTCCCGACCGGTTTTGTAAGTCAGAGGACCCACACGAGCTCGGCTGTTATGTTCAGCATCACAGCCTGCTTGGCAGAGAATAGCTATATTACTTTCCACATCCTCTGACAAGCAAAAACAGTAAATGATTAGAGAGACATTTCCAGCTCCTTTAACAACTCTGTTTGAGAAAAGATTGCATCATAATTCCTCAGGTAAGATCTCAGACAGATGCTTCTCTGTCACTACATCACAGATGAGACTCCTGTTTAATCTTGGACTCCCATGTGTTGTTTCAGGCCTACTATGCCATCCTTCTCAACAAAGGCCGCCTGGAGGTGCATCTCTCCACTGGGACCCGGACAATGAGGAAAACTGTCATCAGACCGGAGCCAAGTCTGTTTCATGACGGGAGAGAACATTCTGTTCATGTGGAGAGAACACAGGGGTATCTATCGCACTCGAGTACTTACTGTTGTAACTAATGTCAATGTCTCTGCTAGCATCAGTCGCCCCCTGAGCCTCCATGCTTGTGTGCTTGTGTGTGTGTGTGTGTGTGTGTGTGTGTGTGTGTGTGTGCGTGAGCACACTGTGCATTGCAAATGAGGAAGTAGTTTAATTTCCTCCTTTTTATATTTCATGCTTGGGGAACCTCATTGACTCGTCCCCTTAGGAATTCTGCTCCTAACATTTTTATTCTGTGCAGTTCTCCTGCCCACCTTTAGAACAACCAAATGCAACTTCTAAAGCTATAGACTTAAAAAATCTCTCCCTCTGCACCTCTCAAATATTCTCTTCTCCAATAAGGTATACACATAGTGACTATGCAGAATAGCTCGGCTGGAGCCAGCAGCCTTTGGCAGCTATTTCATTCAGGTTCCAAAGCATTTGTGGCAGCTGCGTAGAAACCTGTCATGCATAGGGAATGTGGCAGCAGCTGCTCTACCTACTGAGCATCTTATGTGTCTACCTCATCCTGTCCCTTCCCCACAATTAAAGGAGAGGAGGAGAATGGTGGCCACCCTGAAATCCATCCATGGAGCTCACCTCTCTACAGATCCATGGTTCCCAGCATCGAGCCACCAAAATATCCTTAGCAGTACACAAGCTCATTTCTCATTTCTGCAAAACATTGCCAGACTGTATATTCACTTCCTTGGCAAAGCTATCTATGTTTTTCATCAAAATATAGTACCACAACTCAGAGAGGTTATTAGCTCAGAAGGACAATCTGAGTAAACAAAAACAGAAGCCTGAAGACTTCTAGGTCCACAAACCTCCAAACCAGCAATCCACTTTTTGGACTGAAGGGATAGAAAAGAAATGGAAATCAAATTTAAAGGAACCTCAAAACACAGAGAGTACTTTCGAATGCAACAAGTGTATGAATGTGTAGCAATAGCTCAAATAAGCAGTTGCTATTCTGTAGTTAAAGATCTATATTTTCTAATTATTCTATCATGTGGATAGCAGTTTAGACAAGTAATAAGGATTTCTTATCTTCTAAGTAAATGATGAAATTTTGCTTGGCTCCTTTTGTTATTATTATGTAGAGCATTAGGTTGTGGACTAAAGTGATACTAAGCATTCATGCTGAGTGACTATGAGCCGAGATGTTTAAAAACCATGATTAAGATAAATGACAGATCGATATTTGGACAAACTCAGAACTTTTGCTAACCTAATACCCAGATATCATAGTCATGATTTCTAGGGAAAAGGGAAGACTGGATTTTCTCATTTGAAACTTAAAGAGTGCTTCGGAATACCAATTTTACATGTCTTCTAGACTAGATTTTAGGCCCTTTGCCACACTTTAATCCTTCTTATTATGGGAAAGATTTTTTTTTAAGTAAAGAATTTAAAATAGGCAAATGCATATTTGAGAAATGTCATTGACCAAAGAATTTTTGAAATTCCTAAATGTATTATGATGTTGTACTAAGGTGTCCTTTTAACAGGTGCTTCTTCAGGAAGGGCATTTTATTATGCCAGCTTCACAGATGTTGACCATAAATCCAACCTTTATTTGATTAAACTTGCTGTAAAGTACATCCCTGAAAACTGGTCATTCGGTTAATTGGCCACACAAACAAACAGTTTTGCCATTCACTGTTAATTACAGGATAATGTATTGGACATATTAGAGTGTAGTCACTGAACTCTGTGGCAAACAAGGATACATTTGCCATCCTAACATCTTCTTTAGAGCTCTGAGGTCAAAATGTAATCGTCTCCTATTCTATAGAAGTAGTGATTAACTGGAAATCACAAATGACCACATAAACTTCACTCAGAAACAAATCGGTGCTTCACATGCCAATTCTGTCATATGGTCTGGATCAAATATAGACAATCTTTTAACTGTTTTAAATGTATGCTAGAAGTATATTAATATCCTTTCAACAATGATGAGAAAGTATTAACTAACTTGCCCCAAATCACATACTGGAAACAACACAATAGGTTACAAACCCAGCTACATATAAATACTTCCATCCATGCTTGGCCAACTATTTATTTGTACCTTTTTTGTGACCTTAAAGATTCATAGGATTCCATGTTGATGATGAGGAACTATTACTAGTTTAGAAACATTTAATTTCACCAAGCACTATTCAGACTATCATCGGCAGTCATCATTTCTTTTCCTAAAGTCCTGAATAAAATGGTAATTTTAATACCACCTTGTAAAATAATTGGAATTTTACCAATTGTGGGGCAACATTTTCAGTATTGACCTTTTCTCTCCCTGCTTTGCCTCTTTTTACTCTTCCTTCCTCGATCTTTTTCTTTTTCCATCCCTTCCTCTGGAAAAATCTTACGTCAGTCACTTTGTCATCTAATTTCTGGATACTCTGATGACCCCTCCCTGTCATAACTGCTTTGCCATGTGTCCCTTCCCCTGGAGTGGTCCCAGTGGGTAATAGTTCTAGGGACAAAAATATTAAATCTCAAAGGCCTGAAATAGCTGTGTAGGCAACTTCTTAGGAGGAATGGAGTTGAGTCTCATGTGTTCTAGAATTGGGCTAAGGACCACAAAGTTTCATGAAATGTTTCAGAAGGAATTTAGGATTTCCAGAATGAGATCATGATTTGGACTCTGCAATCCAAACATTTGCTTGCTTAACAACCAAAATGTGTTCAATCAAAATTTTGAATTATATTTTTTGTGTAAATTACAAATGTCAAGGCACTTCTTTTAATATGTTCTTCCACATATCCATGCCAATTGGTGGTGGCTTGAAAACATCTTGGACCAATATGTCAAACACATAAGAAACAGAATGTAAGTAATAAAACATTTAATTATGAAATTCTGAGGATCAACCACTGAAATTGTAAAAGAAAGAACAAATGCAGCTGATCTCTCACAATATGGATAGGTAATGCAATGTTTAAAATGGTATTTTGCACAAAGTTGTTCCTCAGCAGAAAACATCATTAAATAAAATTGAAAATTGAAACACCAGAATTATTATGGACATGTTAGTAATATCCTTCTCTACCAAAGAACTAAGTAAATTGTTAGGATGCGATGTTTCCAGAATGTAAAATGCAAGTGGGATTCGGGTGTAGTAGTCTGGCAGTGCTTTTATTAAGGAAGACAGCCTTGGGCAAACCCTGAATTCAGTAGAAAGACAATCTTTAATAGTGGCACAAAGGGCCAGCGATTTAGCTCAGTTGCGCCTCACCTGCCTGGGAAGCGCAAGGTCCTGAGTTTGATCTCCAGTACCGAAAAAGAAAAAGAAAAAAAGAGTGGCATGAACCTTTCCTTGAAATCCTTGGGAACACTATTTCATCATGTTCCTAAGAGGTTGCATCAAATCCAAGAAGAAAAGGTGTGGGACGGGGTTCTCAGTGAGTCACTCATACCCAGCAGCGAGCGGTTTTCTAGAAGTCTCAAGCCACCAACCCTCTTGGCAATGAAGTTGAACCTCTTGGTCTTTGCCAATGCGTTCTTTTTTAGAGCCCGCTTGAAAAAGAAAGTCACTTCTCTCTATTTTCCCTTTGAAACTAAATCTGGCTGGCCCCTCTACACCCCTTGAAGAGTGACATTTTGAGCCATTATAAAATCCACCTTTGTTCTATTTTCTTGCTTTTGAATAGTACCAAAGTGGATTCATAGTTCAGTGGTAATTCATAGCACTGTTTTCTTAGTTCATCGTTTGCAGTCATATGTGTGGGTTTTCTTTTTCTTATAAAATCAAGTAAGATGACATGTTAAGTAAGACTGAGCTTTCCACCCCAAGTACTTTGGTTTTCTCTTCAAATAGAAAGTGAGTTTTCAGTAATCCACTTATAATCCCGGGGCTAGTGAGTAATGCTTATGACTAATGGCATCACGATGCCTGTTGGGACTTAGCACAAAACAGGCTTGCATTAAAAAAGAGAAAATGCCTTCAGCCATTTTCATCTTCTGAATGTTGTCTTTTGATTCTTTGCTCCGGGAACCAAAGATTGTTGTGAATAAATAGCATGAGGTTCTTAATTGGTAGTGTGTGTTATCTCTCATAAGCAAATTACGGAAATTAATGAAACAGCCACTAAGGAAAATCATTGCAAGGAACAATTAGCATGGTGTCCTTGGTCGCCTCTTCTATTCAAAACCCGGCAGCTACGCTCTGTATAAAACACCATGCACGTGTTTGCTCTTCATTCCTGCAGTCTGAGCTCTCAGGAGTACAGTTTGTCCCCTAGCAAGAAGATAATAGCTTGCACAAACCGAGAAATAAAGAGACAAACAAAATGTGACCCCGTGCCGTGCTAAACCCACTGATCCTCCAGCAGTTAGACATCGGCACGCAGCACAGAAGCGGGCTCTCCCAGCTCACGTGTGGGGCCGAAGACCACTGCTATCAACTTCGCCCGAGACTCATGTTGCTGCTGCACTGTTGTCTGGTCTTGGCAAAATTGCAGGCAGAGTTCATAAGAGACGCGTGGCACAAAATTTCTGGGAAATGAGAGTCCGCAGTCACCCAGTCTGGGCTCAAAGCTATGGGAATAAACAATGGTGGGGGTGCAGGAAAGAGATCTCCAACTGTACTGAACATTGTGTGATTTATATTCGTTTCTTTTACATGTTTTGTCAGCATCTTCACTGTTCAAGTTGATGAAAACCGAAGACATATGCAAAATCTAACAGTTGAACAGCCCATTGAAGTCAAAAAGCTTTTCGTGGGGGGTGCTCCACCTGAATTTCAACCTTCCTCGCTCCAAAATATCCCTCCTTTTGAAGGCTGTGTATGGAATCTTGTTATTAACTCTGTGTAAGTGACTTTATGTTTTTTTTTCAAATATGATGTTCACTCTTGCATCTACATTATGCAGAGCCATAGGGGAAGGAATCCATGAAGATCTTTAGTTTAGCCTTGGAATACTGCACTAATGACCTCAAAGGAGACACGGGGAGGATGTCACTTAGTTGTAAAGAAAGGAAAACAGAAAGATAAGAAAAAAATTCATTTTAATTATATTTGTTTAGCCCCATGGACTTTGCACAGCCTGTATCCTTCAAAAATGCGGACATTGGTCGCTGTACCCATCAGAAACCTGGGGAGGATGAAGAAGGAGCCATTCCAGCTGAAATCATTATCCCACCTGAGCCAGTGGCCACCCCGCCGCTCCCTACACCCACCCCTGAGCTGGCGCACGTAAGTGGTCACATTCCCACTCTCTGGACTTTTAGCCAGCACTGAGTCACTTTCTGAAAAGTTGTCCAGATGTTTAATATATAGTGTCCTCTGCTGCCAGAATCGGAGAGAGGATAACCTGTCTACAAAAATCTCTTCACATCTTCCTTGCAATAGTACTTGTATTTATACATCAGTTCTCCTTTAATTTTTATGTTTATAAAATTATACATCTTAAGTTGAAAAGTTGCAGAGCACAGAAATATCTAGAATCAAGAATAAAAGGCACTTAAATTCCCATACACAGAGGCGATCATATCAATTTCAGGCCCTTTCATTTGCATTTTACACAATGGCTGTCATGCCACATATAACCTTTGTATCCCAATTTTTAAAACTAATAATACAAAGTTAAAATAATTTTTTTCTAAGCATCATGTAAAGGTGTATGCCTAATATGATTTTCTATTATGTGTGTACACAGTAAACTCATACACAATACATATCAGAACTTGTGTTCTCATCATATAACCTGTTTTCAAATCCCGGCTTTCCAACCTACCTACCATGTAAATTTGCCACTCTGGGTCTCCATTTCCTCATTTGTGAAGTGAAGAGATGAATCACACATATGTCAAATTGCTATTATCAAAACTTTTAAAAGATAATGTTTGCCAAGAACCTGGCATAGACCAAGCATTTAATATACAGCATAATTAGTATACACTAATGATGATAAGGCCTGTTTTTTCAAGTATTTACTGAGTCGGGCACTAGCTAAACAATTTCCATTCAGAGTTACATATAATACTCTTGACAGCTCTGTAAAGTACAAGTTGTGAGTCCACTTGTAGTTGATTTGCTAAGAACGAGCTGTTTTAAGTCACTAACCAATCCACGCAGCGAATAAATGTCAAGATAGGAATTTTAATCCAGTGGGTCCAGCTCCAGGGTCCAGCCCGTTACCACTGTGACATTCTCCTCTTGTGATTTATTCTACTCTGAACGGCCCATTGTGGGCCATTTAGGGCTTATCCAGCTTGTCACTGTTAGAAAGTATACTCTGATGAGCACTTCCATGAATCAAGCTTTTTCGTCATTTCTGATTGTTTTCTTAAAATAGATTCTTAGCTGAGGAATGATGCAGCCAAAGGATGAGGAGGTCTAAGGCTTTCCGTATATATATCTAAACTTCCTTCTCTAAAAGTTACATCAACTTGGGTTCTCACTACCATGGATCAAAGAGTGTCAGTTTCACCATATTCTTAGCATCATATCTACAATTCACTGCTTCAGCATGTTGTCAAACTTGGTCACTTATTCTAAGCCTCACTTCAGCCTCTGTGAAATGCAGGTCTCACTCTTTTGCCTACTACACAGAGTTACTGTAAAATCATACGTGTGGAAGTTCTTTGAGAACTGAAAGAAACACATCCACCGAGACGCTCTGAGAAATACCTACTTTTACTGAGCAATTAGTGTGTGTCCTGCATCCTGGTAACATTCTATATCCATTGCTTCATTTGGTCTCCACAAGATATTAATTGTTTATATTAGTGCCATCTCACAAAAGAAAATATCTAAGATCATGCACAGTGATCTTCAATGGCCATTAGTGATGCTGGGTGATTTTCCCCGAGGCATCACCGAGATTCTCTAGTGGCTTTCAAAATGTTCCCTCCATTCTTTCATGATGTAGCTTCCGTCTGGATCCTTCCCCAGCATGAGGCACCTTCTCTTTCCTTTATATATCATAAAATCATGAATAGATGATTTTGATCTTGGATTCTCATATCTCCTTATAAAACCAGTTCTAGAAGAAATAGAGTCAAATTTGTAAGCAACTGACTTAGCTATAAATCATAACTGGCAAGAGCCATGGAAATCATCTGGTCCAATCAGCTTATTATACCTGGACAGGAATTCCTTCTGTATGGTTACAGGTGAGGACTGACAAGCTCTGAAGACTTCACTCACACGCATTCTCCAGGGCCATGGGCAGGCGGCTCTGGCTGTTAGCCTTTCGTTAGACTGGAATCAAGCTGCAAACCCATCACTTCCAGTAATGATGGGTTTCTATAGCCATATTCACTAGCATAATGTTTTCAAAGATTTTAAACTACCAAGTTCTTCTGGTTCCTGTGGTAAATATGCTATTAGCGTATTATTTGTATGACCTAATTTCTAATTCTCATATCCCCAGTGATCAACATCTTAAGTTTGGAATATTTCTTAAAACATCTAGATAGACTATACTACTCAAAATGAAGTGTCCAGTTTGGGGTGACACTGAGACCCCTCCCTCTCTTTGTCTCTTATCATTCTTTTGTGAGTGCATCTAAGAATTTTTAATGTTTATAACAGATGCACTGTGCTGCTTACTCCTAATCTGGCACCATATTCCATCAAACAAAACATTGTGAGCTTCATTAAAACTAGAATTTTCTCACCCGGACCTCTCATCCTGTACGTGTTGCTTTGGTTTAGATTTTTACAGGAGATCCCTGGTGGCCTCCACTGATCACCTCACTTTCCTATGAGCCCATGCAAACTGCTCTAGGGCGTCTCAACCACATCCTTCTGTAGAGTCTAAAGATCACATTTGTTCTGCGACAAAATTTTTTACTATCTTTGAGTTTTGGAACTCAGAGAACCTTGAACCTTCTGCTCTAATTCCAGTTTCTGCTTTGTCTCAATGGTACCTGGTTTGACTTTTCCAAAAACATACCATTTCACTTAGCAGTCAATATTAAAGCAAGAACTGAGTAGCAGCTCAACTGTTTGGCCTAGAAGGAATTATAAAGCATCATAGCTAGAAAACACCTGATAGAGCCCAAGCCTTAAGTTACACGTGAGAAAGTTTACGTCATGATCCACAGTTACACACATCATGGGAGTTGGCACGAAACCCAGACATCTAAACTCTACCTATCTCCCTGTGTCTTGCACGTTGTAGTTATTTATGGCTTTTGTAGTCAGAATTACAGTTTTAGAGCTGTATGTATCTATACACACATACATATCTTCTCTTTCGATGTTATTTATTTCTGTCTTTTTTATAGGAAAATGAGTCATCTTTTTAAAGGTTACTAAAAGTTAAAGGCTTAGTGATTTATCTTATAACAAATATTTATTTTAAAGAGCCTAATAAGTGCAAAGATGAATAAGATATTGTCTTTGCTAGCCAAAGAAGAGAGAGAGAGAGAGAGAGAGAGAGAGAGAGAGAGAGAGGAGAGAGAACTGACAACTGACTTTTCTCCTACAGCCCACCTGAATTTACTCTGGCAGGTGACTTAGCCCAACGAAAAATAAGTTAATAAGATCTCCCTTAATATTAGGAAGTAAGTTACACCTTGTGAGCAAATCGCCTAGCACAATAACTGGCTCTTAGTAACAGGCCATTGCCTTCTTCTACGTGAACTAGTTAGTTTAACCCTGCACACTTTTTGAGTGGGAGCAGCAGGGGGTGTTGGGAAGTATCCTATCTTTAAGCCATTTCAAAACTCTAACCTGATATGAGTATTAGATCTTGTTATGGTTCAGATCTAAAATGTCCCTGAACGTTCTCATACTCCAAGGTGGGGCTTTTAGAAGATGATTGGCTCATGGGAACACTGGCAGAGGGAAGCTGTCCACCACATAGTGTCCAAGAAACACAGAGAGGAGAAGCGGGGGACAAGAATACACCCTTCCAGGTCACGACCCCAGTGACCCGCCCCTTCAGACCAGGCCCCACCTTGAACAGAGGCTTTGAGGGACATTTTAGATCCAACCACAACAGATTTCAACTTTCCCATCATTATCAAGTCTTCCCATTTTCTTATCAGAAGTTAGAGTTTTAAGGATTATTTGTGAATTGAGACTCAAGGGAATTTTGGAGGTGGGAACTGTCCCATATATGAGCCCCATTGCTGTCTAGTACAGCTGACAGCCAGAATCTCCCCAGTGACTTTGATTTTCTCCTTTCCACCCCTCATCCCCAGCCCACCAGCAGCTTACAGGGGGCGGGGGGGGGGGGGTCCTGAGGAAGTCTCTCCCTGCAAAGGGATCAGTCAGTCCCTTGGGTGACTTGAGTTACACCAGCACAGACTGTATACAGAACCCTGCAACCATGCTGTCTCACTGCCATCTCTTTCTGCTTCTCTCTCGTTCTTAGCCCATTTAGATCTGGTTAAGACTAAAAACCCCATGTATTATATTTGTAGATATTTCTCTACAAATATAAATATACTAGGATGATGGAGACCCAGGTCTGTAATAATCTGGGTTTCCAGTATTACAGAAATCTGTCCGTGTGTCAAAATGTGGCAAGTCCTCTGCAGATACACACCCTGTTTAGGCCAAATCCTCATAACAAGTGTGGCCTGGGTAGATTTGTATACAATGAGCTGGCTACAGTTTTTTTGTACTTGAATCTTATTGAAAAGTTGGCCTATGAACCTCAAAGTTTAAAATGTGGAAATTAAGAAGAGTCACGTGAGTAACCTTATCAGCATTGTGCTGATAAGGGCTCTTTGGGAATTGAGGGAAAAGAAGCAAACAAAGAAGAGAAAATAAAACCAAAAAAGTGATTTCTTGGGCCAGGGATTTGGCTCAGTGGTCTCTCCACCTGCTGCGCAAGTGCAAGGACCAGAGTTCAATCCCCGGTACCAAAAAAAGAAAAAAAAGGGATTTCTCTAGCAACTTTAATACCACAATATGAAAAGCTAAGTACAGTCGAAGCCAAAGGAGAAATTGATTGGATACTGATGTGTATTTAAAGGGAAAACACTCTCCATACTTCAAGGAATCTCTCTTCAGACATTAAATGTGTAAATATCAAGGAAAATGCCCAATACCCACCCAAAGAGCTCATGTTCATGGGGTTAACATAATCCATTTCCCAGTAAACAGCTTGAGTAGGAGGGAATTCTGCATTTCAGGGCATTGAACTCACTGCTGTAAAAAGTATCTCTCTCCAAAAAAAAAGTTTCTCTCACTTAGCACTTAGCCAAAAACAAGGCCATCTCAAATAGGCATCAGATGTGATTTTTTTTTTTTTTTTGTCCACAATTTAGGGAGATTATTGACTCAGGAAAGAAAAACAAATTATGCAATTTTGTGATGATTCTTCATTTGTACTTTCAAGAACAACAATGGCAGTTTCGATAAATGTAATTTAAATCCTATCTAAATCCAAGGGATGCTCATTAGTGAATTCTATGCTACCTTGAATCCAGTATCTTGTTTCCACCCGTCAGTCACCAACCAGCAGTTAGGAATGACCACTGCCTTATTCGCACCTAAAATCGAACAGGATGAAACTGGTGTTTAATCTTCCGGGAGCCGGTTCTTTGCGAATCTCCCCAGCCCGTCCAGTTCTCAGCGGCAGCTGCGCCTACCCAGACTCGCCCAGAGTCCAGCGCCGGCAGCTGCAGCGCTCCGAGCGTCCTCCAGCTCCCGCGCTCTTGTAGTATTGCAGGAGTCCCCACTAGGTGGCGGAATTGTAACGTGCTGAGATTGATGAGCTCTACTGAGACTGGTTTTTCTTTTTATTGTTGTTGTTTAAACACATTTCAGAGATCAGCGTTTCCAAACCAGCACAGGAAATCATCGAGGCCTAAGGCCACCCCTCTGGCTCACTAGGCCGAGAAGAGGCATCATCGCCTCGCAATGGCCGCTCTTCGGGTCTTCAAATTCGCTCCCCGCCTACCCTTGTGCTTCGCTGGGTTTCCTTCCTCGTGCGAGTTGGAAACGTCCTTCCCAAGATCGGTTCAGTCCGCAAAGCGCAAGCGAGTTCTGACCCAGCCCAGTTTCTCCTCCGAGCATCGGGGCCGAAGCGGGAGCCCGGGCAGGGTGCTGGCGCCACGGGCGGCCGGGGCGATGCGGATGCGGCCCCTTCTCCTTCCAGCCGGCCGAGACGCCGCTGGACTGAGGTTACCCTGACCTCCCAATTACACCCTGAGGTAGCCAAGGAGAGAGCCCGCTTCCTCGGCGCTTCTCTGCGCTTTTCCGATTGCCAGTGTTACAGCGATGGAAGACTTTATTGAAGCAGCGCCCACAATACCCATCCTCTGCAAATCTGCGATGGCGAGCACCTGTTTGGATGTAATTAAAGAAGAGTAAATCTGCCACGGTGGCGTTTGACCTGAGGCAGAGCGATCCGTGTCTCCGCTCTCCTCCAAGCTAGGCCGCTCTCGGTGCTCAACGCCTGGTCTGCAGCCTCTGCTTCCGCCCGTCCCTCAACTCGCCCTTTGCAATGTGAGGCAAGATCCTCTAGGGGCGCTCTTCTTCCTGTTTGGAATGGCGTTCTGGGTAGTGACTCAGAAGGAGACCTGGATAAAGCGCCTGTCCTTTTCTGATCAAAGGCCTTTCCCAAAATAACAGAAGCAGGGTCTTTTCCTCTAGTAAATCTGAAAATATGTGACAAAGAACCGCCTCTCAGCTCGGAAGCAAGTTTGCAAGTGTCTGTCCCATCTACCAACAGCCAAAGGGACCCTGGCTTGGGGCTACCCTTCCACAGGCAAAGACAGAAGTTCCCCAAAACATGCAGGTGCCACCAGTGGAACACCACTCTTCACAGCTGTCACCTTGGTCGTGTAGAAGATCACATTAGAATCTCACTTCGTGTTGCTCATGTTAGAATATTACTTTATATGGACATTTGTGTACATGAACAAGTGGCTCCAGTAGTAGCAATCCTAGGGACATAAGCTACTGGTGGTTTTCCTTTAGCCTACGCATTATTGTTGTCTAATTCTTTGGGCTCCATTGGCCTTTTCAGCTTCTCAGTTTTCAGAGCTGAGAGTTTAAAGGTGTTTTAGTGAAATTCTGCCCCTGTGGACTCACAGCAGAAGGGATTCTCAAAGGTTTCTGGGGAGGACTGCAGGCCACACGTGTTTGTTGTGAAGGTCTTCAGTATAGAAAATATCTCAAGAGGTTGATTAAAGGACCCGATTCTATTAAGAGCGTAATTGTTAAACAAGGCATTAAGCCCCCAAACCCCTTCCATTTGTGCTCTTTGTAGGTAGGATAGTATGAAAGATGTGGTATGGTGTGAAAAGCAATCTCCTGGCCTCCTCACTGGGTTTTTGCATAGCTATGGGCATTTCAGCCATAGCCTGCTGTTTATAGCTCACCGTCTCCTGGAAACAGAAGGAAAATACTTCCGTGAAGACCAATTTCATACCATTTCAAAATACTTTTGGCCTTTTACCTGCTGGGGCAGAGTCTTGCAATTGACTAGGCTCCAGAGAAAACAGCAAGGCTTTTCCACAAGTGCAGATTGCCTGCTGATGAGTCATCGTGGAGGTTCACTGCTTGGGAAGAACCCCTGGCATCAAAAGCAGCTGTGGGCTGCAAGGAACCTCTGTTGCGTCAGTGCTCACCAGGACAGTGGCCAGTCCAGAGCTGTTGTGCTCAGACCTTAAAAACAGACATGTTGTTTCGAGTATGCAGGTTACTGATTTCCTCATGTACTGCACATTCTGAATGACTTCTGAAGCCTCCTGTACATCGAGCTGTCTTGTGAAAACAACAGAAAAAGGAGTTGTGGCTTTGGTTGTGTAAGGTGCCTTGATTGTTGAATTGTGCATTACAGTTGCCAAATGTGGTCCAAGGAAGCAGGATTTGCTACATTATTTGAAGGGCACAGTGGAAAATGAAAAGGAGGGGGCTCCTGATCAAAAATTATTAAGAATTTCAAAATGGTGACAGCAGAGTGTTAAAGCAAGTGACTGCTCAGCAGTGTACCTAGCTGTCCCTCTTAAGCACCCTAGGAAGCTGATCTTTGAATAGTAGCAGTGGAAATGGTATATGGTAGGTTGCATTAAAAAAGGTGCTGGGTTGCCTAGCAACTGGCTGAGGACCTGAAGGGGCTGACGTGTAGGTTGAGATAGACCATCTTGAAAGACTGAATTCATGGCAACCTTCTAGTGGGCCGATAATTTTAGAGGAAAAGTAATTGTGGGAGATGGAAATGGGGGGGTAGCAAGGAACTCATTTTCTCTGCTCTTGTAATTCAGGTGGCTAGCCTGTCATTTTCCCGTTCAGTTTTCCAGGACTAAAACTGTAAGTGAAGTAAATGTGAAAAAGAAATTGCAGTTTTCCCAGAAATATAAATAATGCTTTTCCTTAGAGGATAGTGAAAATATGAATTAATCAATAAATTGTCGAGCATACTCATTTAGCAATTCCAGGGTGTAATATAAGAAAACTGATTTATAGTCACTAAGCATTTAATAATAAGCACCTGCTATGTTATAGATTACAGAGATGAATGTGAGAGCTTTTATTCTTAAGGAATTTAAGATTATATAAGGGCATTAAGGTAATACATAAGGAACAATTAAACAGCAGTGTTACCTATTTAAAGAATGGAGTCTATAATCTCCTGTCTTTCCCTCCTTCGTATTTTACAGGGTCCTTGTGCTGCGGAATCAGAACCAGGTCTTTTAATGGGGAGCAAGCAGTTTGGGCTTTCAAGAAACAGTCACGTTGCAATTGCATTCGATGACACCAAAGTTAAAAACCAGTATGTACTATTCCACAATACTACATAAGAATGGATAAATGAAATATTGAGCATTAAGGATCTATTTATTTATTTTTTGTAATTCACTGAGTACAGTAGAGAATAGAATTATATTTGTCTGGCCCTCAAGAGCCCAGTTTAAAAAATTAGCAGCTCTGGAGATTCCTCCTGTCAGAGCAGATTTTTTTACTTCCTTCATGAAAATGCACCCATGATTTGGCATCAGTCTATCAGCATAGGAATCCTCTCATTTTCCTCTTTTCCTTTGTGTGCTTATATTTTATAGCCTCACAATTGAGTTGGAAGTGCGAACTGAAGCAGAATCAGGCTTGCTTTTTTACATGGCCCGCATCAATCACGCTGATTTTGCTACCGTTCAGCTGAGAAATGGACTGCCTTACTTCCGTTATGACCTGGGGAGTGGGGACACCAGTACTATGATCCCCACCAAAATCAACGATGGCCAGTGGCACAAGGTAGGTCTCCCCACTGTTCTCAGTGCCCTGAGGAGGGCTTCTGGTGCCTTCCCTGGTGTCTGCGCTGTTTTGCAGGTGTAGACACTAACACTGCAGCTGCCGAAATGTGACAGAGGCTAAAAATACAGCAAGCACCATATGCAACTCCTGCAACCTTGGAAAATGTGATCAGACCTGGCCTGGTGTATATGTGGCTGTTTGCATGGTAATACAGGGTTCTGCCATTGTGACACAGCTGTGGTTCCCAAACATCTGTCCACAAACAAGGGCCAGGCTGTGGGAGACTTTTCCAGTGCTCCAAGTGAGGATGGTGACACTACAGAGTACTTAATCATAAGGCTCTTGGTATTCAATTTATATTTATTTATTCTTTAAAATAAATACATTGTTTATTCTTAGATTATGTGTTCCAATATGCAGGCTGCTATTGGTCTCTCTTTAAGGAAATAATATTTGGCAAAAGTAAAAATTGGCAGGATTAAGATGAGCCCTAAGACCTACCTCTCACCCCTGTGCACATTGCTTTGAACACCAATCGTCTGGGAATCTCTACAATATCATGTTTAAAGGGCTCCAAGGTGCCATTTCTGCCAACAGTCATTTGGAACAACTTTAAAACATTGGCCTTACACCCAGAAACTGGCGACGACATGGGCACAGAAGGCTCATTTGCCAGCTTTCTATCCTGTTTGATATGACTGCAAACAGATAATATACTACCTGATTAAAACGAACACTGAAAATTTGTTTCTGCACCTGTGATGGCCTGTTAAGTAAAGTTTCCCTAGGTAGACCAACAAAATGTTTAATTTTCAGAAGCTGAAAAAAATATGATACAAACTCCAGGTCAACGCATCTGTTATCTTGGGATAAGAAACCGAATCTCCATGTTTACCTGGGAGGTTCTGACTGGCAAGAGCTGATCCCAGTGAAGGGGCTCTTCTCTCTCATTTCTGGCTAATGGGATCATACATTTGACACTTGAGTAAAAGACAGATTGTCAGGCCACCGTGAGGCTGATATTAAGAAAGGGAACCTAAACACGATAATTAGCCAAATTAAGAGTGGCCTTTTTTGACGGTTTTTAAAAGTCACTTCCCAAAACCAGAATAGAAATGTGTAAAGGGAGGTGTTAAATTACTCTAATCCCCATCCAGACTCATTTTTAAACCACCGTTGGGCTCCAGCATTTCGCAGGCTTTCACACTCCTTCTGCTAAATTGAACCTCAAGGATTTGATACCAGATCCAGTCTTCGTTCCTCCTTTCCCTCCGTCGCAGACGATAGTTCACTCTGCTGCCGTAATTTCGGCCTCAGTCAGGTTTCCGCCTTCCTCCCCGGCTTTGAACTAATCAGCAGCTGCAGAAAGAGCCTTGTTCTTCCTCCAGTTCTGCGCAAGAAGAGCCAATTAGGAAGGCCGGACTGAGCGCGGCTGAAATGGTGCTTGGAGGGCAAGCTGTGCTCAGAATAAAGCACTTTGAAAAGGAGACGCGCAAGCGCATTGTGCAGTCTGCTTTGTTCAAGGACGGTCCATCAGTCCACAGATGTCCTTACAACAGGTCTCTCCTGAGACATATGGCAACCTCTGGAAGCAACTTCAACCTAAAACCTACCCCCCAAAAAGTATCCTTTTGGAGGTGGTAGTCATGGAAAACACGAAGTTTGAAATATTGCACCAACTAGGTTACTTTCACTTTTATTAGGGTCTTAGCCCATCCGTTATTACACTATTCTTTGGGATACCGTAAAAGTTCTTGTATCTTCTCCTCTGCATATTTGAAATTTGTTCAAGATTGGAATTAATGACTTCTCCTCCTTTTGCAGATTAAGATTATGAGAAATAAGCAAGAAGGAATTCTTTATGTAGATGATGCCTCCAACAGAACCACCAGTCCCAAGAAAGCAGACATCCTGGATGTTGTGGGAATGCTGTTCGTTGGTGGGTTACCTGTCAACTACACCACTCGAAGAATTGGTCCAGTAAGTGTCTGTCTCTTTTGATTCATTGCCTAAATATCTACCTGAGTCATTTATTGGTGTATGTATTTTTGAGTTATTAGATCAGATGGGCTCACAATCACTTAAAGGTAAATGGGAAATCATCTTTTCTGAGAAGCAGTAGAAAGTTTTCTAGGAAGATCTGATTATGAGAGATCATAGTCAAACTCTAAGGGTAGACCCTGGAGCTATTCAACCTTGGACTCAATATCTGCATAACCATTCACTGTGTGACCTTGACAGAATTACTCCATCTTTATTTGATAAAGTTCCCTCTTTTGCAAGATAGGAAATAATATCAAACAGAGTTGTCATAAAGATTAAACAAAGTGATATATTTAAAGAGCTTGGAAAGGTATCAGCATATAGAAAGAAGGATGAGGACTATAGCTGGTATTCCTAGTGTTGTTTCAGGACTAAAGAGTTAGCAATGACTGAGAGATGCAGGGTTTAAAGGACACACAATTTCAGGTTCAGAATTTAAACTCCTCACAATTTTTAAATCAATATTCACAAAATAATTATTTGTCAGACTACATGTCCTGGTTTGCTTTGAAAGAGGTTATTTTGAAAAGCACAGGTAATTCTTCTTTTTGGAGCACTAGACACAAGCGTGATACATTACATTTCTATTCTCAAATTAGAGCATATGATAAGGTAGATTTGTTCATTCATGAAGGAGAATGTCTCATTGTCATTGTAATTCTTAGCATTTGGCTTTTCTTGTGAATGATCCAAGTTACTTTCTTTTCATGGCGAGATATGCTACCTAGATCTATCAAAAACAAGAGTCTCTGAAGTGATGCTGGGAAATGTGATTAAGTTGAATTCCTAAAACCAGATGAAATATAATAGAACAGAGTATGACTGAATTACTTCTAAATTCCTTGAGCCCCACATGTGTTATGCAAGCTTTGAAGTTTTATGTGTATATGTGTTTTCCTGGGGAAGAGCCCACTGCTTTCATTAGATATCTAAAAGGAAGAACTACTGAGCCAACCTTAATTACCATTTCAAATAGAAATTGAACATAAATTAGAACAAAATGTATGTAAAGTTAATAAATTATTAATAGAAACATGAAATCAGGAACATAAGAGATTCATCAAAACTTATGGTGCCCGTATGGAGCCCACAATTCTGTTAAACAAATGGGGACAAAATGGACAATGTGCAATCCTTAAAGAACCAGATGATCAGGTTCCTGTCTGGATGGATCCAACTTGAGAAGTACAGAAGTTTTGGTGCCCATGCTGTGAGGCCTGGAGATTAATAGGACAGACCTGGGCAGTTTTGAGGGATACTCTAAGACAACTGGTTCATGGCTCCATGCATAGAGCACCCCACAGAAGATTAAATTGAACATCAAGGCAAAGTTGTGCTAGAACTTGCCATTTGTTCCCACTGACCAAATATTTAGGTGACCTACAGCATTGAAGGCTGCATCAGGAATCTGCACATGGAAGAGGCCCCTGTGAATATCGAACAGCCAACCTCCAGCTTCCATGTTGGGACATGCTTCCTGAATTCTCAGAGAGGAACCTACTTTGATGGAACAGGTTTTGCCAAAGCAGGTGAGGCTCTTCATTTTCTCCTGTTGAATATCACCTATGCATACATTCTAACTTCTTTTATTTCCATTTAGTTTATTGGTACATTTTAGGTACACAATACAGTTACATTCATCATTAGGATCTTGTACCTTTTTATGATGTATCTTGGTTTTTATTTTTTCCCCATTCCCCTGCCCTCCCTTCACCCCCTCCACCGTTCCCTATTTACAAACACTTGTTTTCCATGTTTTTCCTTTTCTCATATTTTTTCTTTTCCCTTCTTTCCTTTCCCCTACACCTCCCACTTCCCCTACTCCTTTAGACACTTTCATCCTATTTCACAATATCAATTATACATTTTGATTCTTATTTACACTTTTAGTTTTTAACACCAGAGAGACTATTCAGTATTTACACATATGTGTCTTAATTATTTCACTTAAGAGTATGGCCTCAATGTGCATCCACTTAGCTATAAATGTCTCCAGTTTCTCATTCTTTATGGCTGAGTAGTGCTCCATTTTACTAAAAAATCACATCTTCTTTATCCAGTCTCCAGTTGATGGACAATTGGGCTGTTTCCAAGATGTTGCTATTACAAACGGTGCCACTTTAAACATAGGGGCACATATATCACTGTGGT
>NW_004624753.1:3786447-3808609 GCF_000247695.1 Heterocephalus glaber
CATTTTCATTATACCAGGAAGGACAACTGATTAGATCTATCACAACACCTTAGCCCGAGTGATACAATCAGCAACACAATAGCATCAAGCACAGCTTAGAAAATGACAATTTGTGGTAGTTATTAATCTATCACCTTTAACTATGTGAATTAAATCAATATCGAGGACCAGCCCAACATATGTTTATAGTGAATAAACTCTTCAGTATAGCAACTTTACCCTTCAGGATGGGGACTTAGAAGGAGTTGGGGAGGAAGGGATAGATAGGTAGAAGGTTAGGGAAAGGTTAGTAGTGAGGCCAGAGGGCACAGGAAAATCATGCAAACTCTAGGAAACTGTTGAAGACAAGAGGAAAAGACAGAATGAAAGAACAAATACAAGAACAGAACAACCTAACAGCAATAAGGAGGCTAGAAACTATTTACTTCCCTTTAAAACTAATGACAATCGAGAGAAGGAAAAAGAAAAATAAAGAAGAAATTCGAATTAGAGCCAGAACAGGAACAAAAAAGGAGATGAAGAACAATGTGGAACAGTGAGAGAGCATCTGTGAGAGAGAAAGAAAAGCCAAAAAGGAAAAAGAGAAGAAAAAAGAAAAATTTGAAGAGTAGAAAAAATTAAAAATTGAAACTAAGAGAGAAAAGAATAATTTTGAAAATAACAAATCAAAAATAAAAATGAAGGGCCTCCTTCAGGGTATGTCTCTGCTGTCACAATAGACAACGTAGGCAGCAGTGTGCAGATATAAGTCAATGAGTCTCAGTAAACCAGTCACAGACCTGTGAGATTTAGGCAGATTTCTGGCTGCAAGGCCCAAGTTGAGCTCCCTGTCTTCCTGCAGGGTTGAACTCTGCAAGGCTCTACTGCAGGTTCCAGCTGCCCTTCCCCTGAAGATAGTCCAGGTTCTGATGGGTGGTGATGACCCCTCCAACTTACCAAGTACCACGGTCTCGTGTGCCTGTATTGTAGAGATTCTCTTCACTTTTCCAGTGGGCTTCAGTTTTCATCAAGGAGCCTGAGAGAGGCCCTCTGTTTGTTGTTCACTTCTCCTCTATCTTCTGGAGCTTAAAACAGTGGCCTTTATGACCCCCTGTGCCTCTGTAGTGTGGAACCAGGTACCAGTACAGCCAGGAGGCCAGAGGCAGGGGGGGAGGTTGTTGGGAGTTGGAGAGTGGGAGGCACAAAGCCCTGCTCCACGCAACTGAGGTCCTCACCTTCTGCTCATTGGTCTCTCTACATTGTAACTTCTTACCTATACCAAAAAATAAAAGTCTCAGAGTCCTAGTTTTAGTATTCTTCATTTAAATTAGAAATGCGCTTCTAGAAGTAATAAAATTGTCTCTTAAATTTCAGATATATTGATTCTGATGATAACTAATAAAGTAAAAAGCTATTTGGAAAGTGTATTCCATCTTCTCACAAGAGCTCAATAACATCAAAATAAATGTAATTCTGCGAGAAGGCTTGTATGTTTATACACTGTGATTTTTTTTTACCTTCCAGTTTTCCCAGCTGCCTTTTTCAGGATGAGATACCGTCATGCTTTCTTTCTCTCTCTTCAGTTCCTTGCAAGGCTCCATTTTATCACACACACACACACACACACACACACACTGACACACTGCATGTGTACTTGTGCTAATTTCTTATTGACAGTGATAATAGATGACAACCCTCCCTGGATTTCTTTAAGTATTCCCTCCACCTCATTTCCACTGTAGGTCTGGATCACTGGTCATCCACATACAGTTTGGAAAGAAAAATTGGAACTAACCTTGCTTAACAACAACAAAATCTGACATTAACAAATTTTAAGATCAAATATCCAGTACTGAAGATTTCATAGACATTTGTCTTCGTTCACTAGAAAAAAATTAATAAGTACATAATATATGCTAGTTATTATGGGAAACAGAGAAGTAAATAAGATGAAGTGTCTTCCCTTAAGAATATATGATCATGACAAGTGTGGTGCACATCTGTAATCCCAGTTATTCAAGATGGTGAGTCAGGAGGATGCCAAGTCCAAGGCCAACTTAGGCAACTTAACAAGACCTTGTCCCAAAATAAAATGAAAAGGGTTGGAGATGTATTTCAGTGCTCCCTGGATTCAATCCCCAGTACAATAGATAGATGATAGATGATTAAAAGATAAGAGATCAATTTGCTCAGAAGTCACAAGATGGCAGGTAATAATGATTAAAATCTATAAAAAGACAGTCAAGCAATATTCTATAGATATTTAGAAAAAGATTAATTTTGGTTGGGGACATCTGGAAAGGTTTCATGAAGAAACTGACATTTGAGCAAAGATTTAGAGGATGACTTAAACACTCATACAGAAGATTAGGGCAACTCAACAAGGTCTGCATGGGAAACCTCACCCATGCAGAAGGAGAAATTTGAAAAGCATGGGCTATATTAAATGTTTAAACGTTGGAGGTTATGTTGAGCCCCAGATTTCACGCACTATAAAAGTCCAAAGTCTCCCCCAAGACTTGTACAGTTCACGATGGCGGCATTCTCTCAGTCAGATTGGACACCATGCTTCTCCTTCAGCTTCCGTGGCTATGGATTTGCTTGCCACGCCCCTGGCTTATTTGGGTTTGGGATCAATTTCTCTCAGTTTCCACAACTCCTGCCATCTTCTTAACACACCGAGTAATACAACTTACTTAAGACTTGGGTGTTTCGAGATTACTTCACTGGAAAATACACAACTTCAAGTCAAGTGTTGACATCTTTGCTATTAAAAGCTTTCCAGGCACCCAATCACAGGTGCTTTCATTGGCCTCTCCATTCCTCTGTGCTCAGCTGAACTGCCTCACTTCATTCCTCTCTTCTCCTTCTTCCTCTCTTTTATTCTGCAGAACAATTCAGCTTCTTTTACCCTTTACTTTAAAAATCTGCTGTAAATCCACCTTTGCCAGTCCAAACCCATCAAGATTCTGAATAGAACAAAGTCTTTTACATAACAGGGACCCTGTCACTGGAGGCAGTTATGTGTGGTTGCACATAACCTTTATTTCTTCCCGAAGAAAGAGAAAACAAGAATATTTCCATGTGTTCTTTCCTAATACTCCGTATAGTTCATGTGGTTTGGCCTGATCTCAATAAATCACTCTCTTCATAAAAGAAGTATCTGAAATACTTCCTAAAAGGTTAAATAAATCAATAAATCAAGTATGAAAAATCATAGAAAAAAGAATGTATCAGATGAACTAGAAAAGTCCATTTATGTCCCAGAATCTTCCCATGGAAACTTTATTTGCCATTTCTCTTTATTAATAAAATATTTAGAAAGCATTAAACCCTTTCAGATCAATGTGATGCCATTTGGAGTGCCTTAATAAAATTTTATGAATAATCATTGAAATGTTTTACTTTATCCAACAGAAAGACTTTTAAAATCATCTTACTTGGCTTTGAGGTTCTTTGAGTCAATCTCAGTGTGTTTTCACTCATTCATTCATTCTACAAATATCTATTCAACCTTCACTGTGCTCCAGATACTTTGATGAGTATAGGAATAAAATGCTGAGCAGTACAAATTCCCTGCCTTCACAGAACTGGTAGTCTAGAAGGGAAAGCAACCATGCAAATAAGCAGTAGCTGTAATGTATGTTTCTAACACCGAGGTGAAAGTATAGGTCTTTGGGTATTGAGAAAGTTCAGTTTTCATTAGAATTGGTTAGCATAAATTGAAATCTAATATAGCCATTGCATCGCCCAGTTTTAAATTAGTAATTCCTACACTCTAATCTACATTTTTAAAAAATCTTCATTTTACAGTTGGTGGATTCAAAGTAGGATTGGACCTTCTGGTTGAATTTGAATTCCGTACCACTAGAACCACAGGGGTCCTTCTGGGAATCAGCAGTCAGAAAATGGACGGGATGGGCATCGAGATGATCGATGGGCAGGTGAGCAATGGCCACACACAGCTTTGATTTCTTCAAGATACTGTTTTTCACGAGTAGAGAAATGTATTGCGAAGTCTTGCTTTTTGGGGGTTAAGAAAAAAGCTGGATTGTATCTTTCCATTCTTTCAGAGTTTCTCAATTTGTGTATATTTTCATCATAATTATTCTGTGGACCAGCATAAACTTTCAGTGTATTAATCCTACAGCGAGGCCCTTGTATTGACCATAATGGACTAAATTGTTTCAGATCTTAGGCTCTGGCTGCATTGCTGTGATACACGGTTTATCTGCTCTTTGCGAACACAGTCTATGAAACTCTTCATTCCAGAGGAAAAAGAAAAGGTTCAGGTTCTCTAGTCAGTCTGCCTCTGCTCCCAGGTTGGGCATCTCAGAAGTCAAGCTGGTCTGCTAAAACATCAGTCTCTCAATTTTTATTTAAAAGCATCAAAACATTTTTTAAAAAGCAAATTTATGGAAGTGTTTTTGCCTACAATGGGTAATTCAGCTCTGAATACCTCTTTAGTCCCAGCCTCCCTGTGAATGACGCCTGCAGTGAAATGACCTGTTTACCTGTACTTTGTACGACAGACAGCAGGCAAAAAGTGGAGGCAAACCAAAAGCTTTCACAAGTTCCCTCTTTGACTATTAAATAGGAATTACATTTCAACTCTGTTCCTATTTCCAACCTTTGGACACTGTTGCCTCCCAAGAAGAAAAACTACATAATGACCTAAAATATGCTTCCCTTGGCTCCTCCTTCCTTCAGTCTTCAAAAAGTCCTCAAAGACAGTGTGGAAAAAACATTCAAGGACCTTAAGGGGGTGGGGGTGTGTGTGAACAAATAAGCAACATTGAACAGTTTTGTCAAGTCTTCAATACACCTTTTCAAGTAAGCTTCATTTCTTCACCTGCTTATAGCCATAGTTATGATGCACATGTCACTCTGTCCTGTGACTTCTCATCAAGTCTCTTCTACATGCAAAATCCTGTCAAAAATTCTTCCTTAATGTTACAGCACTATGTGTAGAAAGGATGAGAAGTGCAAATAAATAAGTGAAACTTTTATTGACTCACATTTCTAATGCTTTTTAAAACCCCTATTTCTTTTTTTTTTTTTGGCCTTGTCAAATGTGTTGCCAAATTGACTAATGTTTTTAATATTTTAGTGTTTCTTTTCTTCATCAGCTTCAAAAGAATTCTGGCATCTCTAATTTCAGGAGCCTTTCCATATTACTAAAAACAAATTCTTCTCATTTATAGGAGGGCTTCTAATCTGTGTTCTTCAATGTTATGGATTTAACTGGCCTCTGGCTTGGGTCTTTGGCACTTGTGGTATAAAACTTGCCCAAAAAGGTGCTTTATGTAACTCTCAATCTTGATATAAAATGGAATCCAGTAAGGAAAAGAAATACAATTAAAACATCAAAATTTTAAAAATTCCTTAGAGTTTATAACCCAAATTAATGAATTGCTTCAAACAACATTTTTTCTACAAGTTTTATGAGGTTCGCTGTATAGGAATAGGTGGTGGAATTTTGCTGTGTATATTACATTCTTTTCTTTTTGTTGCCTGACTTCAGATTTTTCTGAACTAGCTTCATATGCCTTCCCTATTAATACAAACAATGGCTAAACACAAAAGACATAATTTGTGACTCTTATTAATTAGATTTAAATTTTAATGTGTGTTGTTTTGTTTTTTGTTTTTTAAGTTTAATGTGCCCTAATTATGTTCACTTCAAATGAGTCCACCTGATTTCTTTGCCGAGTGACCTGGAACTTTCATTGTGTGAACCGTCATGATAATCCTCTAATGAAACCATCCGTGACTGCAATTTCCTACTTTGTAGCTTATGTTTCACGTGGATAATGGTGCTGGTCGTTTCACTGCCATCTACAATGCTGGGATCCCGGGGCATTTGTGTGATGGACAGTGGCATAAAGTTACTGCCAACAAGATCAAACACCGCCTCGAGCTCACAGTGGATGGGAACCAGGTGGAGGCGCAGAGCCCCAGCCCGGCATCCACGTCAGCTGACACCAATGACCCTGTGTTTGTGGGTGGTTTCCCAGGTAAGTGTTGAACTTCATTGCTGATTGTCTGTGGATCTGAAGCATTTTTATGTATACAAACATGGCCAAGAATGTGTACTTACATGCACTTGCTCCCTAGCTTTAGAATCTCCTCTCATAAATAACACGTTGCCCCAAATTTCCCAGTCTGTGAAATGATTACAAGCCACATGGGACTGAACTTTTCATGCTAGCCCCCAATGTCTTATCCATGAGGAGGAGAAGGCTAGAGGAAATGAAAGTGCTTACATAAAATATGAGGCATTTAACACCAATTGAGGCCAGAGCTGGTGTTCTTTCTGATTTTTCAAAATGAATATACCAGAGGGATCATTAAGTATTGTGGAACTTACTTCCTCCAGTTCTGGAAATCATTGGGTTAAATGGAGCTAATTTCCCCCTTGGGTTAGTAAAGACTATATTACCAAGAAACCAAGCAATAAATCTGTATTCAAAGTCCTTCTGTAGCACATTATGTATAGCACACAAACCACAGAGAGTTATGTGAAGTGCCCATAAACAAAAGTGGACAATTGGAGGAATAAACTCAGTGCTTCTTAATAAACACTGTAATACACAGACAATTGGATAGGTCTTTTCATCATTTTGGCAAGAGGAACTTTTGTCCCTGTCTATAAAGAGCTAAGGCTGCTTAACGAAACAAACACAATATAGAGGACCCAGCAGTGGTTGACAGAGCAAAAGATACAGAAGTAGTGAGACATAGATCTTAAAAAGTCTTCCTTCAATCAGGATACACCTCCACGATATTGTGAAGGAGACAGTACTTATCCATTCAAAATATTTGGAATGAGGGCTTGGTTAGCACCCAATGGGCCTGCTGACCAATGGGTCTCCTTCGTAAAAGGAGGAAAATTTTATGTGAGCTTCCAGCCAATTTATCATTTGGGGATTTATGTTTTCACTGTCAGGAAGCGATAAAATCACTTTTAAAAACCCAAGTCCTAACTCAACATCTGAAGCATTTGATCAATCTCTTTGTTGCACTAAATACAACTTTATAGTTTTAAGTCACAGTTTTAAATATGTTCATTCCAAACCAAAATATTTGTTTGATATTAAAATTCATCATCTCAGAGGTTTCCACTTTTCATAGTAACCATTAAAAATTTGATATTTTGCTACAAATCGGTTAGTAAACCTAAAAACAAAACCACTGACTTTGTGGAAGACAGATACCCACTGAATCTCAAGCTAACAGCTGGCTACACACTCTTAGCATTTCACACAGCAGCATTTCAAAACTGAGCCCTCCAGGCTTGGGTGTAGCTCCGTGGTAGAACACTTGGCTCTGAGCCTTCTTGCTTTGTCTTTTCAGATGGCCTCAACCAGTTTGGCCTGACCACCAGCATTGGATTCCGAGGCTGTATCCGCTCCTTGAGGCTCACGAAAGGAACAGGCAAGCCCCTGGAGATTAACTTCAGCAAGGCCCTGGAACTGAAGGGTGTCCAACCTGTATCATGCCCAGGCAACTAAATCAGCTGAACCCCAAAAGGGTCCATGCAAACAAGTATATCATATAGAACAAATACATTTTGCCTATGTGTATTAATAAACCTAATTTGCACATGTATATGGTACTCTCTATATTCAGGTGGGGCTAATTCAGATCCCAGTTGAATTCTAATTCAACTTCTCTCTCAAGTTTATGAGTATTAAACCAATTATTTCATTTCAACAATTGCTTGTTTTGTGTGATTTTAAGGATAAAAATTTGTAAGCTATTAAGTTGGCAGTATGGCATGGAGTCATCTCAAGAAAAAGAGCTCAGATATAATGTGTGAAGGCAACTGCTTTTAAACTGACTCCTACTAATACTTTTATCATTCTTTTCCATGTATATTGGCTTTGGCTTTCTGTCCGAGCCACTGAAAACAAGTGGACTTGGCATCTGTGATTGGGAGGAAATCAGCTGCCTTACTCCCTATGTGTGTAAAAGCATTAGCAAATCATTTCCTTGATCCAAGTTCATTATTTGAGAGTTTAACTAGCCATGTGAGTGAATGCCTTTTTATGCTGAAGGTAGACAGTATAGATCAGATCCAGGACACAGAGCTTAATTACTTGGTTTTCTTGTTTGATAATGATTTATAGGCTTTGGGGAGAAACTAGAACCAAGCTGCAGAATGACAATTAAGCACACATTTGATACTACAGTATCAGCCTGTGGGCTCTCTAGATTCATAGTGAATTTTATAATCTGTGTGCACAGGGAGCAGAATCTTGCTGGAATGTCCACCAGATACTTCAAAGGTGCACTTCACAAAGTCTTTCTGAGTTATAATTTGGCCTACCAAATTCATATCCTACAATTTTGCTATTTTGTCTTTTGTTATTTTAGTCATCTCCAAAGCGGTCTATAGCCTAGATTTTATTCATAAACTTAAGAATGAAATGTTTTGTTTGCCATCTTCAGAAGAAATGGTGATAGACTAATACTTCAGCACATTTCAAAGAACAGTAGATTTCCCTCACTATGAAAATTTCAGTATAAGGGGAATAATCTTCTCTGTCAGTCCTCTCCACTGTGGGAATGAAGGCGCTAGTTTCCATTCCAGGTGCTGTGAATGTACTCCTGGCATTTTAGCAGTGACCACTAGAGCTACATAATTTGTGCACACAATTCCATTCTAGAGCCAGAAATTCTCACCATTGGCTCAGATGTTCAGGAAATTGCTGAGAAATTTAAAAAAACAACAACAACCAAAAATTCCCAGAACAAAACCTTGTTTTTGGAGTAGCGATTCTAATCTGGACTAGGCTATAGCCTGGATATGAGGATTGTTGAACCTTCCCAAGCAATTCTAGTGTATTATCAAGGTTGAGAATCTCTATTTTAAAGAGAAAAATCATCTTCCAGATGAAGAGGTTTTATAGTCATCTGAGAATCGTACTGTTAGCTTTATCTTGGCCATTTCCATGCATACAAAAAAATTTGAATCTAGTGAGTCTTTTAATCAAACTTTGAGCAATAAAAGCATTTGAAAGCCAATGTGTTCTGCAAGTGAAAATAATTACTTCTGCTGCAGTGAACCCTGTCATGAGTTTAGGCGTTTACTCTAGATATCGAGTGGGATAAACAAGAATAAAATTGCTAGATGTCTTAAATTAAAAAGCCGACACTTTTCTTTCTTGAATTCTACACAGAAAGATATATACATTTGAAAGTAAAGGTACTTCATGGATATGTGTATCAGAGACAAGGCCTGCTGACATCAATTTGTAAATAAACACCTTGGAATGGGACGGTTGGAAGCAGCAAAGTCCCCCAATAAGTTTTCCAATGTGGTCCCCAGAAAGTTGCACCTGGGCCCAAGAAGAATTTACTGGGTCAGGTTGGGGCTAAATCCAGGGTGTACAAATCAAAACTCCAGAGTGGCTCATGAAGTGGCAAGAACAAAGTTTGTCTAAACTTTAAGAGGAGAAATAAGAAAATTTTACAAAAGGGAAAAGTTTTTCTTAGCATATTTTAAATTAATTTCCTACCTCTAAAATCAAATTAACTTTATCCCAAAGCAAGATAAAATGTTTTCTTCTCCCAACCTTTATCTACTCAATGATTTTCTCACCTCTTGCCACCCACAGCAATCATAAACAGAATCCTTTTCATTTATTTTCCAAACACCCACTCCTACCAGGTTCTCAGCCTTTTTCTTTAAAAAGGTGCTTGGCACTTTAGAAGAAAAATGTTTGTGAGGGGGCTTTCATTAAAGTTACCATTGTGAACACCATTGACAAAGAAAAATAAAGAAGGAGCAGATTTCAGCACTAAGAACACAGGCAGACGCTTAAAGCTTCAATTAGCAGTTTTTAAAAATCATAACTATTTCCTCCTACTTGGAGTTAGCCTGTTATCCCCAACTACAAAGCCCTTCTAGATTGTCTGCTTAACAAAGTAAAGACTACTTTGACAAATTAAAACTCTCATGCTTTGATGTGCTTACTTACTGAGTTATTCTGTGCATAAAATTGGAAAATATGCCTAACATGAAAATAAAACACTATAGTCAATTTTACAAGTACAAAGTACAGTCTCTCTACTATGATAGGCAGGTAAGTTAGATAGAAAGAAAGATGCAATCAAGGAGGGACTGGGCTCCAAGGAAGTCAGCGGGAAAAAGACAGACAACATAGTTGTAGCTGGAGGTGCATCTGAAGAAGGCCAGGCCTCGATATAAAGATGCAATGGACAGGCCTGCATGCCTCCCTAAGAGATCAGAAACAACTTGAGATTATATTGTAATCAGCACCACCTGGCCCAGTAAGTCCAAATGGGCATCGGTCGCTCAAGTGGGTGACCAGAACATCTGGAACCGTCCCTTCTCAAAAAATGTTTCGGTCTTAGAAGTCACAGATGAGCCAAGGTTAATGATGCTAACCATCTACCCTTGCTATGTGACTTGCTTCCTAATGGATCAATATTAGTTAAGCGTCTATACATGTAATCCTATAGGTTGATTGTAGTTTGATCCACATTGTACCCACATTATGACTTGGCTGTATAAATTACCCCTGATAAAGGACCTCTGTGGCCACCCACTTTCAGAACCCCTCTTGTCTCTCAGGAACTGTCTCTCAATAAAACTTCCCCACTCTTAACTTCCATTGTTCCTTGGAATTCCTTCTTTAATTTTTGATACACAAACTTGGCACATATGACATCTACCACATTGGGAGTTATATTTCTCCTATATCATTACTACTGCTTGCAAGGAATATGACTAACTGCCCAAGAACTTTCTTACCTAATTTTTGAATGTCTTTTAGCTTCTGTTTGGTCAAAAGAGATGTAATCATATGCACTTTACTCATCTGCTTGACTGAGATCAAAACACAGACAGCAAGGGCACCTGGAGAAGAGGATTGCCTGGCTTGGGTTCACTCTGGCATTTGTGCCAGTTTTCTAAGTGATCATGACATTTGTGACAGGAGAATCTTATGAGATGACCAGGTCCCCAGAAGTGTGGTTTATAACACACAGTGACAAGCACATGGAGACAATTTTTTCATCATTTTCTTTCCTTTGAATTATGTAAAACAAAACAATGATTTTAAGTTGAAAGATTTTAAATCATATTACTAAAGATCAGTTAATATGATTTATTTAATATTATAACAATTCTGCAATCAACTGAAATAAAATTACTGAGTGTTAAAAATCACAAAAGCCATCTCTGAGCAGACTCCACCACATCTGGAGAGCCGGTTTGGACCTGACTGGCTTACCATGCAGCGTTCTGCACAGAATCCATCCAGGGGCCCGACGGGCACCTCCGGGAGCTCGGCGCTGCTCCCCGAAACGGAGGTGAGAGTACTGGAGGCTGTTGCCTGCCACGGAGAAGGACACGCCACACAGGGGCAGACACAGTGTGCAGGAAAAGCACAGCATCGAGGACGAGTCCAGATCACAACATCAAGCAGAGGCCGGAAAGAGTGGGTGCGCATGTGCCTGTGCTTCGTTCCGCCCTGGCAATTCAGTACAGTCCTTTCAGGGGCAGAACCGTCGAGGAGGGATTCGAACAGATACAGGTAGTTTATAAGTCTTTCAGAAGGCATAAAATAGGCTGGCCAACCTCTTCCTACACAAACAGGTGGAGAGAAGCAGCAAGGAAGGGAGGGGACCAGAGGGAAGGAAATTTAGACTTCACGCATTTGAAAAGTGATGTTGACCTTAATTTTAAAATGTAAATAAAAGCAGATTTATCGACAAATTTGTATTGTTTGATTTTAATATACCAAATGTATATTAGTTTTTTGGTTGAGATTTTAATGATGTACTGTGAAATAAAAAATGAACCAAAACTTTATGATCTGATGTTTTTCAATTCTACTTTTAGACTTTAAAATATCAACTGATTTATTTTGATATTTTTATTTTTTGTTTCTCTTTGGAAATTGAAAGAGGAATTGTTATATTACCGCATATAGGCACTTCTCAAAGATAACATGCGGTTGTGATAAATAGTTTAATTACACCATATAAAAAGTAAACTGGACATAATTTTGTTTTCTCATCAATTGTTTAATGTATTAGAGATAATCATAACGCACCACGTGAAACATTTTATTAGATGAATATATATCCTGACTCTCGTGAGGCAAATGTGGGGAAATTATTCATAGTAGTCAAAACAATAAAGATGTCCAGCATTGCAGGTGGTAACAGTGCACCTCTAATGATCACGGTTACCTGGTTTTCATTAGTTGACATACGTGCTCCTTTGATGTAGTTCAGGGGGTCTCTGAACTGTGCAGTATTAAAGGGAAATCTTTAATAATTATTTTATCCTGTACAATGCCTTTCTAATGGAGATATAAATATTTGCCATTTTGACAAGAACTCTCCTGAATACAATCATGAAAACATGGGTGTACATAATCAAAAGTGGAAGAGTGTAGCTTTGGTAACAATGTCCAGTTGTATTGTTAAGATACATCAGGGGGTCGTGACATCAAATTACAGGATTGTAACAGCACAATTATAAAATAAACTAGGGTGGAAAGGAATGGAACAGAATAATAACACTGAAGTGCATTGTTCAGAGTGAGGATTGTTTCACAAAATTTGTTTTATGTATATATACACTTATGTGTAATGTAAAGTATGTGTAAAATTTACTCATTTCCGTGAAATACAGATCAGAAATAATAATATGAGAAAATAAAATGAGGCAATGGAAAGGAACCCATAAGGGAATTAGTTCATTCTTTGTTCTTATTAAAGTAGAGATAGCAATAGAATAATAATTTACTACTAGAATAACAAATTTGTAAAATTTATGTACTAACCTAAGTAAGA
The DNA here is from genome assembly GCF_000247695.1 of Heterocephalus glaber. The sequence goes on from NW_004624753.1 coordinate 3,799,264, forward strand.
CTGACATGCCAGTGTAGGTTACACCAGCAAGCCAAATTGCTTTGCATTAGAAAGTGTGACTTAGGCATAACTCCTCAGTTGTGATTGCCCGGCCCCATCAGATATGAAGGGCTTCACCTGTTCAGAACCTCATCTCCAGAAAGCACAGAAAAGATGTGATAAAAATAAAAAAGAGAACAAAGCCCTTGGAGGAATAATTGAGGAGGAATACAAAAGAAACTGAAGACATCCAGATATGGCACAATAATATTCAAAAGAGTTCTCTTTTTTGAATGAAAACATTGCCAAAATCTCATTTCCTAGCAGTCTGAAGGATGGAGCCCCATAAAAGAATAAAAAGGCACAAAAAAAGACAAAATGCAATTTGTATAATTCAAGTTTGAATTAAGTATAAAATACTTCTCAGGATCCATTTCTAAAAGTCACAGACTTTACTGAGTGTTTAAGCAACAATTGTAATAGCTCATACATGAGAATATTTTGGAGAACACAACATATTTTGTGTTGGATTTTTATGCAATCCCTTCTGATATAACAGGTGCATTTGCTAGCATTTATTAAACTGTAGGCAACATCTGTCCCAAATCTATTTCCCTTATTTCTGGGATGCAGTCCTAGATTTCCTTCTGAGTCACACCCCTCCTCCCACCACCCTTACTTCAGAAATAAGCGCAGAAAGTTCAACAGAATCCCACCCCCAACTTCCAGCCTAGGACGCCTGGATGCCTGACAGAATAATGGGTTTTCGGTGATGTCTGTTTGAAGAAGCGCACTCATTCCCTGAGCTGGTCCATAGGCAACGGAAGAGCTGGGTTGCTGTTTCTTAGTGGAAGAGCCCAGGCCTACCAAGGAACCCAGGAGAGAGCTGACATGGAGATCACATTGCAAAGGCACAGGGGAGAAGCTAGCTCTTGGAATAAACCTCACCTGAAGCCTTCTGAGATGCTGGCCTTCTCGCCCGCAAGCTCTGGAGTGGTTCTTTGGACGTGAACAGTTTCTTGTCCACCCCCCACCCCCCCCAGCATTCAGTTCTAACTGAGGGACTCTGAACTGAGTCCCCTGCGGTTTCCCAGTTAGTCCTCATGACACCCGTATCAGATATGGAGAAACAATGATAAAACAAATGTCAATGCTCAATGTCATCAACCAGGAGCCCCCGAGGCCACCAATTTTAAATTTAAAACATTCTCATTAGATTCAGTACTCTTCAAAAGTAAAACTGTAAGTGTTTTAGACTTTAAATTCTCTTTAAATGACACTTGAAGGGTAAAGTAGTGACGGAGCCCAGCAGAGTTCTCATGAAGAAGAGAGGTAAAAATCATCATTCCTGACCTTTCTTTCCACAATTTAGGATCTATTTAAATGATAAAATATAGAAGCGGTGTTGAGATAAGCATATAATCTTATCCCCAGTTCTTTATTTTCGAAGTAACATTTTCCTGCCAGCCAAAGCAACACAGGAGTTTTTTATTTTCAGAATATCAGGACTTTTCGTGGAATCCAAAGAAGAGAAGCCCGAGCTCACAGGCTCGCGAAATCCACAACTGAAAACTCTCAGCTCTGCAGCAGCTTCCCACTGCGCTGATGTAGACAGCTTCTCCGGTGCTGCTTATTTTTCCGGGGGGGGGCATGGAGAAAGTGCAGCTGCTCGCAATCCAAATTTGAACTTCCCTAGAAAGAAAGCACGAAGCTGGGCCTGAATCAAGTATTGCTCCCTGCCATGTAATCAGCGCCCCCACCCCGAAGGATCAGGTGGTACAAACGGAACTGCGCATGTCTCTCCCCAAGGCCCAAAGATGGAGGCGGCCGAGTGAGGAGGGGTTCTCTCCACAGAGACCCGAGAAGTTGTTGGACTGCAGCAGGACAACGTCAGTGACAAAGTCCCCTGCCTACCAGGTGAGGAAAGGAGTCCTGGGACCCTCGGGAGAGGCTTGGAGTCCCTGGTGGACTTGAACTTGGTTGTAAGGCTTTGGGGGAAGCGCGGGAAGCTAAATCAAATGGAAACCTGGAAGCCCGGATTGCCACAGAAAGTGGTCTGATGAGAGCATCATTTTGACATGACATATGCAACAGCAGAAACATTTCTAAATAATGAACTGACATGTTGAAACTAGAACTTGTTTGCTAGCCTCAAAGAGGTAGTAAGAATTATGTGGTGTCTCTTTTAATCCTGCCAAAAAGACAGATGATAAATGAATTTCTCAACTAAGTGCTGGTCTTGGAATGAAAGCTTTATCACCACAGCTGAAAACTATTTAGTCATCAATTAAATGATAATGAGTTTTTTAAAATCTTCTCTCTCCCTGTTTCTAAACAACTTCATCTGCCTGATAAATCGATCTAAATTGCTCCATAATTTAAAGGCCTAGTGTCTACTCAAAATGTTTGGTTTGTGTGTTTATTACAGTCCACATAGTGCAAAATATGAACAAAAAAATCTAATTTTCTTAAGGGAACATCTATAATTGATTCACTGTAATGTGTTTCTGAAAGACTAATAAGGTTAACTTTTCCTCATGGCAGTAAGATACGAAATATTTAAAAATCTCTTGAGTGAATAGAAAGCCCAGTGACCTTTCTCATTATTTTTGAACACTTTATAAGGATGTTCAAGTGGAATAGGATTGTTCAATCTGTGGTCAACCCTACCCAACTCAACTACTTTCCCACTGGAATGGAAATTCTAAAACTAAAACAGTTGTGAGACTCTTATGCTTTCTAGATCAAATAATGATTCTCAAAAGTGATTTCAACTTTAAACTGATAAATTATAAAATGCTTCTTCTACCCTTTGTCTTCCCCCTTTTCTCTGCCTTTCCACTATGCACCACTCATTTTTTAAAAAATGAAAAGAACTAATCTCAATAAGTGCCCCGAGGTGATAGATTTGGTGATTAAAAGTGAGATAAAGAAGGGCGGGAGATTTAGCTCAGTGGTTCTGCCACCTGCCTTGCAAGCTCAGGGTCCTGAGTTCAATCCCTGGTACCTAAATAAATAAATAAAATAAAATAAAATAGAGACACCAATATTTATTTTTTAAAAAGTAAGATAAAAATAATTGCTCATCTTCCATCCAACAGATATGTTTGAGCGCCATGTATGTGTGCACTACATTCACAAGGAGGTGGATACAGTGTTGAATGACAGAGAAAATCCCTTATCTCTTCCTCTTCTCCCTGATGGTGAGTAGAGGAAAGCAGTAAATAAACCAAAACCTTATAATAAGTGGAATAAAGGAAGCAAGGGACTAAATAGAAGCAGGGAAAACCAATATTCAGATGTTTAGGGAAGGCTGTTCTGGGCAGGTGACCCTTATGCAGATACCTAAATGAAAAAGACCCAATTCTGTAGAAATTATAAGCGTGGGTGAGAAGGTGGTTCAGGCAGGACTGGAATGTGCACATGGAGATAGCACAGAGCAAACATCTCCTGGGAGCAGAAGTGACTGTTGTGGCTAGAGGAAAATAAGCCAGTAGAAGGGTGGTGTGAACTCAGTTGGATAAAGACAGGGCCCCATTGTGCGAGTGTTACAGCCATGCAGATGGACATAGATATCAGTTTTGAGAGCAGTGAGAAGTCAGTGTGGGGCTGCAAACCACAGTCTGATTCAATTTCTGTTGCTCTTCTCTGGAAACAGTTTTGGAGAGACATAGGAATAGAAGGAAACTTCGCAGCAATTCTGGTAGAAAGATAGTAGTGGTCTGGGTTAGAGGGCTACCTTAAAGAATATTTTGAAGCCAGTGGACTTAAGATGGCTTAGGCATGAGGGGGGTACCTGAGGGAGCAGAAAAGTAGATTTCAAGGACAATTTGTAGATTTTTGGCCTGAGTGTACATATAGGTGATGATATCATTTACTACAATACAGTAACAAGTGAAAAGATCAGTGAAGTTAACAACTAGGATGCTGTGCCCAACAGGAAGTCAGGGCTTCATTTATTGTCTAAATGACCAAGGAGCAGGTAATGGGGAAGGGCTGGGCTTTGGGACTCTGACCACTTTCTCTGAGGTCCTCTCAGCCTTGCACTTTCCAAGTGGTCTGTCCTGGGTGTGCTGACTGCAACAGGTTCATGCATCAGCACTCAATGAGTCTCCTTCCCAGGACCAAAGAGGACATTCAGAAAGTTTTGCAGAAATCCCTACTTAAGTCTCACGGGTAGACAGAACCACAAAACCAACCATGTGCACGAAGAAAGGGACCTCCATATTTTCTTGTATCAATCCAGACATTTTTCCTGAAACTAGAGGTAGAATCCTCTTGCCAAACTGTGTTGGGAAGATGCAAATTAATAAGAGCAGGACTTACCCAAACGTATTGAAAACCTATGACCTCTTAAAGACACACATGAGGATGTGTGGAGCAGCTTTATTTATAATCGCCAAAAAATTGGAAGCAACCAAGTTGTCCTTCAATAGGGAAAACGATTAAATGTGTTGTATCCACACACAAAAAATATTATTTGATGATAAAAAGAAATGGTCAATCCACGAAAAGGCAAGGAGGGAATCCTAGGAGCTCATTTCTAAGGGAAAGCCGCAGTCAGCCCAATGATGAGACATTTTAGAAAATTTATGGAGGTACTGAAAGGATCAGTGGTTTCCAGTAGGTCAGGATAGAAGGGGGAGAGAGAAACAGGGGGAAGCACAGATTTGCAGGGCTGAGGAGCTGTTCTTTCTAAAACTGTAATGGTAGATGCGTGACATTATGCATCAGGCAGTGTCCACTCTTCAATTCAGAGAGAACCATAATGGAAACTATGGACTGCAGTTAACAACAAACATTTGTTCATCAATTTCTATAATCTTTAAAATCAATTATTACCACACAAATGAAAGAAGTTAATAGCAGAGGAAATTGGGTGTGGGTGGAAGCAGTATATGGGAACTTTCTGTACTTTCTGCACAATTTGTCTGGAAACCCACAATTGTTCTAAAAAAAAAAGTATTAAAAATTAGAGTTCTGTCAGCAAGAAACATAGGACAAACAGAATTGAATAGTTGGCTAAGATTGGCCTATGATGGATGAGAGAAATGACTCCTGAGTCTTTTCAAATGTGATGAATCTGAGATGTGAAGTGTCATGTGAACATGTCGAGCCATCTCCTGGGTGCCTGAATCTGACACTCAACCTGGCAGCCAAGAGATATGAATTTTAGACACAAGGACCCAAGAATCCATGGAAATTAATAAGCAATCCTAAGGAAGGTGAAGAAAGGAAAGATTGTTCCAGGACCAGGACTCAAGAACCACCACACATAGAGGTTAGGTTGTAAAAAGATGATACTAATAAAGGAGAATGAAAGGGAGGTGATGATGCAGTTTTAAAAAAATGTGATTTCAACAAATGAAATATTAATGTGTTCACTTCCCCCTAAAATAATAATTGGTAAGGTGACATGTTAGTTTGAGTCCTTCTGTAATGCATGCATAGATTAGATCATCACACTGTACCCCATAAAATTGCACAATTACTTTTTTGTCAATTAAACATAAAAGTTAATGAACTAAAAGCTTTCTTAAAAGACAAGCGAGGTGCATTTTATTAAGTTTATTGATATATTTTAGGTATACATTTTGATACCATTTATCATTGGGAATTTGTACCTGTACATGATGCATCTTGGTTCTGATTTTTTTCCCATTTCCTTTTCCTCTCTTCCACCCCTCCAATGCTCCCTATTTACAAAACCTTTGTTTCCATTTTTTCTTTATCTCATTTTTTTCTTTTCCTTCTTTCCTTTCCCCCACTCTCTCTCTACTTCCCCTCCCTTTTGAACCTTTTCTTCCTATTCATATGACCTATTATACATTTTGGTTCTCATTTACACTTTCAGTTTCTCATACCAGAGAAACTATTCGGTATTTACACATGTGTGTCCTATTGATTTCACTTAAGAGGATGGCCTCAATGTGCATCCATTTACCTATAAATAGCTCTAGTTTATCATTCTTTATGACTGAGTAGTACTCCATTTTATAAAAAACCACATCCTCTTTATCCAGTCTCCAGTTGATGGATTATTGGGCTGTTTCCAAGTTTTAGCTATTACAAACTGTGCCGCTATAAACATGGGTGACAATATACATATATGTCTGTGCTATGATCTTTTAATTCTTTTGGGTAGATTGCCAGAAGAGGAGTAGCTGGGTCAAATGGGACTTCCAATCCTAGTTGTTTGAGGTATCTCTATACTGATTTCCACAGTGGTTGCACCAGTCTACACTCCCACCAGTAGTGGAGCAGTGTTCCTCTTTCCCCGCAGCCCCGCCAGCATTTGTTATTGGTTAATTTCTTGATAGCAGCCATTCTTTCTGGGGTGAGGTGGAATCTAAGTGTTGTTTTCATTTGCATCTCTCAAATGATCAGTGATGTTGAACATTTTTTCATATGTTTATTTGCTGTTTCTACTTCTTCCTCTGAAAAACATCTGTTTATTTCAGATGCCCATATGTGGATAGTGTCTTTAAATTTGGGGGGGGTCCTGATTTTTTAAGTTCTTTATATATTTTAGATAGTAGACTTTTGTCTGGGGAGCAGATGGTAAAAATGTTTTCCCACATTTTGGGTTGACTCTTCACTATGTTGGTGGTTTCTCTTGCACTGCAGAAGCTTTTTAATAAGATGAGGTGGCAGTTGTTGATTCTTTGTGCTAGTTCACATGCAACTGAGGTTCTTATGCCAGTGTCTTCAAGAGTTCTACCTAACTTATCTTCTAGCAAGTTTAATGTTTCTATTTTAAAATTTAGATCTTTAATCCACTTCAATTTTAGTTTAGTGTATGGTGAGAAATGTAGGTCTAGTTTTAATCTTTGGCAAGTTGAAATCCAGTTTTTCCATCACCATTTATTAAAGAGGCTATCTTTCCTCCAGTGAGAGTGTTTGGCTCCTTTGTCAAAGATGAGGTGGCTGAGTGTGTCTGGAGTTGTTTCTGCATCTTCTGATCTGTTCCACTGATCCTCAGGTCTATGTCTTTGCCAGTACCATGCTGTTTTTATCACAATGGCTTTGTAGTATAGTTTCAAGTTGGGGATTGTGAGACCCATGCCTTGTCTTTGTTGCCTAGAATTGCTTTTGCTATTCTAAGTCTCTTCTGGTTCCAAATGAATTTTTTGCTTGTTTTCTCTAGTTCTGTGAAATATGCTGTTATGATTTTAAGCAGGATTGCATTGAATCTGTATAGCAGTTTTGGAAGTATGGCCATTTTTGCTATGTTAATTTAAGAAGTGCTTTTTAAAAGTGTGTTGAAAATAAAGGCAGAAGACTATCCTGTGGAAGACAACGTGAAGACCTTAACCAGTGCCATCTTGTGGAGAGGGAGGGATGAAGTGGCTGGAGCAGTGAATGGAAAACAAGGAGTCAAAGATGGGTAGAGGATACAGCCTCCGCCACATCTCTGTAAAGAGTGTCCTCACAGTGCTTTGCAGGCAAATCTTTCTTTGTCTCTCAATGAATAAAATGAAATAAGAACATTAGATTCCTTGTACATACCTATTCCCTCAGGATTCTAACAAAAGGCATGGCCCATTGAAGAAGCTCATACTGCTCTGTAAAAGACACTGCTTCTCAGAAATGTGCAGCTCCAACATCTGAGAGATCATAAACTAGTGAAATTACATCCACATTCTTACCTAGGCACTCTGTGCTGAATCCTTAGAATTGAAGAAAGAATATTTCCAGATTCCCAGGGCTTGCATGATTCAGTTAAGATAAAGCACACTGCATTGATCAATAAGGAATAAAGCTTTATTGCTTAATAGAGCAGAATATAACAAGATGAGCCAGGCAGAAGAACACATGCCTATAACTCTAGCATTCTAGGAGGCTGAGATAGAAAGATCACAATTAGGATTCCAGCCTGGGCAACTTAGTGACTTCATGAGACACGGTCTCAAAATAAAAAAATAAATGAATACGATATGAAGCATGAAAATAAAAGAACTAGATGATCTAATTGACTATTGTGGACAAAAGATAAAGCTGAACAAAAGCATTTGTATGAGCCCCAACCCTCTGAGCCCCTACCCCATCACACACGTAGATTAGAAGGGTCCTTTAAAATGACATGGCTGCATTTGGTCAACTGAACTATGGACACTGCTCTGCAAGGTGAGCTACTGGCAAAAATACCTCTACTGAATCTTTAGATGCGGCTCTGTTCTTAGGAAACCCTACTGTGACCAAAGAGGGCGGCAAAAATCTCCATGGGTAACCAACCACCCAAAGCAGAAGATGAGGTGTCATCAAAACACAGTGAATATTTAAGAATGTATTACAGTAAAAGACACATTGCCATTAACCCCCCTCAAAATACACCCCCTCATTGGGAACACACTTATCCCATGGGTGTTGCCGCTTTCTGAAGCAGTTCTGGAAGTCCTCTTATCTTTACAAGGTGTGATTAAACATAGGGTGCATGCTGATGCCAGATATGATCCAGTAGAAAGCGGACTTCTAAAAGCATGGTGTGTTCTCATCCACCTTACCAGATCGAGCACTGTGCACTTCTGGCTCTTCCCCAAAGGTAAACATTTTGAATCAATTCAGGACACTGAGGCAGCCACAGCAGTGCAACTATAAGCATGAATGAAGTGGTTGCTGATTTCATGGACAGCATTTACTTCGGTTTAAAATTCTTTCTTACAGTTACTTCTTAGGTTCCACTTCTTTCTGGATTCTGTTTGTTTTTCTTGCTGTTATTAAGTAGATAATTTTGTGCAGGTAAACCTCTTGGTTTTAAACATCTGGAAATGTGTTTCTTTAGCTTCAGTAATCATTCTGAGTACAGAATGCTAGATAGACATTTCCCTCAGCAGTTTGCAGATAGGATTCCAGTGTCTTTCCGTATTATCAGTAATGAGAAGTCTATTCTCACTGGTATCTTTGTAAATTGTGTCTCTTTTCTCTTGGGTAGTTTTTAGGATTTTTCTCCTCACAATAATGTGTACTTTTACTAGAATATATTTTAAAGATTTGATTTTGTGTCATTTAGAATTCAAGTGTATTTTTTTTTTTCATTTTAAAACTCAGGACTTCTTGGAATTCAGAGAATTTTCTGACATCTCTTTGAATATTATCTCTTCTAAATTCTCTTATTCTCTTCATTTAAATTTTACTTAAATTGGAGCTTCTCATTTTTATGTTCTATGAGCCAACCTGTCTTTCATACTTCTAGGGATAGATCCAGGACTTGGGGAAACTGTGATTTATACAATCTGTTAGTCTCTCAAGTGAATGTGAAAGTATGAAAAGAAAATTAGATATTTCTTTGAATATCTCTTAGAATGAGGAAAACAAATAACACAAGTTATAAATTGAAACAAAACAAATACTTGAAACATAAATTCTA
>NW_004624753.1:3808709-3858850 GCF_000247695.1 Heterocephalus glaber
TCTGTGGGTGAGTAATTCACAGGGGTCAAATAGATGCAAACATTTTTTTTTTTTTTTGGTACCAGGGATCAAACTCAGGACCTTGCACTTGCGAGGAAGGCAGCAGAACCACTGAGCTAAATCCCTAGCACTCATGGGTATATTAATTGCTATAATACCTTCAAATATTTTTTTCTCCTCTATATTTGGATGCATTTTATTCTCTGACAATAATATAATAGCTTTTACTACTGAAGGATAAAAATATATTTCAGTTTCTCCTCTAGTTCTCATTGTTAATAATTGTTTTTAAAGTTCCCTTTACTACCACAACACATTCTTAGCTGTATCTTTAAGATTTTAGGATTTTATTGTCAAATACCAGGAAAGCCTCTAGGAAGTTTTTTTGTATATAAACTATAAGGCTGCCTTCTGACTCCATATGTATCCATCCTTGTTCTTCATTCTCCTTACTATCTCAGTGCCAGGTGCTGTAAGATATTTTGCTGTTATGAAATGACCTCAGGACTTGCCTTTCCAAATACCAAGCATTTTGGCACAGTAAGGGGGTGTAAGTATTCACCCCCTGTAGAAACAACTCCTGCATGAGGGTGCCTACAGTGATGGAACTATACAGGCAAGTTATAAACTAAATATGTCCTCCTCAAACACAGATCAAAATATCCCCAAATGAACTTGAAAAAAAAAAAAAAAAAAGAACAAAGTCACTCTGGTGCTACCCAACATGAAAGTGTGACCGAATCCAAGTGAAATGGAGGGATTTAGCAACTAACAATCTCACTTGTGCAAATTTTGTGGAGACATACAACCACATGAGCATGTTGCTAAGAAGGAGCCATTTGTTGGTCAAGGCTCCTGTCAGCAAAGGCCCATAGTTTAAGCATCATTATTTCCTTATATAGCTGATAAATCTGTGTTTATAGATTTCTCATTTGCTTCTGCTATATCCTTACTTCTTTACTTCTAGTTTTGCATTTCCCTAATTCTCTTTCCTATGAAATTATAGTGTACTATTTAGCCCATCTATAGATGCTTTTATTTTAATCACTGCTTTTTATTTCTGAAATTTCTCTTTCATATCTTCTTGTGATTTTTTAAAAATATTATCTTATATATTCCATTTTTATCACTCCAATTTAAAATACTTATATTTTAATTTATTCTAGATTTCTTTCTTATCTGTAATTCCTTGAGTGGGAACACTCAATTATGGTTATGGATAACAATCTCAGGGTGGGAGAGTACTCTGAGTGTTTTGTAATTTTTGACTGTGTACTTTGTAATTTTTTACCTTGCCTTTATCATAATGAGAGCTTTATATTGCCCTGGCTTATGGAAGCATCCAGTGTGACATTTTCCTTGTTTATCTGCATGATTAGAGAACAGATTTAGCATTCTGACACACAATTGGACCTGTAGTCTCATACTACAGGTACTACTGATATTGAGACTCCCATCCCCTGTTTCAGGTAGATATAAGGTAATATAGTCATTCAGCAGACAGCAGATTGAGGAGTAAATATTGTTATGTTACCCTTCACAAACACAAATGCACATATACAACACATATACAACACATATACAACTGCAGTAGCAGATGATAAATTACAAAGGAAGCAAGGAACATGTTCCTAACCAGTACCTATCTAAAAGGTGACTTATTTCACCAACAAAAAGAAACATTTCTAACATCCTTGAATTAGCAAAGGCCTCTGGTGAATATTTTTGTTTCAAGTACTCAGCACGTGTCCGTATAAGTACAGATTCCAGATGTAGATATTTCGAACATAGAAGAATCATACCCTGTCCCTACAGTTGTCATCTTTGGTGTTTACAGTTGCACAGAGTCATCTCTGTATCCCTGCAGAGTGGTTAGCAGCAGTTCTGAGCATCACCTGCCAAGCACTTCAGGACCAGGGTGAGAGAGGGGCTTCAATGTACAGGGTTCTGCTTCTGTGTGGTCTGAGGTGAGCCAAATGCCATCTAGGAAAACAGGACCCTTGTACCAGTTAGATGGACATTCTAATTCTGTTCACATGGTCACAGAATGTATGTTGCAGCTACTGGCTGATTTTGAGTTTTTAACCACCTGCTATGTTTCACACTTGTAAAAAAGTACTCAAAGCAGGGATCCTCCATTCTGCAATTGTATGATTAGATTTTTACTCCTAAATTTAGGAATTGTGCAAATCCCTTGTACATTTGATCTTACAACTTTCCCTACATAATGTCCAAGTGGTGGGTTTTGTTGTTTTTGTTTAGAATATTTATTCTGCCATCTGCGTGAGCAGATGGGTGGATGGATGAAACATCTAACATTACTGCATTCATTTGGCCATGTTTCACAGTCAGCAATGGCGTCCTAAAACTATCTCAAGCTCTGGATCCTGCTTCTGTTCTTTCTCTGCCATTGCCCTACTTTCTCACTTGTTTGGAGATTGCAAGCAGTCACCACTACCAGCCAACGAAACTGTGACTGAAGAGAAAAGCTCATTGTGAAGAAATAGTAATTTATGAAGTGGTGCCCTGTGACCTGAGTTATTAAAGGCTCCCAATGAGCTTAAATCCCTCTGGGGCAGCAAGTTATGCAGTGGGAGAAGCTGACGTGATGCATTTTTGATTGTGCATTCTCTCCTGGTACTGGATATGTTGTAACCAACTCTGCTGAGTGCTCAAGTTTCATGGCACATGTAATGAGAGCACAGCGGGACTTCAGCAACAATAAAATTAGAAGCAGCTAGGGAAAACAGGTAATTATGGAAGAAGAAGAGAAAAGGATTGGGAAGAGGTAGCTTCTAAGGCAGAAAGTCCTTCCTCTTTCAGCCATGAGTCAAGGGAAACATAAATACAGTGAAATTTTGGCTAACTGTCCAATCATCATTGGCTTTGGCCACTACCAGCCTTTGCATACCAGGTGATTTTCAAAGTAATTTGGCTGCTTATTAGTCCCTGAAGCCACCCTGTCATCCTATGCTAAAGAACAAGTATAATAATAATAATAATAATAATAATAATAATAATTTCAAAAGTCTCACAATTAGCTTTAAAAATCTTGGGGAGGAGCATGTCATCAGATTATCTTCTCTGTGAAGCTCTTGAGGGACACTGCTAGCCCATTGGATATCCATGATTCTAGGTTTTGCTAAATGCATTATCTCCCTAGACATGAGTTTAGTAGGCACGAAAGACTTATTCCTTTTTAAAATGATTTTTGTGTCAAAACTCTAATATCCCCTGTGTATGTATTTAAACTCTAGACCTATTGTATTTTCCTTTCTATAATTGCCCCAAAGAAAAAATTTCCTATTAACTTTTTTCTGTCTGTGTCCTACTATAGTTGATGTCCCTCTTGCATCTCTAAAGCCTTCCTCCCCTATTCTGAACTTTCTATTATATCTTTATATTCACTTATTCATATGATGAAAAAACTTTTTTGAATATACTTAATCCATATTTTCTTTTAAAAAGTGGCTATTTCAAATGAAAAAAATTACAAATTTTAAATTTTTGATATCACCACAAAATCCAGAAAAAATATCATGATTAACTATTTGCCAATGATTTTGTTTTGGTAAAATATATAAAACATATTTACCCTGGCTCTGTATGTAAAGACTACCAGTAATGGTTTGCTATATCCCAATCATTTGGACTAGTTCCTCTTGGGTCCTATTTCGTGATTTAAAGATGCTATATACCTTGAGAACATAATGTTAGATGAAATAAATCTGACACACAAGCTAAAATATCACAGTTTCTCTTATATGAAAAACCCAAAGTATAAATTTTAGCAAAGTAAAAAGTAGGAAATGGGGAGTGTCTTAGTTACTTTTCTCATTGCTGAGATAAAAGCTACACCCAAAGTTAAAGGACAAAAGGTTTATTTAGCTCACAGTTTGTAGAGGTTTCAGTTCAAGGCTCCAAAGCAGGGTGGCATTGTAGAGGGGCATCACAGAAGAGAAAGTGTTCATGGTAGGCAGTAGGCAGGAAGCCAGCAAAGCAGTGAAGTAATGAGGAAGCAAGCAGCTAAGCATCAACTGAGAAGCAGTGAAACTCTTTCTATCCCCTATATCTTATTTCGGCCACTCACCCTTAGGTTGAGGCAGCCTTAATCCTAGAATTGCACCACGAATCAATCCCAGCCACCTCCAGATTCAGCCACCTCCAAAAAGCCCTACCTATGACCACATGAGCTTTGGGGGGACATCTAGATACAAGCCATAAAAGAGAGCTAAATTGTTTGCAAATGGGAAATGGACCAAGAAATGGAAGTGAAAGGGAGAGGAAGGGGATGTAAAAAGGAATTAAGGTGTGTTGCATGTGTATCAATTCTCCACAATGAATATAATATGTAATATGCACTATTAAAAATTAAAAGAAAGATGGTATCCAAAATGCCTATGTAAAAAGGAAAAAGCTTCTCTGTCTTGATCTGGTTTATCTGTCCTCTTTGAGAATAAAGGAAAGAGAAAGGGCAAATCCATCACCGAGTAAAGGCCAGAGAATCCCATTTCTTAGACACCAGTCAGCTCCAGCTCTGACACAGTCTCCTCCATGTCTTTGCTGGGGGGCTTGGCTGTCAGTGCTAAGCCTGGGTTGCCGCTGTGGCAGACATCTGCAGGTGTGCATTTCCTTTCTGAGGAATGACTCCCAGCATACATGATGTGCTAGAGTGAGGTATAGGAAGGAGGAGCCTTCAGTTCAGAAAATAGCAAACCAACAAATCCACCAAAGAAGTCTCTTACCCAGATTGGTGAGGAAATGTAGGTTCGGGTTTGATTTCAAGGGCCTCAAATCCTATCGAAAATGAATGATTGCAGTTTTGCTGTGGTGAAACTAAGTGCCTTTTCTTTTATTGCTAAGAAATACACACAGAAAATAAATATATACGAAAACAATGTTGACCTAAATATTTGGCTTGTCCTCTATGAATGTGATTTGAAAGAGCTGATGAAGAAACTAGGGTTCCTTAGAGGCCTCCATGTAATTACAAAAGAAACACTCCAGAAAACTAAACTAGCAAATATATTTAAGGTAATTCCCTGTGAATAGACTTGGGTTTGCCTACATCCGTTTCATTATTGCTTTTCTAAATTGCTTTCTTGCTGTTCTCTTGCAGAGCCTCAGGTCAATCTCTGGGTATAGTTGTGAGGGCCTGTCCAGCGTAGTGACCCCTGGCACAGAGCTGTAATTGTTTTACATGCAGAGCAGATTCTGTGCACTCAGTCTTTTCCTTCATTAAGAGGCTTTGACTCATAGTAGGCTTGAAACATGAGAGGGCACTTTCAGAAAACGCTTCAGCTTAAAGAGAAGTTATACAGAAAGCAAATATCATAGGGTCACCTGTGTTTGGGGACTGAGGGATATTGGGGAAACGTCTGGAGCACAGTGTGAGTTTCAGGTTTATCACTTCTCAGTGCCCCAAACACCTTTCCTCCATGCTCTGCAGCCCTGCAGCCCAGTTCTGTCGATACGGTTCCATTGCTGGCTGGCCCAGTGTTGGGTTCTGTGGATCCAAGAGGTCCAGAAGAGTTTTCTTTCTCCCATTCTCCCCACACCTTGCTGGCCTTCAGCAGCACGTGCAGTTCTTGTCCCCATGTCTGGGGGCTGGCAGCAAGTGGGCCCCATCTGTGGCCCCTGCCTGTGGCAGCCTCCCCAGTGCCTATGAGGTCAGCAGAACCTTGCAATGGAACATTGACGGTGAGGAGCATGCCAACCACTGTCCCCCCGAAAGCTTTCTGACAACAGCTACTCCCAGGCACCTTACCCCAAGCACCATCCAGACACCGCCAGCCAGCAGGAATGGCTTCTCCCCCTAGTTGGCTTCCCCAGGCTCCTACAGCCTGCAGGGTTCTAAGGCACAGAATCCTTAAGGAGAGCCTTCCCTGTGAGCTCCATGGGAAAGATTTCCAGCAAATCCCTCTAGAGCAGCACCACAGAGCCATGACCATGTCTCTCCAAAGTCTAGGGAGTGTTTTCTGGGGCGTCGCCTCAGCCTCAGGCATGACGACATCTTATCCCCACCTTTCTAGTGTCTGGTAGTGCTCATGCATTAGCCAATCCCGCATTACTGAAGCCCTCTGTGAGCTCTTTATGTTCAGCTTTCCCATTTAGTCTTTGGTAGTGGTGGTGGTTGGTGTCTTCTGTCACTCACTGGACTCTAACTAACTACAAGATCTCTTAATGGGAAGGAGAGAGAGAGGTTCTTGGAAGTTCGCAATGCTTGGTTCCTAACTGTTCCTTCCCTCCTCACCCATCTTCCAAGTGTCTCACTTTCCTGCCTCTGTACGTGGCTAAACCTAGGATGTTCCCACTGGACACTGGCCCTGTAAAGGCTCCTATCTCCCTCAGTCACAGGATGTTCCTAAACCTCTGACCCTCTTAGACCCACCTATGAGTGGTAGAAGTGAATAAGAGGAATGAATCACTTTAATTTCTTTATGAAATAAACTGAGGTGAAACCTGTGCCTTGACCTTTAAAAGAAATCCTAACTTGATATTTCACTAGAGACTTGAAAAGGAGTCTGATTTAATCAATATTGCAAATTGCGGAGTTAGTGAAAGTCCCTGAAAATCATGCTGAGAAACGGAAGAAATCTGTTCATAATGTGAAGGTCAGTGGGGAATTTTTGAGTTGCATTGGACAGTTTCAGGTGGCTTGGTTTTGACGCTATAATCCATCTGGATTGTGGCACACACAAAATCAGGTTCATTATGTAATTTTTCAGTCCATGACCACAGTAGTGGCAAATTGAATCCCTGTGGTGATTATAAATAAAAGAAATGCACTAAGACTTACTTTCCTGTGTCCTAACATAGAAGCTACAGTTAGAATTTTTTTTTAATGTACATTACTGTCATTTCTTTAATCTGATTCCTCTACTGCCTTTATTCTCTTGGGTTAAATAGAAATATGCTGCAATTATTCCTCTAAGTGTAGGAATTTTAAACTGCTTAAAAATATGTTTCATTTGAAGAATTAAAATCTGAGCATGAAATACAACACAATTGTCCACTTTTGTCAACTAATGGAAATATATGGCCAGATTCTGTTTCAGAAGCAAGCTGTTAGAAGGTACAGAGGTGTTTGTTTTATATTTGAAATTCATTCACTCAAGAGAGTAATGTAAAACCAGCTCCTAAAGTCTACAGAAATATTGTACCAAGAATCAGCTAGGCAATGCTTGGAAATGCAAGCTCCATTTTGATATCTGCTGTGTTCTTGTTCATTCCTTTCATTAGCTGTGGAAGTTGAAGACATTGCTGTATTTCCTCTTGAAATACTGTGAATCCTTATTAGCATGGGCAGGGGGTTGGGGCTTCGGAAAGAGTGGGAGACAGGTGAGGCCCGAAGAGTGAATACAGAGAGCCTCATGTGGGTAAGAGCTGGAGGTGAGGATGCCCCTGGGCCTGGGGCCTCTGCATCAAGCATCACATACAGAGGTATAGGAGACCACGTGGTTCATCCTGGTGGACACCAGACAGAGAGTAGGTGCAGGACTTTGAGCTCCGAGTACGGAAGGAGAAGTATGGAGAGTGCTAAAGAATTAAGACATAGAGGGATTGGTCAGAGGATTGCTATTTTTAAAGATAAGTCATTTATAGGATATGCATAGGAAAGGAAGAGGTCAAACTATCCTTCTTCACAGATAACATTATACTCTTCATGGTTCCATCAAAAACTCCTAGAACTCATAAGGAAATTAAAGTATCAGGATATAAAATCAATACCCAAAACATAAGTAGTGTTTCTGTACATCAACAATGGAGTCATTGAGAAAGAAATCAGGAAAACAGTCCCATTTAAAATAGACTGAAAAAAATACCTAGGAATTAACCAAGGAAGTGAAAGACTACAGTAAACAAAACTACAAAAAGAGATTGAAGAAGGCATCAGAAAATGGAAAGTCATTCTCTGCCTTGATAGTAGAACCAATATTATCAAAACAGTCACATGACCAAAAATGACATATAGATTTAAAGCAATCTTAATCAAAATACTAAAAGCATTCTTCACATAACTAAAAAAAAAACCCTAAAATTTATATGGAACTAGAAGTCATTCAGAATAGCAAAAGCACTCGGGCAACAAAAGCAAAGCAGGAGGTATCACAATCCCAGCTTTCAAGTTATATTAAAAGCTACAGTGATAAAAAGACCATAGTATTGGCACAAAAACAGACACTTGGATCAATGGAACAGAAAATGGTACAGAAATATCCCCAGGCACCTTCAGGAACCTAATCTTTGACAAAGAGTCCAAAACATTCAAGGGAGAAAAGATAGCCTCTTTAACAAATAGTGCTGGGAAAACTAGGTATACACACGCAGAATGAATCAAGATTCATATTCCTTGCCCTGCACCAAAATCAAAATGAATCAAAGTGTATATATATAAACAATCTGCTCAAGATAGATTCTTGAAGACATAGGAACAGAACCACAACTGTACAAGAAGCATCACCAACAATCAACAGAAGAGATCACGTCAAGTTAAGGGGTTGCACAGCAAAGGAAATGGCCAACAGAGTGAAGACAACCTACAGAAAGAGGGGAAAGTTTCCAGCTACTCATTACAGGACTGATACCTAGTACTCAGAGTTCCCAAAATAAAAGACCCAATTTAAAAAATGAGCAATTGAAATGAATAGACACTTCTCAAAAGAATTACAAATAGCCAAATGAGTACATGGAAAACTGCTTGGCATCTTTGGTCATTAGAGAAATGCAAATCAAAACAACCCTGAGATTAAAGAATGGCTATCATCATGAACTCAGAGGCTGGTGAAGCTGTGGAGAAAAATGAACTCTTCTACATTGTTGGTGGGTGTATAAACTAATGCAAACATTATGGAAATCAGTATAGAGATTTCTCAGAGGGCTCACTGGTTCTGCCCCCTGCGTCAAGATTTCTCAGAAAACTAAAAATAGAGATTCCATTTGACCCATCTATACCTCTTTAGGGTATCTTCCTGAAAGAGTTAAAGACATCACATTACAGTGATGCACACATACACATATTTATAGCAGCACAACTCATAATAGCTAGATCTTAGAAACAGCCTACATGCCCATCAAAAGATGAAGAAAGTATAATATTTATATATACACAGTGGAGTACTACTCAGCCATGAAGGAAAATTTTGAGTCATTCATAGGAAAATGGATTTACCTTGACTCCATAATCCTAAGTAAAATCAGACAGAAGGTTAAACATTACATGATTTCTTTTATATGATAAACCAACAGTATAAATAATTTAGAAGCAAATTAAAAGATATGAAACAGGGAGAGAGACTTTGTGGAGAAGGGAAACAGAGCTAGGAGAAAGGGGAGGGGGTAGAAAATGTGCAATACTTGTATGTACAAATTTCCCACAATGAATTATGTATTGCAAACATAC
Source organism: Heterocephalus glaber (assembly GCF_000247695.1). The sequence goes on from NW_004624753.1 coordinate 3,818,113, forward strand.
AGTAATGTAAAGGAAGATGAAAAATACACAAATAAGCAATTTACATTTTCAGAAGTAAAGTGGCTTGAAAGATATTTTAATTTTAAAAACTAAAGCTACATGAGCCTATAAAAACACAATGAAGTGTTCACAAACTCTTGCCAGTGTTGGCTCAGGCCCCCGGCCATGCAGCTATGAGTTACAGTGCTTGGTATGGTCCAGATCTGTATCGAAAAACCACCTCCCTCCCCGTGTCCTGATCCACACCTCCAGCGGCTCCTCAAAGTATCTCTCTGTGTGTCTATTGACATTTGTGCTTCTATGGTGAAATGTATGTGCAGAACGAGAATTCTGATCTTTTCCTCCACATCACCAGCAAAACAAGACAAAACCTCCCACCGCATAACTAAATGGACCCCTCTCATCGTATAAGTCCCTCCAACTTCCTGGCCCCACCGGGCTTGTTTTGTTGTGCCACCTTTTTCACCCTTTTAAAAATTGTGGTAAAACACACATACGATAAAGTGTGCCTCTCTAGCCACTCACAAATGCGTAGCTCCATAGCGGGAACTACATGCACTGCTGTGCCACCATGCTCATTGTCCTTTCCCATAATCTCCTCATCTTAGGAAACACCTTCTGTACTCATCAGATAGGCACCTCCTGTTCTCTACCCTCCTCCCTGACAGCGCCATTCTACGTTTTCTGTATGGATCTGACTGATCTACGTACCTTACAGAAGTGGACTCATTCTGTACTGTGTATTTTGCCTTTTTTATCTAGCTTATTTCACTTAGTAGATTATCCTCAAATTTGACTCATGTTGCAGCATGTGTAGGAAGTCCCTTCCATTTGAAGACTGAATGGTAATCCACAGCATATTTGTACCACATTTTACTTATCCACTCATTTGTCAATGAACACCCGAGGTGCTTCCACCTTTTCTGCCTGTGAACAATGCTATGAACATCAGTGTACAAGTATCTCTTTGAAACCCTGGTTTCCATCCTTGGGGTATATTCTCAGAAGTGTAGTTCCTGGATATGTTGTTCAGTGTCTTTCTTAGCAGGTGGGACCCTTGATGTCTCTTCCCCCCATCTCCCCAATTTACCCTTGCATTCCTGCAACTGTTAATGGCTACAAAAACTGCAATCATGCCAACTCCTTTCAGTTCATGACTAAGACCTAGGTGTGACCAGCCACAGAGATTTGCCCAGAACTCTCAAGATTTTAGCAACGAGAGTCCCTATCCCGAAAACCCTGAGTCTCAGGTAAAGTGGGACAGTTGGAGACCGGAAAGAAGCTTTGATAGTATCTTGTCATCACACAGCCCTTCCCTTGGCCATTGACTGTCCTGCTGAATGACAAGCACATACCTTCACTCAAACCTCCAGTGCTTCCTTCCCATCCTCAGAATCACCTGCTGTCGTTCCACTGAGAAAATAGGAGTATCCATAAAAGATTTCACAGGTTTCTGCACTATCATCCACAACCACACCAGGACCTGCACCTTTCTAGGACTAAGGAACTACCCACGTACCTCTCTAAATGCAGCTCCTTGTTCTGTGAACATACCCGTTTCCTTCTCATGGACTAAAGACTCTTCAACAACATTCCTCTCGACTTAAACATCAGTTTCTTCCCTACAGGGTCATTTCCAAAATTGGTAAAATATTGTTATCCCTCCTGCATTAAAAAAAATAAATGAGAAACAACCTTCTTTGAACCTATTTGGCCTTACAGCCATTAGCCCATAGCTCTGATCTTCTTTATACACAAAACTTTATAAATTTCTCATATTTTCTCCAATTCTTCTCCCCCAAACTCTCTTGAACGTAGTGTTTTGTTTCCTACCATCCTATCCAATCTGCCGTCAAGTTCAGTGATCTCTTTGTTGGTAAATAACAGCGATCAATTGTGAGTCCTCTCCTGTTGATGTGTCATACGTTATTCCTGATAAGTTGCAATAGTTGGTCAGTCCCTTCTCTCATCAGCTTTTCTTTAAGACAACATTTTCTGGGGTTTTTTCTTGTCCCTCAATTTCCTTTTCTTAAAAGCTGGCATGTTCTGGGTCTGCTGCTGGCCTTAGTGTCTTTAAGATTCTTAGTCATCCTTTTAAAAAAAAATATTTCTCTTTAAATTGACACCTAAAAATTATACATATTTTTGGCATGTGCCATGATGTTCTAAAGTACCTATACATTGTAAAATGGATAAATCAAGCTAATCAACATATGCTTTGTCTCACATTCTTATCATTTACTTGTGGAGATAACACTTGAGATCTATTAGCAATTTTCAACTATACACAATTATTAACTACAGTTACCATGTTTTAAAATTGATCCCCTAAACTTTTCCTTCCCCTCTAACTGAAATGTTGTGCCCATTGACTGACCAAGGCTCCCCAACCCCTTCATCCTCTGCCCCAGCACCTGGGAACCACTGTTGTGCTCTAAGCTTCTAGGAGTTTAGCGTTTGTAGATTTGCTCTTGGAGAGCACACGGTGGGGTTGGTCTGTGGCTGGCTCACTCAGCGTAATGTCCTCCTGATCCATCATATTGTCACAACAGCAGGCTTTCATTCTGAGGCTGATGCCATCCCCTGTACACACCGCATTTTCTGTGTCCTTAGTCTGAGGGTGGACACTTAGCTTGACTCAGCATCTTCCCTGTTGTGAATAATGCTGCAGTCAGTTAGAAGTGTGGCTGTCTCCTTGACATACTGATCTACCTCATTTGCTTTGGATATGTGTCCAGTAGTAAGAAATTGAGTAACCTAATTTCACTTTGAATTTTCTGAGGAACCTCCCTCCATTCTGTTCTTTGTAAAGGTGGTACGAATTCACAGTCCTACCTATAGTGTGCACATATACCATTTTCTTTTTTTGTTTTGGTACCGGGCATCGAACTCAGGACCTTGCACTTGTGAGCCAGCAGCGGGACCACTGAGCTACATCCCCGACCTACCATTTTCTTTATATCCTTGCCAACACTTGTTATCTTTCATCTTTTTTGCTACATTAAATCATTCAGATTGGGTTTTCAAAATTTTTGATTAGTAGATGCTAATTGTGCATATGAATTGGTTTCTGTGTGATACATCCACACAGCAATACAACATGCACTAATCAGATCCAACCTCCCTCTGTCCAGCTTCTCCTCCCCTCAAACCCTTCCAAACCTCTGCTGATCATTATTCTACATATAAGTGGACATTTTTTAGTTTCCACGTATGAGAGGGAACATGCAGTACTTGTCTACTCTGTTTGACTTATTCCATTTAATGTCCACCAGTTATACCCATTTTCCTGCAAGTGAAAATATTTCATTCTCTTTTATGGCTGAATAATACTCCAATGTGTACATATGTCATATTACATGTCATATTTTCTTTGTCCATCCCTTTGAGTTTTTGGAATAATTTAAAAATAATTGGAAGTAGTTTTTTTAATGTTTGGTGAAATTTAAGCTTGATGTCTTAGTGCATGTCTGTAATCTCAGCACTCTGGGAGCCTGAGGCAGGAGGATCACCAGTTCAAGCCCAGCCTAGGCAACTTAGCAACTTAGACCTGTCTCAAAATCAAATAAATTTTTAAAAGGGCTTGGACTGTAATTCTGTGTAAAAGCTCTGGGTTCAATCCCTACTATAATTAAACATTTTTTTTTTTTTTTTTTGTACTGGGGATCGATCTTGGGACCTTGCGCTTGCGAGGCAGGTGCCGGAACCACTGAGCTAAATCCCTGGCCCAAATAAATTTTTTTTAATGTTTGGTAAAATTCAGCAGTAAAACCATCTAGTCTTAAATTTTTCTTTGTTGGGAGACTTTTATAATATCATTATTAGTTATTGATCTAATTAGCTTTTTATGTCCTAATTCTTTAGTTTTGATATCATAAGTATCCAGAAATATATCCATTTGCTTTAGATTTTCCAATTTGTTATCATATAGTTTCTTATAATTCCTGCTGAACCTTTGTATTTCTGTGATAGCAGTTGAAATGTCTTCTTTATTCATCACTAATTTTATTTGAGACAGCTCTATTTTTTTCTTAGTTGACTTAAATAAAGGTTTGTCAATTTTATCTTTTGAAAACTCAATTCTTTGTTGCATTAGTTTTTTGTTAGGTGTCTCCTGCGAAACCTGTTGTTAATCTAACTGCAGATGTTAGACTTGGTGCTTTCCTCTTGCAGAATTCTTTCTTTGTCTTGTGCTTTGGGTTGCCTATTGTATGGCGTGGTGAATATCTTTTCTGATCATGTCCATTTGGGTCCCTAAAGGTATGTGGGTGTCTGCATCTTTCCAAAAATTAGAGAATCTGTCTGCTTTTATTTCATTGAACATTCTGTACTCTTAACTATTTTCTCTTCTCCTTTGGAAACTACAAAAATGTCAATATTTGTTTTTCAGGGTCTCAAAGGTCTGGAATAGTCCCTTTAATATTTTTTCTATGTTTTTTCTGGTTAGGATATTTCAAAAGATTTCCTTTCAAATTTGAGTATGCTTTCTTCTATTGATTTAATCTATTAGGACTTCCATTTTTATATTTTTTACTTATTGGCTTCAGGTCCAAAATTTCTATTTGGTTCTTTTTCAGAATCTCTCTCTGCTGGATCTCTTTTCTGTATTTTGCCTTGTCTTCTTAATTTCATTTAACTGTATCTCTCTATTCTCTTGGATCTCATTAAGGTTTTTGAAATTATTCTTTTGCAGTCTTTATATTGGGCATTTTTTCAAATGCATTTTTTGCAGTCCATTGCTAGAAAGTTATTGTGTTCTTTTGGAGCTGTGATATTACCTTATTTTTTCACATTTCTTGGGTTCTCACTTTGAGATTTATGCATCTGATAGATCAGTTATCTCGACCACTTTTATAGGATAGCTTTCTTAGTAAGCAGCTTGCTCCTGAAGATTTACCTTGCAGTGTCACTTTGATGTACACTGTTGGCTGTTTTCAGTGGGGCACCGCAGTATGGTCTTCTTCTAGCTTCTTTGGCTGGATTTAATTACTTCAGGCACAGTGCCTACCATGGTGGAGTCAGAGAAACCTGCTGATTCTGTGGGCAGTGCAAGAGTTGAGACTCCAACAGCTCAGATGGGTGTGTTGCAGACAGGAATGGTCTGGAGGTACTTCATAGTGTGGCTACTGCTTCGATGGGAGAGTTGGGAGAGATGGTTCTAACCAGGAAATGCAGTTTCCTGAAGCACTGTTGATGTTAGTTCCGCTGCTAGCAGGGTCTGTGGCACCGGTAGCCCCAGCAGTGGTGAGAGGTCTGGTGCACTTGTCCTTCCACCAAGCAGTGGTGTGGGCCCAGATGCTGGCCAGGGAGAAGTGGTAGCAAAAGCGCTAACCAGACATGGGGCAGGGGCGGGTCATGGCAGAAACCACAGGGTTGGTATGGCAGGGGAACCACAGTGTTGGTCTCAGCTGCTCTGGTACCGGTGCAGATCTGAGCATAGAAGAATAACTGAAGCCACAGCTTTTTTCTCCCAACTTCTAGCTGCAGGGCGTGCACAGAAGCAGGGCAGCAGCTGGGGTTATGGCAGCTTCTGTCCATCCCTCTGCCTGTGGTGCCTGGGGTTGCAGGAATAGCTCTTCTTCCTCATTTGGATAACGGCCATTCTAACAAGTGTGTGCTTATATCTTATTGTGACTCGATTTGCATCTCCCTGATGATTGGTGATGTTGAGCATTTTTTCATACACTTGTCGGCCCATTTGTTGTCTCTTGATGGGGTTCAGGACCCACTACCCTAAACACAACATCTTGGTATTTGAGAAAACAGCAGAAGCAGGGATTCCTCTCTGACCTTCGCCCACCCTTGTCCCCTGAAGGAGGCCCTGAAAGAATTCCTGAACTTCCTCTGAAACAGGTCAGAAGACTTTCATTCCAGGAATGGCATCCATATACATGGAGGAAAGATGTCCATAGCTCTGAAGACACAGTTTTCTCTGCATTCCTTGAGATGACTGATGGCTTTTTGTTACGATGTATCACATTTATCGACTTGAGAATGTTAAACCATCCTTTCTGGGATGAATCCCATTTGACGATGGTTATGATGCTGATGTTCTGTTGCATTCAATTTGTGTCTCAAGCACAGTCCAGTTGTGCTGGCTCAGTGGAGTAAGTTGCCAAGATACCAAAGAAGCCATGCAGAGATGGCTTGTGAAAGATAAAGTTGACTAAAGTACCAACAATGCAGGACAACACCAATTGAGGCTTACTAACAAAAAAGAATTGAGACCAGTAGTGGAGTGCTGGACAGGAAAATTGCCAGGATGAACTCAAATGTCCAGGGATGGCAGGCTGGACGAATCACTCATAGGGAAGTCCGGGGTAGTGGGCCAGGCAAGAAAATTACCAGACAGACTCAACAGAGGAATTCCCAGAAGACCTGGTGGCAGTGGACTAGAAAGGGAAATCACCAGAGAGAACTCAAAGTGTACAGCAACTCCCCAGTGTGTATACTACAATGCCATGTTCCACCTGCCAAATTCAGTGGTGGCTACCTAGAGTGTAGCACCACATTGTGCTCTATCCCATGCCCCGTTATTGCACAGATGGGGTTTTATAAAATAAACTACACAGTAGTGACATCATTAGGTTTCTTTATTCCATCGTATGACAAGCATTCCAGTGGGCACAAAGGCAGTTGCTATAGCTTATACTTGCTTATCCAGTATCTAGTGTTGCACAGGTCATATTTATCTGGATACTCCTGTCCCTGTCTGTCCACAGTGTCCCTTCATTTGGCAAGTGTCTTGGTAGAACCAGAGCTATCTGAGGGACATGGTATTAAATGTCCCTTTTTTCTCAGGGATGATACAGTTAGCTGTGAATTTTTCCATTTTCAGCAGAGTGACTGGTCTATAATTTTCTTTTTTTGTAATGAGTTTAGCTTTACTATCAGCACAATTCTGGCTTCATAAAAGATGTTTCACAGAACTCCTTTCTTTTTACACTTTTTGGAAGAGTTTGACAAAAATTAGTTGTTCTTTAAACCTTTTGTAGAATTCCACTGTAAAGCCATCAGGTCCTAGATTTTCCTTTGGTGGAAACCTTTTAATTACTGCTTCAAACACATTACTCATTATTGATCTATTTAGATTTTTTGGTTTCTTTTTTGATCAAATCTTTGTAGATGCATGTGTCCAGGAATTCGTCTATTTCTTCTGGTTTCTCCAATTATTTAGTTTCTTATGATCCTTTGTATTTTTGTGGTATCAATTTTAGGGTCTTTTTTCAGCTTTGATTTTATTTGGGTCCTCTTTCTCTCTCTCTCTCTCTCTCTCTCTCTCTCTCTCTCTCTCTCTCTCTCTCTCTCTCTCGCTCTATCTGATTGTATGTCAATTTTATCTTCAAAACACCAGCACTCTTTCACTGACTTTTTTTGTATATTTTAGTTTATATTTCATTTATTTCTGTTCTCATCTTTATTATTTCTTCCTTCTACTTAACTTTGGGTTTGGCTGGCTCTTGCTTTTCTAAGTCCATGAAATACCTCATCATTTGGTTATTTACTTGAAATCTTTCCATTTTCAATGAATGCATTTATTGCTATAATCTTCCCTTTAGTTGAGTGGTGGCAAACCTGTGGCACACGAGCTGCAGCAGGCTACTTGTTATCATTGCGAACTCTAAAAGGTTCACCACCACTGGGGTATAATATGCATTGGAGAAAGTCTTTTTGTTGCATCTGATTGGAGTCCTTTGAGCTTCCTAGATCTGGATGTCCATATCTCTTTGGAGATTAGAGAAAATTTCAGCTACTATTTCTTCAAATAGGTTTTCATTGACTTTTCCTTTTTCTTCTTTTCCTATAATGAGTATTTGCTTGTCTGATATTTTCCTATGTATTTCATAGTCTTTGTTCATTCTTTCAAAATCTTGTTTTAGCCAGTCACCATGCCTGCCTTGCAAGCGCAAGATCCAGAGTTCAATCCCTGGTACCAAAAAAAAATCTCGTTTCATTTTTTTCTTTTTGAGAGAGGTATCTAGGTTATTTTAAAAGACGTATCATTCAATGTAGAAATGCTTCTCCTTGGTTTATTCTTTTGCAGGAGGTTTCAATAGTATTTTTTATTTCTTGATTTAAGTTCTCAGCTTCAAGATTTCAGATTGGCTCTTTTAATGATTTCTCTGTATTGAATTTCTCATTCATATCATATATTATTTTTCTCATTTCATTGTATTTTCTATCGGTATTCACTAATATTTTACCGAGTTTCCTTGGGATCATTATATTGAATTATTTTTTTAGGCATTTACATAGATTTACTTCAAATTGGGGTCTGAGAATTATATTCCTTCTATGTGTCAAGTTTCTTGTACCTTTAAACCTTTTTTTTTTTTTTTTTTTGTACCAGGGATCTAACTCGGGCCCTTGCGCTTGCAAGGGAGGCAGCAGAACCACTGAGCTAAATCCCTGGCCCTTTTGTACCTTTATATTGATGTCTGAATGCCAGATGTAAGTCACTTCTTCCATTTCTATGGAGGAGGCCCTGTAAGGAAAGGCTTTGCTTTAAGTGGGATGTGGCACGTCAACTGGGAAGTTTGGCTTTTTTTTCTAGATGAGCTCAAAAGTATAGCCTCTATGTGATTTTTTTTTTCAGCTAATAGACATTAACAGTGCCTACAAATGCCTCAGTAGTCTAGACTACAGCAGTCCCTGAAGGTAATGGTGAGACTTTGCAGAGGACACTTGCTTCCAAATACGTGTGTCTTTCAGCCCTGCAGAGCACTGATAGGGCTGTGGCTTGTGGTGGTGGCAGCTGTGGTCCTGCTGCTGTGGGACATGGAAGGAGACTATCCTCAAATCCTGGGGAAGTCCCAGGGCCATCAAATATAAAGGGAACTTCCCTCAGCTATCTTGGGGTAATGTGAGTGGTGCATGATCTTGTGGTACTGGCTGCTTTGGTGCTGGAGCCCAGGGATATGGAAAAGACCTTCTAAAGGTCCTTCCAGATGAACCTAGTTGGTGCCACTTCTGTAGCTCCAGTAGCCACAATTCCAGAGCCATGGACTATGGAGAGGACCTTTGCTAAGTCTCATGGGACAAGTACAAAGGACACTGGAAGGTGTAGTCCTGGAGATGTATGCTGTGAACAGGATGATCCTCACATTCTGCACATCAAACACCAGGGTGCTAAGAAGCGGAGTATAACCTGTGAGACATTCCCTGGCCCAAACTGCTGGAACCCTCAAAAAAGTGGCTACTGGCCTCTAAGGCAAGACAAAGTCTAGCAGCACCTTTTCTATTAGCTTGGATCTGGGGAGGTGGTTGGGGTTGGGGAGAAAATGTGAGTTTTTTATTTGTTGCAAAGCAGTTGCTCAGACCCCACACAGCTCCCCAGAATGAATTTGAAGCTCTTGAGTGCCGCAGATTTCTCCTGTGATTAGGATTGCAGGTCTGTTGCCTGATGGAATTTTCTGGGAATTTTCTGCTTGCCTTTTCCCAGCCAAGTGGGGTCTTCCCCTTTCTCCACCCCCTACTTGCTAGGGCAGAAGGTATAGTGAGTACTCTCCCAGTGCCAGTTATGGTCCCAGTACTTACTTCCTTACTGGTTTCCAAGGTTATTACCACAACCAATCCCTCCAAATGCAGTCTTTCCCCTGTTGCCCTATTCTTCTCTGTGGCAGAGTTAACACAGGGCACCTCTATTCAACTGTCTTGGATTTTGCATTTCTGAATCTTCATTTGTAAGGGCTTCCATGTCCTATAAAATCTAGTGAAATACATGTCTATGCTTCTGTCTTGTTAATCTGTTATCAGAGGGGTCTGAACCATGAATTTGGAAAGAAATAACTTTAACTTACACAGTTGAGGTCCTTTGCTCCTTTTTAAATCAAGTTACTTATTTTCTTACCTAAATTCTTATTAGTACGTTTGCAATGCATACAGTTTACAGTCATCTTGAGGAGTGGTTACACATACTTATTACAGCTTCTTTCTTGTTTTTAATCCCCCTTCCTCCCTCCCCACCTGTACTCATCCTCTTTTTGATACTTGCTATTATTTATCATACCCCATGTTATGGCATTTGGTGTTTACATTAGTTGGAGCTTTTAGGATCTTGTACAAGGAATATCTTTATTCTTATTTCCCCATGCCCTCCTCCTCGCCCCTCACTTTTGTTCCTTTGGACCACTTCCCTATGGACAAGATCTGTCCCTCTCTGTCCACCCTTTATTTTTCTCTTTGTTTTTACTTTGCCTCATTCAGATGAGAAGTATCATACAGTATTTAAGCTTGTGTGTCTGGTTTATTTCACTCAACATCATATTTTCCAGGTGCATCCATTTTCCTACAAATGTCACAAATGTGTCATTCTTTATAGCTGAGTAGTATTCCATTATATATAGATACCACATTTTCTTTATCCAGTCATTGATTGATGGGTACATGTGCTGTTTTCAGGATTTAGCTATTGTAAATTGTGCTGCTATAAACATTGATATGTATTGCTGTGATGTGATGACTTAAGCTCTTTGGGGAAGATACCGTGCAGGGGTATAGCTGGGTCATATGGAATTTCTATTTTCAGTTCTTTGAGAAATCTCCATACTTATTTACATAATGGTTGTACTAGTTTGCATTCCCATCAACAATACAGGAAGTTTCCCCCCCCCCTTTTTTTTTAGAGTAGGAAAAAATTTATTGAGAGAAAGCAAGGTTCTAAGAGAGACAGAAGGGGGACCAGAAAGTGGGTTGCCCATCTACCCCACTTCTCAAAGATGTTTTTATACAGCAAAGCCATGTGGTGAGGCAGGTACAAAGTGGGAGAAAACTATAAGACCCAGTGGAAATTTACAAGGTGGGCATGAGCTGGGACAAAACCATGACCAACCAATAAGATTACAAGTATAATAACCCAGGTAATAATTAAGTGGGGGTCAAAAGGGGAGCAAGCCACATAGCAAGCATACAAGGAACTGAGCAAGGATTTTCAGTGAAAAGGGGTCTGTCAGGGATCTTAGATCTTTGTCCCCTACCCAGGTGATTGATACCTATTTAAAATATCACTGCTATTCATCCTACATGGGTGTGGCAGTTTCTCTCCATTTGCAATTCTGGCCTTCAGTGAATGTGTCGATAGTCCTCCATGTTGGCTCCTCTACTATCCTCCATGTGGGCTCCTCCTGGGCTGGCCCTAACTGCCTACAAGATATCTAATTAACTTACCTATCTGCAATATTCCCCCCTCTGAAGAAGTACCTAACTGCTGTGAGGGGGCAAAGGGCAAAGACTGTTCTGGCTACTTCCAGCTGAAGAGGATCGTAGTTGTGATCAGTCAGAGTTACTGTACAGAGGGTCATCTAAAGGCTTTCAATAGGCACCAGGCACTGTCATCTTGGTAGCCATATAGTTTTGAGTCAAGAGGATAAGGACATGGTCCAGGGGACTTCAGAATCCAACATAGAAGTCATATTATATAGTTTAGCAGTTATGAGCTGTTTACAAGGTCGATCTGGTGGATCCCAGTAAAAGAAGTCTAGCACATTTGTCATTGGTTTCATTTGTATGACTGCTTGGAGTTTGGCAGCCTCTAGGAAAGAATAAACAAAACTTTTAAGAAATTAGAGCATGCATAATCTAAACATGAGCACACTAGAATGAAAGGGCAGGTTGGGGAGAAAGTCACACTTAGAAATTGAAATAGTGATTGTAACCTGCTGCCTCTCTGATTCTTTTATTGATAGAGGTTATTTATAATTCTGATACTTCTTCATAAGTCTTTCTAATTTTAGCTACAAGAGACAATGTGAAGAACAAATTTTGCTAAAAAATATAAAACTCTATCTGAGCTCTTATAGAGTCTACCATAGTTTTCCTAATGATCCATAATCATGGTCAGCTACTGGTAAAGCTGGAAACTGCCAGAAGGAGTCAGCAATTGGAGCCCTTTTTTATATATGGCATTTTTATATATCTTTTGGGGTTTTTTGGGGTATTTTGTTAGGTGTTTAAGAGCAAGTTAAAGTGAGACCTGTGTCAATTAATATGAACCTCTTGCTATCTATCAAGGTCAGTTAAGTCTCAGGCATTATTTTGGAACCATGTATAGAGCCTCTCAGCTCCTCTGTCAGTGTCAGCCATCAGGATGGTCATGGCCTTGCTTGACCATGTGCCTTCAGTGAAAGCATGGGAGACTTTTCCCTCTGGGTGATCCTCCTTTGACACACAGTATATTTGTCCTCTGGTGTCCAGCAATCTCCCTGTTCAGGAGGTTAGGTGACTTACCAAAGATGTAGTGTCCTGTAGAAAAGGTTCCCTCTGTCCTGGATTCCTTGCTGACCTTGAGAGGTTAGGGCCAAAATATTGGCTATCCTCTTAGCCCAGTTACCTTTCTAGTTTTGGTCTCCAAACTCACAGTAATCTTGGTGGGACCTCCAAAATGATATAGGGGGAAGAGATGCTACTTCCATACCTGCTACATATCAGACACTTGAGTTCCTGTTCTCTAAAACTGAAGAATGAATTCTAGGAACAATGGAGGTTAAGAGTAGAAAAAAAATTATTGAGAGAAAGAAAGCTTCTAAGAGAGACAGAAGGGGGACCAGAAAGTAGGTTGGCCCAGGAGGTTTCCTTTTTACCACAGCCAGGCCAGCATTTGTTATTGTTTTATTTCCTAGTGATTGCCATTCCTTCCAGGATAAGATGGAATCTTAGCATTGTTTTTTTATAATATTATATTTTATTTGAATATTGTAGTATAAGTTCTGCTTAGGTATTTTTATCATTAAATTTATTGGTATAATTTAGATATACATAATGATCACATTCATCATATGGAATTTGTACTTGTACATGACATATCTTGATTCATATTTTTTCCTATTCCTTTCTCTTCTATCCCTCTTCCCCTTTAATTTGAGTTTCTCTAATGGCCAGAGATGTTGAACATTTTTTCATATATTTGTTGACCATTTTTATTTCTTCCTCTGTAAAGTGTCTATTCATTTCTCTTGCCTATTTCTTGACTGGGTCTTTAAATTTAGGTGGCTTAATTTTTTTAGTTCTTCAGATATTCTAGATATTACTACTGTGTCTGAAGAGTAGCTGACAAAATATTTTCCCCTTCTGTAGGTTGCCTTTTCACTCTGATTGATCCTTTGGTTGTACAGAGCTTTTTAGTCTAATATAATCCCATTTGTTGATTCTTGCTACTATTTCTTGTGTGATTGAGGTTCTATTTAGAAAATCCTTTCCTACATCTATATATTTAAGTATTTTACCTATTTTATCTTCCAGAAGTATAGGAAACTGGGAAGGGGATGTTGCCAGAATCTCTGCTGTGAGTCCTGGCCTCCTGTGAGCCACCACAGCACAAGGCGAGAGAATAAAGACAGGAACTAGACTTAGAGTGAAGCTGAGTCTTGGGGCATGATCAGTGCTAGAAGACAAAGGCCCCCAAGCACATTTTGTATTGAATACAACCATGGGAAGGAATAGGGAGCTGGGTATGCTTTGAAGGCATCTAGTGAAATACTGCTAAACACCAGGCACGATGGCACCAGGCAGGGCTGCTAGGGAGTAAGAACTGCTTATCTTGCTTGGATAGAACAAATCGGTACTGGGACCAGGTGCAATTAGCAAGCAACCCATCAGGTCATTGAGAAGCCATCATTCAGGGGAAAGGATTTTAATTGGGGTCACACTGACCTCAGCTGCACGTAACTTAGCAAGGCCCTGCTACTTCACAGACCAGGGCCTAGGTTTCTGTGGGAGCCACTGGGGGAGGGTCTATACTCGCTCACTCCACCATCTGACATGCCTATTTGAGTCACAGAGAGTTTTAGTCTGACTCCTGATATAAAACAGTATAGCTGAATTATGGAAAGAAGCAGGTGTCACTCATAGCCTGCTAGTACTGGGCAGGGATGTCTGTTATACAGAAGGTTTAATGTTTTTAACATTTAGATCTGTGATTCATTGTTATTTTAATTTAGTATGTGGTGAGAGAAAAGAGCCCAATTTCATTTTTTTGCAAACAGATAACCAGTTTTGCCAACACCACTTGTTTAATAGGCTATCTTTTTCGTTCAACTTATGTTTTTGGCCTCTTTATCAGAAATCAAATAGTTGAATATGTCTCGGGAAGTTCTGTGTCCTTAATTCTGTTCCAAAGATCCATGTGTCTGTTTTTATTCCATAGCATGCTGTTTTTATTACTATTGCTTTGTAGTATAGCTTGAAGTCAGGTATTGCTATGCCACCTGTCTTCTTCTTGTTGCCCAAAATTACTTTTGCTGCTCTGAGTCTCTTCTGGCTTCATATGAATTTTAGGCTTGTTTTCTCTAGATCTATAAAGTATGCTAAGCAGTGTTTATTTTTATTTGAATTGCTTTGAAGCTATATAACAGTTTTGGAAGTATGGCCATTTTGACAGTATTGCTTCTGCCCATCCAGGAGCAAGGGATATCTTTCCATTTTCTGATGTCCTCTTCAGTCTTCTTCTTCAGAGTAATTTTCTTTGTCCAGATCTTTCACTTCCTTGGTTAGGTTAATTCCTAGATATTTGTCTTTCAGGTACTGCAAATGGTATCATTTTCATAACTTCCTTTTTATCCCATTGTTATTATACACAAATGATAATGATTTTTGTGTATTAATTTTTGTATCCTGCTACTTTGCTGAAATTGGTTATTTTAAGAGTTTGTTGGTGGAGTTATTTGGGTCTTCTATGTAGAATATCATGTCATCTGCAAATAATGATAATTTGAGTTCTTCCTTTTCTATATGTATCCCTTTTATGACTTTATCTTGCCTAATTGCTCTGGCTAATGTTTCAAATACTATGTTGTATAGAAGAGGTGATAGCAGACATCCTTGTTTTGTTCCTGAATTTCGGGGGAATGGTTTTAGTTTTTCCCCATTTACTATGATGCTGGCTATTGTTTTGTCATAAAAAGCCTTTATCATATTAAAGTGTGGTCCTTCTAAACCTGGCCTTCAGGGTTTTTATCAGGAAGGAGTGTTTGATTTTGTTGAAAGCCTTTTCTGTATCTATTGATATGATCATGTGGTTTTGTTACCTTGCTTCTGTGTATGTGCTATATTACACTTATTGACTTATGTATGCTGAACCATCCTTGCATCTCTGGGATGAAACCTACTTGCTCATGATGTATTATCTTTTTACAATGTGATAAACTAATTGACAATACATTTTTGAGGATTTCTGCATCTACGTGTATTTAAAAAGTTGGCCTTTAGTTCTCTTTTTTAGTTAGGTCATTATCTGGTTTCAGGATCAGGGTGACTCTGGCTTCCATAAATGAATTTGGGAGCACTCTGTCTCTTTCAATTTCTTTGAAGAGCTTGGGGAGTATTGGTGATATAATATCTTTAAAGGTTTTGTAGAATTCAGCAGTGAGTTCATCATGTCCTGGGCTTATTTTTGTTGGTAAATTCTTTATTACTGAGTCAATTTAATTGATTATTATAGGTTGTTAAGCACATTTGTGTCTTCTTGGATTGGTTTTGGTAGTTTGTATATGTCTAGGAATCTTTCCATTTCTTCAAAGTTTGTTAATTTGTTGGAACATATTTTTTCAAAGTAGTTACTATCATCTGGATTTTGACAATGTCTGTAGTGATTTCGCCTTTGTGGTTTCTAATTGCATTGATGTCTTTTCTTTTTTTGGTGAGTTTTGCTAAGGGATTACCTATTTTATTTATTCTTTTGAAGAACTAACTCTTCAATTTGATGGTTTTTTAAAATAGTTTTTTAGTTTCAATTCATTGATTTCCACTCTCAACTTTAAAATTTCCCTCCTTAATTTTGGTTTGAGGCTGGTGTGTTGTTGTTCTCTCCAGTCTCTTAAGATTTCTCATAAAGTTGTTTACTTGGGCTTGCTCTATTTTCTGTCCTTTAATTTTTAGTCTGTAAATATCTTGTTGGATCAGATGAGTTTCTTGAATGCAGCAGATTGTTGGATTATGTTTTTTGATCCAGTCTGTGTCTTTAGATTGGAGAGCTGAGGCTAACATTGAGAGATATTACTTCCTATCCACCTCCCTTCCTCCATCTCTAAATCTTCTTCCCTCTTTCTCATTTTCATTCTTGTTATTATTCTTTGCTCAAGTTTAAGACTCATAATGTTTACATTCATTGTGAGTTTTGGAACCTCTACATGGTACATCTTACATCTTCATACTTACACTTCCCTTCCACATCTTCCCTCACCCTCTGTCTCCTGAAACCCTTCCATTTGCAAGAAATCAATCCCTTTGTTTTCATCTATCCATCCTTTATTTTGCTCTTTGTTTGTACTTTGCTTTACTTAAATGAGAGATACCATAGGGTGTTTAAGATTATCTGTCTGATTTATTTCACTCAACATTATATTTTCCAGATGCATCCATTTTCCTACATGTCTTGAATTTATCCGTTAGCATCAAGTAGTATCCCATTATATATACATACCACATTTTCTTTATCCATTCATTTGTTGGTGAGTGTACAGGCTTTTTCCAGAATTTTAAATTAGTAAAACTGCTATGGAAATCATTATGGAGATATTTCAAATAACTAAAATTAGAAATTCTATATGACCCAGCTATTCTTCTTCTAGGTATCTTCCCACAAGAGCTAAAGATATCATATTAAAGTGATACATGCATACCCATGTTTATAGCAGCAGAACTCATAATAGCTAAATCTTGGAAGAAATTTTAATTGTTGTCTGCAGCAGAGTCTCACATAATAAGCAAATGCTATGGGGCTTCCAGACAGCTGGTCATCTTATCTTTTTCAATATTTCCCAAGACAGCCCACTCATTATTTGGATTCATTGTTAGAAAAAAATATTTATTTAATATTTTAAAAATCTACTGAGTTTCTATTATCTGTCTTTGGAAAGTTTCTACTTGATGGCTTGACATCTACTCATTGGAATAACACAGAATAAATTTAAGTTTTGCTACCACACCTCATTAAATATTTATTATTAAATCTGCACTAAAATTTCTTATTCATTCTGGTGTATTTCAACTGTGTTTCATGTTATGTTCACATTTCTCATCATTCTGCTCCTCATCCTCTGAATACAAATGAAAATATCACAAATCCTCCATACTTACCACAATTTAATATAATTTCTAGGGTAATTGGACAATCTGAGATTTAGAGTCTGTATTATTTATTCTTTGATCCCCCTGACTTTCCTTAAAAGTTTATTATCATTGCCATTTTTTTCTCAAAACATATTGCATCATGTAAAGTTTATTATATGTTTGGTCAACTGGAATAATTTGATTCACAGAAACTTTTTTTCCAGAGAGCTTCACTGAGCCTTATAATTGCAATTTTTGAAATTTTAATAATTTCAAAATTTTTTCTAAATCTCCAGTATTTCAGTGTTTCTCATTAGCTTTTGGCACTGAAAGCTGTGGTCTAAATGCTAAACATATCAGTTCACGGGCCTATTGTGCCTAAGTGGGCAGTAATTCAAGATTCCTCTCCCTTCTGTAGGGTAAAATGGAAACGGCCCCTGCCTCAGGTATTCAGGGCCTTCATTCTGAACCACAGGTCTCGTCCATCTTGAACTGTGTTTCTTGATCTCTCGGCTTTTAACATCATGATTGTTTCACCCTTCAATGGTGCAACTTCTGTCCTATCTTACATAGTCCCCTTTTTTTGTTTTTTCATTTTCTTCCTCAATCATAATTGTTGGGCTACTCTATCCTGAGCAGCTCTTGGTAAATATTGCATTATTCAGTCCTTGCTTGAAACCTCCTGTCCCCATGGGTTTGCCTAGTCCCAGAGGCAGTGCCTACTGGGAACTTCATATAGAAACTCTTTCCCTAAACCTGCCTGAAATGAACATTTATACATGTGAGTCTTACCTTTATTTTCTAATTGCCAGCCACTTCTCCACAAGGGCATGAACCAACTTTCTTTGTCCTTAGCTGTTGGCCAGGGTCATGTCCTCGCTGGGTACATACTGAGCATGTTATCAACTTAACTGGGAAAATTATCTGTATATAAAAACATGGTGGCCACCTTCTACCTACCATGTTAGAATGCCATAGATACTGATAGCTCCTCAATCAAGCTCATGTTCACAGTACTCTTTAAGACAAACGTCTAGGCTGCAGATCTTTGTTTTTTTCTGAGAGCAGCTTTGCAACTGAATGAATTTCCTAAATCTAGGCCCTACCAGAGTTCCCATCCTTCCATCCATCTTAATCCATCTACATCTGTGGCCCCCGCTGGCTTAGTCCAAGATCAAGTCTATTAAAATACTTAATCTTTCACTTGACTTTGTCATCTACAAGAAGCTGTCTACACTCTTCTTATTTGATAAGTATGGCTTTTTCTTCATGCAAGTTAAATAAAATGACCTTAAAAGTGTTGAATAAAATTCCTGTCAGCCTCCATGAAATGTCCCACTAGTTTTTTAAATGATTTCTGATTAAAATTGAGTAAGTTTACTCAAGGATATTATACTTGAAGTCACATTTTACAATTTTCTACTGGAAAATAAGATGTCAAATATTGTAATTTAAGACAGTCTCTTAATTCTTCAATTCTAGTTTAAAAGGAGAGAGAAGAAAATGAGATTCATTTAACATGACTCATTTCTACAGGACTCATTTTAGTTCCTCATGCTCAGATTTCACATACACACATATATAATATATACATATTATACATTATGTAAAATGTATTAATTATATATATTGCCATCATTATATACCAATTTTATTATCGTATATAATATATTAATATATAAATACATGAGAAAAGCCTTGGACTAAAGAGTGACAAGAGATGATTCCTACCATAAAATCAGCTTCTCTTGAAAGAGAAGTATAGCCCTTTGTCCTCTGAATTTGAAATATATTTCCTAAACTAGTTTAATAAAACAGAGGACAATGCAGATTTTTAAAGAAGAGTTTTGTATCTTTATTCAGAATCAAAAGAATTTTCGAGTTTGTCAGGACTGGTTTCAACCTACAACGTACCACTTACATGACCTGAACTTCTTTGATTTTCACTTTCTCTTTGTGTCAAACAGCCTGTAGCATCTATAGCTTCTCTACAAGGACAAACTAAAATATAGAGGAGGTAACAGGCATTGAATGATAGTAAGATCCTTTTCTTCATCCTTTTCTTCCAAATGCTAAAGTTATAATTTTCTCCTAAGATTTGGTTTTCTCAGGCTGGGGATTTAGCTCAGTGGTTCTGGTGCCTCCCTCGTAAGCGCAAGGTCCTGAGTTCAATCCCCAGTACCAAAGGAAAAAAAAAAAAAAAGATTCGGTTTTCTCATTGTCCCCCACTGTCTTCTTTTCACTATCTTCCTACACTTATCGTGAAGTACTAGTTTTCAATTATTTTTTGCCATACATAACTCTGAGAAAATAGAAAAAAATGATATATAGCTTTGGTTACTGCAAGTACCAAAAGCACTCATTTTAATGCTTTTAGGAATATCTTATTTTATCTGAATTAGGTATATTAATTATACAAATCAACATCATTCCCCCAAAACACGTATACCTTCCATAAAACTCTTCATTCACATTGAGGGAGGATGAATATTCTTTCCTCTACTCGTCCATTGTTCTCAACATCGTTCTGTTTACAGGTTATCCCTGAGTCACACGTCACTTAAATTCTTGGCATCTGTTTTCCTCCCACGTGGAGTCATCTAGTTAAAACTGCTCCTGTGCTCCATTTTGGATACAATGTTTAATCTCCCTCTATATGTGCACCTTACTGAAAAACATTGTTCTCATTTTCCATCTACCTCTGGAGTCTATGTACTTCTATGCACTGGGCCTTCAACAGTCAGAACTGCTTTATCTGTCCCAACTGCTCTCCTCTCCAAACCCTCTCCTTTTCTCAGTACTCTAAAATGATTCCACAATTCATCCTCATAAATCTGAAGTCTCATCCGTGGCAACAAATAACCCAGATAGAAACCTTCCCTTACTCTAGCATATTTATAGCAATGATGGTACTGCCACCCCTGTAACATGCTCTCTCCTTCTCATTGGTACTCAGCAAATATATCCAAGAATTCCCATGAGCTTTCTAATTCCCCGTGAGCAATTTTAGGAGTGACAGGAACTTAAAGGGAAAGCAATAAGGGCCCTTAGCAAGCCCTATTTCAGTGAGGGGGGACACAACTAGTCTCCAATGGGTATTATAGGACCCCTCAATTTCAACCAATCTCAAGGCCACTTTGGAACATAAACACTTATGCCAAAGGTGGCAGCTAATCTATGCAAGGAACAAATGCCCATGACCCAGGAGTCATGCTAGAAGCAGCATACTATATATAGTAGTTAATTTTCTTGATGATATATTTTATACAACTTTACAGAGGCTTTTAATGGATAGTGCCAAGTATAATCAATAAATGTAGAGAACATTTAAATGAAAAAATTGTATTACACTAAAAGATATATTGTCATTAGTCCTTCGCAAAGTATTCCCTCCAGATCTGGAGTACTCTTTTGTGTCTTTAGTCGCACTCACGGCTGCCTCGATTCAAAACATTTCCCTTTCATGGTCATTTTGATTTCAGAGGAAAAGCCGGAAATAGCACTGTGTCAGATCTGGTAGCTAAGGTGGGGGAGGACACACCATTAACATTTTTACAGCTCGTTTTCTGTTGGATGGCACTTGGCAGCGGCATTCACCATATTCTGATCACACCTCGTAAAGACTCTCATGAAGGAAGACTTCCAAAATTACTTCAGAAAGTGGCATAGATAATTGGGTAAGTGGAGTGTGGGGAGTGGTTTGAAGAGGATTTATGGCAATGTTTCTTTTACTGTAATACATTTTTAAAATATTCACTGTATATTTCATTCATACATCATACATTCACCAAGCCTAGAAAATGTCCTCTTCTTCCACTGAGAAGACTTTTAAAAAAATAAAATTTAAGTACTTTTATGGATTTTAATGAGCGTGGGAAAGAACTAGGAGCTCTGTATGTAAGTCAAGTCCAAAATTTGCCTAATGGCTGGGTAAAACTGTTTCACTGCTTTGAGTCTTAAATTTCCACAACTATAAATGAGAAGAATGTTATCTGCTTCCTAAAAGTAATTGAAGGATAAATGAGAGTTCACAGGAAAGGATTTCATAAAATGTCAAGTAGGATCCAATTCCAGCCAAATAGCAGAGTGGAACAACCCGCTAGATGGAGATGTTATAAAATGTACATTTTGAGTCAATGTACAAATTCTGTTCCCCAAATCTCAAAATTATCATTCAAGTCACCATCCTGATCTCTTCTTAGGAAAGGGATACTATCAATGATAACCTGTAGATACTTGTGGGGCTCTGAAAAAATATTATTAACCTGAGAGGATAAGAAAAGAAATGCAGATAGTCATTCCAAAGTGGGCTCATTATATGGCTTTCTGTTAGCAGAACCAAGATTTGATGGAAAATGTTTTCATTTCTCAGAGAATATCTTCCTCTGTGTATATGTAACAAATTTTCTTAGTAAACTATATTTTTCCTAGATACTTTGGGATCATTTCTAATATCCTAGTCACCGCTCATCTCTTGTACGTTTATCTCCTTGGGAAAACTTCCACATCCCATCTCCATCTCTTCCCCCTCATATAAAATGCCATCTGCGTGTGCT
Organism: Heterocephalus glaber; assembly: GCF_000247695.1. The sequence continues at coordinate 3,839,712 of NW_004624753.1, forward strand.
CAATTCCAAAATGCATCTCTCTCGCCAGACTTCTCTTGATGAACAGATTCTAATATCAGACTGATGCTTAATGTCTTTAATTAGATGTCTAACATGTCCCAAATTTAACTTGTCCCTAGCTGAACTCCTAATCTCTGCCTTTAATTTCAGTGTTTCCATAGATTTCCACTTGTCGTAGTTTATCCATTTTTTGTGGTGAGACCAAGGGCCCTGGGTTTACATGACCATGTCTGTGCTCTCGGGAACTTCCACTGACTGCACCCTTCCAATCTGAATTCAGACACGTCTGATCCACTCCTACCATTTCAGTGAGGCATGGCTGTCTCTTGACAAATTTGCACAATCACTTGCTTACTCATGAGGTTTCATTTTCTTCATTCTTACCTTCTTAGCCCAACTCTGAATCTCTCAAATGGCAATAGAGCAATTCCTTTAAAACATTCATCAGTGTATGCTGCGGCTTTGCCCAAAATGCTGCAATTGTAACTCCTTTGTATTAGTAAAGGAGCAGAATCCATAGAAAATATATGTATAATTGTACAGTAGACTTTATTAGGTAGACTTATAGGATCAGCGTCCGCAATGGCCATCTGTGCGCTGGAGAACCATAGGATCTGATAGCTGCTCAGCCCAAGATGAAAGCCACAGACCAAGAGGGATCAAAAAAGCAGCTCCAGTCCAAGGACACAGGCCCGGAAGCTCCCTGTAGAGTCACCAGTGGGAAAAGCTGGAGACCAATGTCTAAAGGTGATAGAAAAGACTGGAGCTCTTTATAAACAGGAGAACTTCCTCCTTTCCTTTTTTAGCCTATTGGCTGGTACCATCCACATTGAGGGTGGGTCTTCTTCCCTCAGTTTCCTGGCCTACATGTCAGTCATCCACATATACACCTAGACCTGTGCTTTGCTCATCTTCTAGGCATTAATCTATTCAAGTTGGCACATCACGATAATGGTCACATCCTTTTACCCAAAGAGAAGACTTCCCTGTGGCTCACTGTGACCTCTATCACCTTACTATTCTATACTCCAGCACTTCTTGCCTCAGCCACACCAGCATTCTTACTGCAGCAAACATCTGAGCACATTCCCCTTTCATGGCCTCTGTATCCGTTTTTCTATCTGCCTGGTGGACATCTCACCTAAGCAGTGCATCCAGCTGCTAGAGTGCATGTATCTAACTCGTTCCTTCTCAGTGAGACCTGTACTGTCCTATTAAACTCACGATTCCCTCCCTACCACCTCAGATCCATCTTCTCCTGTTCTTTTTCTCCTCTCTATATTCAAAACACACATAACTCCAAATGATACTTATTAGACTATTAGGACCACAAGGGAAGTATCCCACATAGACTGCCTGGCAGTAAACAGACATTTATTGGATGAATGACCTCTTTGAGTTTTCTAGAATGCTGAAAACTGGGTTATATAATGTGTTCATTTCCTATTGCTATCCTATGAAATTACTGCAAATCTAGTGTTGTAAGACACTAAAAATGTCTTCTCCGACAGTTCTGAAGATTGGAAGTCTAAAATAAGGTGTTAGCAGGGCCAGGTTCCTCCTGGAGACTTCAGGAAGAATCTGTTTATTGGCCTCTTTAGCCCCTAGAGACTCTCAGTATCCCTTGGCTCATGGCCACTTCCTTGTGTCACTGTGGCATCTTCCAGTGCCCCACATCCCAGGAATCTTGTGCCAATCTGTATCTTTCTTGCATTCTTGTGATTTCTCAGGATAATCTGCCCACCTCAAGACCCTTAATTTACTCATGCCTAAAGTTCCCTTCTTCAGAGTTTCCATTCACAGGTCCCAGGGATAAGGACATAGACATCTTTGTAGTGGTGGGGAGAGAGGCAGTGTCCAACCTACCACATGTGGGAAGTAGTTTTGTGAGTTTAATGAAACATAATTCTCTGAAGCCACGCTAAAGATTTGGTTCTGAGTGAAACTGGGAACCACTGAAGGGTTTTATGTGGGGAAGTGGCCTTAACAAATTTACATTTTGAAACAATGATACGGGGGGAAATGAAAGAGCAAGAGGATGTGTGCAAAGACTTGTAGGACATTCATACAGTAGATGAGTTGACAGTGGCAAGCTATTAGATTGAGTCTGTTTCCTCTTTGTCAAATTAAGACCATATTGCTGTCAGCCTCATCCAGCTCTTGCAGCAACTCCATGAGAAGACACAAAGTACTACGTTGGCCACTGGCATGCAACTGTTATCTACCCTTGATGAAATTATAGAGCTACTTCTTAAAAAGGAATAAGGTATGGACTCCATCTAGCACAACAGATTTAAAAACCAATAAAACACTGACATAAGAGACTGGGCTAGGGACCAGTCCTCCGCGGTCTGATTAGCTAGAGATGATGACCTGTGAGCAAATATCTCCTGCTCACAGAGGCAAGAAATGATCAGGAGCTCAGAGATGACTTCCAGGTTCTGGATTTATAACAGTGAAAGAAACTGAAACAAAATCCCCACTGGAGTGTTTGCTTGCCAAAGACTGAATATGATGAAAATGTCGTTGAAGTTTCTCTGAAGTGCTTGACCTAGTGTCACAGGCAATGTGGCAAGCAGCATTGTTTACTGAGCATAGACTTGGGCAGGTTCAGACACTGGCTCTGACATGTACTAGTGTTATCACTGGGAAAGTTACACAGACTCTTTGAACCTCAGTTACTGTTTCTGAAGATCAAGATAGCACTGGGAATATATTACTCATGGGCCTTTATTAGAGTTTAATAAGAGAACACTTGCAAAGTGCTGGCACGGTGCATGGTACAGAGTATGTGTGTACCCAAATAATTGTTATTTTTGCAGTAGCACCCCCCACCCCCCCAGGTTAATCAGCTCGATGCTATTCAGTGAACTGAAATAAGATCTTGGAAAGTTAGAGCAGAAAAGCAGCCAGCAAAGAAGAGCAAAAAGAATCTAAGAGCCAATACCAGGCCATCTTACCAAACACAGAACATACTTAACAATGACTCACAATGGTGGGGACCAGTATTGCAGTTGAAGTGTTAGCCTCTCTCCCCGTATCTCCTCCTGCTGGTTCTTAGCCTGGTCTTTGCTGACAGCATGGAAGTGCTGAGAGGAGGTCACCTCCTGGAGGAACTGGCTCTCTGTCCCCAGGAATTTGGCAGCATACAAGGAGGAGGACGGTAACCAGAACACTGGCCATGCTCCTGGGATGCAGCTGCCGCCTTTGAAAACATGTGCATGAGCAGGTTAACTTTCCTTAGGCAAAGGGGTTAGAAGCTCCATCTCCAGCCTACTCCAGTTGGCTCAACTGCCTCCTAAAAGAAACACAACTTAAGATTAATGGTGTTTTAGTCCTTATTTACACTTTCAGTTTCTCACACCAGAGAAACTATTCGGTATTTATACATGTGTGTCCTATTTATTTCACTTAAGAGTATGGCCTCAATGTGCATCCACTTAGCTGTAAATGTCTCTAATTTCTCATTTTTTACAGCTGATTAGTACTCCATTTTATTAAAAAACCACATTTTCTTTATCCAGTCTCCAGTTGATGGGCATTTGGGCTGTTTCCAAGTTTTAGCTATCACAGACTGTGCTGGTATGAACATGGGCGCACATATATCACTGAGGTATGATTCTTTTAATTCTTTGGGGAATATTCCCAGCAGTGGAATAGCAGGGTCAAATGGGACTTCCAGTCCTAGTTCTTTGAGGTATCTCCATACTGATGTCCACAGTGCTTGCACCAGTCTACACTCCCACCAGCAGTGGAGCAGGGTTCCTCTTGCCCAACAGCCCCGCCAGCATTTCTTATTGGTGGATTTCATGATAGCAGCCATTCTTTCTGGAGTGAAGTGGAATCTCAGCGTTGTTTTCATTTGCATCTCTCGAATGACCAGTGATGTTGAACATTTTTTCATGTATTTATTTGCTATTTCTACTTCTTTGTCTGAGAAATGTCTGTTCATTTCAGATGCCCATTTTTGGATTGGGTCTTTAAATTTGGGAGGTCTGATCTTTTTAAGTTCTTTATAGATTCGAGATAGTAGACCTTTGTCTGAGGAAGAGCAGGTGAAGATTTTTTCCCACAGTGGGTTGTCTCTTCACACTGCTGGTGGTTTCTCTTGCTGTGCAGAAGCCTTTTAATAAGAAGAGATCCCATTTGTGGATTGTTTGTGCTAGTTCATGGGTAACTGAGGTTTTGTTAGGGTTATTGTTAGGGAAGCAAAATAGATCATTTTCCAAAAGTGAAAGGAGTAAAGGATAACAGGAGGAGGAGAAAGGAAAAAAATGTCCACATGACTGAACCCCCTCAGCACAAAAAGAGAGAGAGCTGCCTCTCTCATATTCTCCCTTTCAGTGCCTCATAAGCTCAGTCTGAGAGAAGAGCACATATGCACTGAGAGAACTCTGGCTTTGTCCCAGCAGAGTACTTGCAGCAGTCCCTTGGAATAGCTGCCATAAGGTGAGACTAAGGTTTTGGGGAACTAAGAAGTGTGAGAGGTCTTTGGTAAACTTTCTATGATCAATTGCATGCCACTCCCACCCATAGAAGATGTCAGTGGCTTCCCATTGTCTACCAGTTGCAAGCTTCTCACCTTGGTCATGAAAAGTCTTCCCTGTATATGATCAATCCCATTGGTGGACTAAGGAAAGCTGTGGCCAAGTACCATTCCAATATGTGGAAACAAACGAGGACATTCAGTCTAAATTTGAGACTCCCAGGAAAAAAGGCCACTTCCAATCAAGGGTCCACCCTTGGCTAATCATGCACGATACCTCAGCACAAAACAGTGATGAGAATCCCACCACGAGTGTCAGGAGAGAGGAGCAGAGGATTTGGGAGAGATCCCAAAGTGTGTCCAGACTCTTTCCCCTCTGTCTCACTTGCTATACTCAATATTTGACCTGTTGGAAAGACACCAGAGACAGCCTTCAAAGATGAGCTTTAGAAATTGGTCAGAGTAGGAATTGGCTCATGGATCATATACTGTGCTATGCTTAAAGGGCATGGGTGTTAGCAAAGAAAGGCCGGTGAGTCGGGATGTTCAGAGAGGAGTGGGGCTTCCATGGTGGGTGCTGGTCCTTCATCAGGAAACACGAGAAGCATATTTTTATATACATAATTTTATATTGTTTCAAGGCTTTTTAATCACATCTGTTATTTTGAAATTGTACCAGTATTTCCTTGAAGAGATTAACCATGCCACTGAACAGTCCTATGTGACATGTGAACTAAGCCTCAGAAATGCATTCACAGAATAACCACCCTCTCTGGAGATGGCCAAGCCATTGCTCCCTTGCAGAGCCACAGGGCTCTCCAGACTCAGCGTGCGGAATGTGGCCACAGCCTTGACCGCAGCTGCACCTGCAGAGCACACAGACTAGGAAGCCCCTTGCTGCCCTACAGCTGGTGTATGAGCTCCCTCTCTCCTGTTCCTAGAGCAAATCTTGCCTACAACAAGGAAACCAGAGTCTTTTTAGCTAAGTGTGATTCTGTTGGAGCTACACTTGCCTGGCGTTTGAATCCTTTTTGGGTTCTACTTGCAGTATGTGGGTAACCCTCAGACATTCACCAGTCCCAAGCATTCTCTCAGCACCTACTGTGTGCTATTCCTCAGTTCTTACCACTGGAGATGCCAGATGAGCACGATGCTGTCCTCAGGGTGCTCACGATCTCATTCCTGGATGCATTCTCATTTGACCACATCACACTCACCAGTCCACATTGCACCACTGAATAATTTGCAATGCTTCATCCTCTGCTTTCACATTTTTAAGTGGAAACGGCAGCTGCCCCAGCCCAGCTTCTGCTTCAACAGCACCTCGGCCCCTGTTTTCAGTATTACTAACGTTCAGAGGGAGGGATGGTGCACCTGACAAAGTGCACTGAGCTCAAGGGTTGCATCCACAGGAGTCAGGCTTCACAGCAGGGCCAGGTCACAAGAGCACACTTGGCTGGGCTTTAGCGTCTCCTTTCATATGCCCCGAATGCTTGGCCTTTTTGGCCACAGCTAGTGATTGGGTTGTTTTCATGAAACAACCTACATGGTATCTAAGGCGTGTCTACTCTTAAGGTCACCCCCAGGAAAATACGTTCTATATTTTAAACTTGAATTAGTATTTCTCCCACATCTGTGGCTTCGTACTTATTATCCTTGAAGGTCACTTGCGACTTCTGCACCCATACGTGGATCATGAGATGGGGTGGGGTGGGGACAAAGAAAGGAATCCTATATCACTTACCACAGGCAAGGTCTTCTATAGTATTTATATTTCTTGTTAAATATTTAGACTCAGTGTATAAACATGACAAATCGAAATACCCTAAATCTAAATATCCTAGTTCATATGTAACATATATTATATACTATATTATAGATGAGAAAATGAATATACAAAGATAGTTTCCTCTGGTGAATTCACTAATAAACATGAGACCTGATTAGCCTCATTGAGTATCCATGAAATGCAAATTAAAACAAGGAAGTGGCATTTCTTCACCTATGAAATTAATGAATATTTAAAAAATAAGGAGAAGACACTGAAATTATTACTTAACCACCACTGTTAGAAGTATAGATTAGTATAACCTTCCTTCATATTGTGACTTTTGGTGCATAATGAACTTTAAAGGAGTTCAAAGACTTCCACTGTTACAGATAAAATCTTGTCATCCACTCATACGTAAAAAAGTTCTCAATCTCTACACAAATGTCTAGCAGAAAAGAGGAACAAAATGGCGCTGAATTTATTACAGATACAAAATATCTACCCTTGATAATTGCAGGAAAAAACTGAGGCCTTACCCTCGTTTAGAATCCCATTTTCCATAAAATTTAAATCTTGTATTAGTGCCATCAAAATTTGACATAGGTTTCATCAATAATAACTAATATACTTATTTTGTTGCAAAGGAATGTAAACATTTTGTACCATTGAAGGCATCACTGTAGGATAAACTTCTAAGGAACTATGATTAAAATTTGAGTTCAAATAAAAAATAAAAGTTCTTGTTAATGGTGAGGTTTTGGGCATTTAAATTTTTTTATGACTACACATTTGCAGTCTATAATGTGCACATTCCCTGTGTTGGTACAGGTACACATCTTGATTCTCTTTTTCCATTCTCTTTCTTTCCCCTCCATCGAAAGATCTAGCTCCCTACTTCCTATTATCTTTTAATTTGCTCTTTAAGATCAAATCATTATTGTATCAATGGTCTACTTAAACTATTTTAAAGTATTAGAATATCCTTTGCAATTAAACCTATCACGAAAAATTTTAGATGTCAGTGAAAAAAAATCTGCAAGGTGACACATTTTAATAATCAATTTGGAGGATTAAGTGGAAGATTTTGACTCATGGGATTCTCAGTACATTGTTTCCCTTTCGGTCCTGGGAGTAGAAACAAGAGCTTTCTGTAACCCTTGTCCTGAATCTTGTTTTTACACAGAAGGTCATTTCCACTGTGGTGCATGCTGCTCAGGTTTTGCTACGTGGACTACAGTGGACAGAGCAACAACTTCTTGTATCTGGCAATGCAGACAGAGTGAGAAGCAGCTCCCAGCCAAGGAGTTTTCAAAAGAGCTAATGTGGAACATGCTTTAGCACATCGGGGTTATCGCCCCTTCTTTTACACCAGCTTCCCCAAAGCTCGATGACTTGTTCATCTTTTGACACTGAGGAGGCAGGGCCTTCACATTGCTCCATCCCCGAACCCTTTAATTTTGAGTCCCAGGGTTTTATAGTGCTGGGATTATAGGCAAGTGCCAATGCCTGCCTCAAACAAGCTTATTTTATAATCATTTGACTTAAGAGTTTCAAGTTTAAGTTTAAAAATCATCAAGTTAATGATCTGTTAAGGTCTGGCAAAATTCTTAAAGAATTTTACTTTTGGCACAGTTTTCTTCAAAAGTCAATCATTTTGAGTACTATTTCAGATAAGAGGAACCTTTATCAAGAAGCTGTTGAATTATCTATTTCTCTAGTTAGTTAATTCAAGCCTTAGACATGATGAAAAAATTCTATGAAAGTTTCCCCTTTGCAAAATGTCAAAGAAGAGAAACAGGCTTGAACCTCATTACTTCTACCTCTCCCCTGAATGATCCCAACCCATTGCGTAGCTTCCAGTTCCTGTTTGTATCTGGACCGATGGCAACAGAGATCTCCTGCTCTCTAGGTTTGCCCCAGGCTTGTGGACTTCAGCTCCAGTGCTTTCTACTAAGCCTTTGACCAGACCAGGCCTCTTAATTATTTGACATAGTTGACACTTCTTTGTGAAATCTGTGGTGATCGCTATCATCTATATTTACTCCTCTGACATTAATACTACAGTTCTGATATTTGTATTAGTCCATGTTTGCAGTACATAATGTTTACTCTCCTTGTGTGGAGTGGGCACATGGAGAGAACACCTCTCATTCTTTATTTCATCCCCCGTCCTTCCCTCCCACTTCTCTCTCCATCTCTTGACCCTTTGCCCATTTAAGGTCTCCCCCCCCCCATCGTTTATTTTGCTCTATTTATACTTTGGGTTTCTCGTATAAAAGCAGCCTCTGAGACATCTAAGCTTGTCTGTCTGGTTTGTTTCACTTAACATTATGCACTCAAGGTGCAGCCATTTTCCTACAGATGACTCAAGTGTATTTCTTTACGGTACAGGCATACTCTCCTATGTGTAAATACCACATTTTTTTCATCCATTCATCTGTTGATGGACATATGGGCCACTTCCAAGTTGTAGTTATTTTGAATTATGCTTCTATAACCATGGGCATGGAAGCATCGTTGTGGTGTGAGGACGTTAACACTTTTGGGAAGATTGCCAGAAGGGGAGTAGCTGGCTGAAATGGACTTTCTGGTTTTAGAAAAAACTTTACGTCTTCCTTTACATCTCCCTCAAGGGAAGTGAGGCAGCTCTCAAAGTGGTTCTTAGCTTCTTGTGGCCCTAGGCTCTCAGTGGACCCTCCTGTTTGTTCCTATGGCTTTATTACCTCTGTAAGTATTTTCTAAATGCATACCTCAGTTCATGAATTCAATTCTCTCCGTGATTCTGGTCAGAAACCAAACTGCCAAACTGGACAAGAACCGAATCAAATTTCCCCAGAAGGTTAACATTGAACCTAGCCATTGAATTTGATTCAGTTCTTGTCCAATTCGGTTTGGGACCATAATCATGGAAAGAATCAAGTTCCCGAACCGAGGTGCTACTGTACCTCTCAAAGAAATTTTACTTGAATGTCTCATTTCTAACCGTTCATCCACATGCATCTCAAACTCACACGATTTTCCCCCATCCCTCACCCATGATATCCCTCAGCCCTCGCCACAGCCCCGCATCTTACTCCGGCACCTCCCTCCACTCAGGCACTTGTTGGAAAGCACCATGGCTGGTTTGTTGGACCATTGCCACCACCCCTTCTCACTTGTGCAGTCCAGGTGGTCATCAAGTCCCCCGACTCCAGTCGCGCAGCAGCAGACTAGCAGGGTCGCTTTCACTGCCACAGGCCCAATCTGAACTTCACTTTCTGACGTGATCTAGTCTGTCGTATTCTAACCGGGCTTCCAGCTTAAAGGCCACTGCTTGTGGTACCTCCTGATTAATAGTGTCTTTCTCTGTGCTCCTGTTGTGTGTTATTCTTCAGGTAGTGGCATCTGTTTCTGCCTCCCTCAAATCAGTCCGTTTGCTGAGAATGCTTTCTCTAACACCAGTGTGCATCAGTCCTGTCCAATCTAGTCTCTCATCATACAACTGATTTTTTTTATCACCTACAACAGGAAAGAAAAAAGGGGATGAAAGAAGAACAAGTGGAAGGACATTATTTCTTTCTGAAACTTTCGAGTATTCCTTAACATTGTCTACAGAAAACCTTAAGTTATTAGTCATACCTAATAATTCCTTAAGAATAAAGCATATTATGTGAGTGGTATAGCCCAGTGGTAGTTTTCTTAATATGTGTAAGATTCTGGATTCAATCCCTAGCACCAATATATAAATAAATCTCATTAACCCCCTGTTAATACAAAGCCAAGTATGAGGATGAAGTGCGTCCTGGGACATGTTTCAAAATTATTGGAAAAAGGAGATGCGTAATCTCTAAATAGCTAATTCTTCATGTTCTCAGTGGAACTCTTGTCAAATACAAACAGAGTTATAGAAGCAACCAGAGCTACAATGCCCCAACATTTCTCCCATTGAAATCAGAGTTGTAAAGGCATAAGTGACGATTAAATTGCTCCCTTTTCACATTTGGAACAAGGCTACAGTCAAGTGAAAGAGGAAACATTTTAACTGATGGACTGATTCAGAATTGGGCCACTGTGATTCTCCTTAAGAACTGTCCTCCAGGGGAAGTATCTTGTGTGCTTCAGTCTTGGCTGGAGGCCGAGGTGACCCAAGGCAGGCCTGACATGAAAACTGTCATTTTGTAAAGGTGACAGGACATGCAACAAGACAGCTGGCCTGCTGAGGTGCAGTGAGGGTGAACATCAAGAAAGGGGTAAAGGGCCGGGGATTTAGCTCAGTGGTTCCCCCACCTGCCTCAAAAGCACAAGTTCCTGAGTTCAGTCCCCAGTACCAAAAAAAAAGGAGGGGGGGGAAGACAGCAGAGAAGGGAGCTGCTTTCTCTGAAGCTTATCTGAGATCCTCTGGTTGAGAAATCAAGACTTGAAACCTCCAGATAAAAGGCCTGCTGTGACAGCTGGCCTGTCTTGGCTTTCCGTACAAATGCCAAAGAAATGTCTATTCTTTAACCAACCTGTTTCTTAACACACTATGCAGCCATGTGAGAAACCCTTCAGAGTTATGCTCAGGAGTTTAAGGAATGTTTTTATGGAAGGTCATGGCTGTCATGGTTCCTGTAAAACTCCTTTGACCAGAACCAAGGTCCTCCCCACAGTAACATTTTAGATCCCAAGTGAAGAGATATAGGTGCCAGGTCCAGATACTAAGACATAAACACAATAGAAGGGAAAGTCTAACTATTTGATATCTATTGTTCATGAAATCTGAGAAACAGAAAAACCAGGACAACCAAGTGGGAATTTCTTTCTGAAGGGGCTGCTGGGTGCCCGGGACCCCCTCAGAGATGACTGAGTATGGAAAACTGTGCAGGAATTTGTTTTCTTCTGGCCCGATACAGGGAAGAACTCTGACCCTTCTGCCAGTCCTTACCTGAGAAATCTGCAATTGTTTCTGACCTAGTTACAATGTCACAGATCCTCCAAGGAAGGAGGTAGAGCCACTGATTAACAGATGAAATAGTATAGCAGTGAAACCAATACCCTCAGAGGACCTTCAAAAACATTCCTTAAATTCCCAAGAAACCATTCCTATCTTGGAGAAAGGAATGTTCACAGGAGATTATATCAGAATTACTCGAGGGAAGGGGCTTGTTATTGGAAACAGCTGCTGCATCCCCTCTCCACACCTGTTTATTCTGATGTTAGTGATGGGTCTACTGCATCTTTCCTTTATGCTGAGGAGAAAACAGAACCACAATAAAATATTTTCAGATACTCCTTAAGGCACAACTCTGAAAATACTGATCATAAACACTAACAAAAGTCCTTTCATTGAATACTTGCTATCAGCCCATTAGGCTGCTGAGGTCTTTACATGAATTATTCTAGTGAGCTGCTAAAAAGTAAATACTCCTACTTTATTCCAAGTAGAAACTGAGGCAGAGGTCCAAGGTCACACTGGTTAATCCAACTACAGCAGCTCTGGAATCCACATCACCACTTATCAAATTATTGACCCACATGCATTCCCAAACCTCTTTAGCCCAGCATTTAAGATTCTGTAGACAACCCCTCCTATTTCACTAGCTAGCATCTGCTATTTGCTTCCTCGTGTAGCAGACGACCTCTCCTAAGAGGTGTCTGGACCAAGTCTTCCGTTCCTCTTCTTTTCCCTCTTTACCTCACTACACTCATCCCTATCACTTTACCTAGAGTGCTCCTCATGGTCTGCAACAACCTCCAACACATAAACCCATGCTCAGTTCTTAGCCTTTACCTCATTTGACCACGACATGGTCGCCATGCCCTTCCCCTTGGTGACCTTTCCTCACTTTGCTTCTGGTTCGCTATTAGCTCTTGGTTATGTCAAAGCTTACATCTTTCCCATCTCTTTGCTGGCTCCTTCTCCTCTTCATAGCTGCAGTACTGGGTAGCTCCAGAGCTTGGTTCTTGGAAATCTGTTCTACATCCACATTCATTCCCTTAGTGATCTATGGCATGCTCATGCTAAAGTTGAAATTCCACATGCATAGTGATGCCTACCTCTTCCCAAACTTCTGCTCATGCAACCACTGTAAAACATTGCCAATTGGGTTGTCAAACAGGCACCTCAAATTTACTACATCCATGATGAACTTCCTGTGTGTTCTTCCCTACTCTTGCTCAAGTCAAAATTCTTGTGGTTCTCCTGGATTGAAAATGCATTCTCTCCCAGCACTTGGGAGGCTGAGGCAGGAGGATCACCATGAGTTTGAGGCCAGCCTGAACTACAAAGCGAAACCCTGTCTCAAAAAATGAATGAATGCAAGAGAGATTATGTAAAGGTGCAAATTTCCAATGATGAGTGCCAGTATATTGTACACCTAAAATGTACCAATAAAATTAATTTTAAAAATGAATGAAAGCATACATTATCTTTCATACCAGAAAGCTTATAGGTTCTACCTTCACTGTATGGAGGGAGGACCACTTCTTAGCACTTTAGCTTCTCCCCTCCCATCAGGGCTCGATTTTACCCTCACAAATGTCCTGATTTGAACATTAAATTTAGCACTGCTCTGACCTAAGCCCAACCCCCAGGCATTTTCTCTGAGACCTCATCTAGAATGTTCACTGGTCCGGCAGTGTTGGTATTCTTCTCAAGAAAATCACATTCCTGCTTAGGATCCTGTCCTTAAATGTCCGCTCTGTCTTCTTCCAGATATTTAAGTGGCAAGTTTCTCACTTCCTCTAAGTCTTTAGTGAATTATTAGCTATTCTGCAAGATTCCTTGTGGCCAAGAGATGCAGGGGAAAGGAAAAGAATATAAAAAGAATGATGTGTTACATCCATGTGCCAACTTCCCATAAGGAATGTAATTATGTGCTGTAAATAATTTTAAAAAATGAAAAAGACCCCTTATTTGTCATGAGCCTATCCTATTTACTCTGCTCATCTTTGTCTGCACCATGTTTACCATGTTTCAACATATTCTTTAATTTATTATACTTTTCCTCCCTCTGCTAACATATGAACCCCATGGAGTCAGTTTTTTCTTTACCCACTAAGGGAAGAATATGCCTGCATATGTAGGTGTGTGTTAAATCTGTAAAGACAGAGGACACTAAAGCTTTCTTATCTCAGACTTCTCTCCTACTGCTTCACTGGTTCCCTGCCTTGCCTTTTTTGTCATAATCCTTCTCCTTGAACTAGACATTGCCAAAGTTCTCTCCTCCTTCCTTCAAGGGGTTATGGACAAAAGCAGACTAATACTGTACACTGAACATAGAAGCTGACATAATTATTGCAACTTCAGAGCAAGAGATCCACAGAGTTCCCCACCTACCTTGCAAATTCGGGGCTCTGAGTGTCAGCCACTTACCTGTGAACTGAGGTTCAGTTAAAAACGTCCTGCATTTTAGAGTCAGAGAATCCCTGACCAATACTGCCACCTACTGATAAGAAGGTGAGAAATCAGGACAATCGCTGTCAACCAGTTTAAAAAAAAAACAAACCAGCAAGCAACAGTAATGAAAAATCCTGTGAAGTCAGTAAAATAAACTACTTTTCCCAAAGAGAACCAACCAGGAGTTCACACCGAATTGTACAGCAACATCAGGCAAAGATTGTGTAAGTGCAAAGGATTATAATGACCTTCCAAAAAGAAACATCACCAGAATATTAACAGGACAAATAGTCTGCTTCACCAGCACCTACTATGAGTTCAGTGGTTCAGGACTCAAAGCAAATATATTACTTTTCCATCTCGTGGAAATAAAGACAAATATTCACAAAGATTTAAAACTTAAAAAGAAATCACAGTACAAATATTTAGGTTAATACCTGGAATGTCTATATTCAAGGCTCAGTACTATCAAATTTCTCCATTTGGAAGGTTTTTGGTTTTTTTAATTTTTTACTTAAATGCAATATTGTTCTATGCAAATGCTTCGGTTATGAGTTCTGGAGAGAGCTCAAAATGGCAGCTTCGTTTTTCTTTACCTAAATCTGGTACCTTTTTCAGGATCAAAAACCTTCTGTGCTCTCTTCCCCAGTCCCCGGTTAGGTAGTAAAGATGGTGAAAAGTAGCTATTAGATGCTTCAGAAAGACATTTATTTAAATCATTATATTCATTCCTGAAGTTGCACATCCCTAACATTTTTCAAACTTGATATTCTTTTCATCAAACCATCAATAGAACATTCCGCTAATCAAGAAAATACATACTGTTAAAATGAGAAACAGAATAAAGTTTTGAAAGTCCTAAAAAATAGAAATCTGCATAAGGAAAATCCCGAGGGAAGGAAGTTCCCCTCACTTATCTTCGAAATTTAAAAATTACATGAGAGAAATAGGAACAATAAAAGCAGATGTGGGTTATCATAACAAAAATACTCATTTGTCAGTTAAAAATATTAAGAAAGTGGACTCATAAACACAGGATTAAAATAATTCAAAAAATTTAGAAAAGTATTTAATTATAAAATGTCTTTAAATAAAAAAGCAATGGCACAAATCACCAGGAAGTTACTTAAGTGATCATATCCACAGACTACTGTTGTAATTAAATGCTACAAATGTATGACTGTCCTCATTAACAGCATTTTCACTCCTAATTAGAGTGACATCCAGGGCTTCTGAGTATGTAATTTTTCCTAACGAAATACTAAAAGTATCAAACACAGTTGGCGCAGAATTCATTTACATCACCTTTATTTACTATACTCTAACCTCGTAAAATATTTAATGTTTCTCTTATTTACAATTTGGAGGCTGACCTCTTGTCACAATGTGATTTATGCATTAAAACCCTTATGAATAGTCCTTTCAACAGTTTAATAAGTGTACTGTCTACTTAAAATAAGTACACAAAATCTTGTTCACGTGACTGTTATACCCGGATTAACTCCACCAGTAGACTTATTTAGGAGGAAAAAAAAATTTAAAACCCTGGTTTAAAATACATTCCCTAGCCATTACCAGATTGTGTTATGATGCATATTTATAATGCTGATAGGACAACAGCAAAGCCAGCTAGGACTGTTTAAATAAACTTTGCAAGAGTACATCATACATGAAGTAATTTGGCTTTCACTCCCTGGTTATTGGTATATCACTTATTCCACATGGGTGTGTTTTATTTATTCGTAGTATTTAAGTATTTAATGGTTTAGTGATAATTAGCAGTTTCTGATGATTTGTTTTCTGATCTTGGACATAGCTCTGTGCAAATGTGTCAGATGAACTGAAAAAATGCAAATCGTCACATTGACACAGGAGCAAGGTGTTACTTGGATGAACGACTGTAAGGCATGAATACTAACATTCTGTAGTGACAAGAATACTGCACAATGGGGTCTATTTTACTACATGCTGGCTTCATAACTTGACATACCTTGTATATGTTAACTTATTTGGGTTAAAAAGCAAACCGTGTTGAGGAAAGACACATCTGAAGTGGTAAGAAAGAAAATATTACACAATCTATGATTTTAGGAGAAAAAAATGGAGTGAGTAGAAAATATTTTTTCACATTAAATAACAACTGTCACATCTGGACATATTTTACGGCCTGTATGAAAACAGCCCCAAGCTAAGTAAGCCCCTTTCCTATCCAGAAATGTCTTCTAATATGAATAATTAACATAATTCTGGCAGCAGCACAAATCTGTACACTGTTAAGGCTTCAGGTGTCACTTTCGTATAGCGGGGTACAGTTGAATGGTAAGAGCCCTGACATTTCTTTTATTTACACTCTTGACCCAGCAAGAATTATTACAGAAGTCCTTGCAGTCATGTGAGTGGCCGTCTTCTACGATGGCTTGGACTTTATGACCCACTCGGCATTTGGGTTGAGCTGATACAAGTCCTGCATGTAGGTGTCCTCATCCAGGCAGCGTTCGCCTGCAAAGGAGACGTGCACTCAGCTTAACACAGTGGGAGACAGGTGGGATTTCACACACAAGCATAATGGTTTAACTCTGGGGTCCTAGATTTCAAAATACTTCTTGCCCTTTCCAGACTCCCAGGACAATATTTGAAGAGTTGGCCAAAATGCTGGAAAAGTTCATTTGATAATCTTCCTCTAAATTAGCAGGTTTCCAATTACGAAGCTGAAAAGACTGTGTATGGGTTTTTAAATGCTTCCTCATAATCTTATTCATCTTTATTAAGAATGACAACCATTTAAGCACATTCATTCGCAAGATCTGATAATAATTTGATTTTATTAACACTTAAATAATCTTTACTAATTGATTTAATAATTCCAGATTTCTACTGGCGTTATGGTTTATTTAAACTTCAAGAATGAGCTAAGCAGGGCAACAAACCCTATAATCTCAGCTACTTGGGAGAACGAAGAGAGAAGGTGGCAAGTTCAAGACCAGCCTGAGCAACATATCAAGACCTCATCTCAGCAAACAGTCTCACATTTCCTGGACTAAGCTTTAAATACTTACTAATGTTTTTAAGTTCTACAACAACACTTCTTCAAACTATCGTCAATTACTATTTGAGATTAAATATCATTTCATTTCTTAACAGTGTTATCCTTCACCATTTCCAAGAATCAAGAGAAGGTAAAAGGTTATTCTAAATTTTAAAAAATATGAATAAGACCCATGGTAATTACAAAAGGGAAAAATATAGAATATGGTAAAAATTAATTCATCTTATTTCCTAAATTATTAATGTGTATGTGTGTATATATTCATAAAGTTTAGGCACATAATAGCACATAATTCTTGCTTTTACTAAAAATACAGCATCTAGTATTATATCATAATGAAAGTGTTATCTGGTCCTAAATTACCTCAACTACTTCTTCTGAGTGTGCTGTGACATGACAAGATAACAAAATAAGTTTTGGGGGCGTTTTTTGGTACCAGGGATTGAACTCGGGACCTTGCACTTGCAAGGCAGGCGGCAGAACCACTGAGCTAAATCCCCGGCCCCAAAATAAGTTTTTAACCACTTCCATTGTTGACCATTCTAGAGAACCTGCCCCTCCTGAGGCATGTATGGTATATGGCATTTATACAGAAGCTCAAATAGAGCTTGAAGAGAAAAGTCAGACCATTAAACAAATACATATATTCAGTGACTATCTAAAAAGCATGTTATATTATTTTTTCCACCCAAGATGTAAATAACCACTATTGGCAATGTCAAATCAGTATATGGAATGCAAAGAGGGGAAAAAAATGTGCTTACCAATATTTCCTCCAATTTCATACAAAAATACTTCCCCTTTCTTTAGGGTCTGGGCAATCCCACTATTAGGAACAAAACAAACTGATCAGTGTATCATCAAACAGCTTGCAAGTAAATCACTTTAACATGCAGAAGGAATTCTGGCTGCTACAGAAAATTCATAACCTAGACACATTGTAATTATCTATACATTTGTATTTTCCCATCTGTTAAATGTGCCAAGTAGGTCATAAGAATGTCACACCTGTAAATTAAAACAAACAAATGGCATCATGCATCTCAAGGCAAAATAATAAATCATTCTCTAACTTTGTAAAATTAAAAAGTTAATGCAACATTTTAGCTGCCAATAGAGTTATTAATGTGATTATCCATTCTGCACAGGGGCTGGGTGTTCACACTGCATCCAGTCACAGGGCAGCTGTGCTAATGGTGTGTGTAAGGTGGGTTGAAGAGCTCATTCCTCAGCGTGCTGACTATTCAGACGTGAGAGGTAGGTGCGCGTGTCAAGGTGGGAGTGACACTTCTCAACAAACTCGTCCCCTTAAAGTAGTGGTGAATATTTGAGGAGGAAGATTTGTTTACACTGACTTGGATTTACATGGTGGGTGCAGGTATTCGAGTTTTAAAAGCTACGCCATAAACATGGACAATTTTTGGTTTTATGTATCAGTAAAAAACATTTTTTTGTACATTAGGAAAAAAGAATAAGCTTTTAGAATACTGGGTTCAAACATAAAGAATGATAACATCCAGTGAGTTTTAAATTTTTCAGTGAAAGAATTACTTGGGAAACCTGATAAAAATTCAGATCTAGGGCCGAGTGTAAGAATCTGCTCTTAGCAGGCTCTGCAGTGGACTGCAACACATGGAAGGGTTTGTAGACTGCTGAAGACACGCTGTGGAAGTGAGGAGAGAAAACAGGTCTAACGTGCACCAAACATGATACAGTGGTCATGATCCACACTGGCCACCGAGGGCTCGTCTGCCTATCCCGTTTTCTCCAACCCCACCTGTCCTTTGCACACCCAGATACTCAGGAGTGCAAGCACACTCACACTCAAGTTCCCCTGCCGTGCTGTGTCCTTACCAACAGTGAGGACAATTTCCGACCAGGGAGACGCTTTTTTAAAAGTTAAATAAGGTAATAATTATTTTTACTTGTAGAATATAACTCCATGAAGTGAGTATAAGCAGACACTGTTGCAATGAAAAACCAAACCGAATGTTATGAAATCTTCATTTTAAAAATCTCTGCGAACACACTATTGCTCTGAGATGGATTCTCTGTTATTTGCATTCTTGTTCCTCTTTACAAAAACTTGAACTGGACTTTCTGGCACAGGCAAGCTCTCACATAATGCTAATCCACAACAATAATGATGGAAAAGGCACTGACCCTTTATCAAAGACCAATGAGTGGATGTGCAATTTCGTGTACTTATTTTTAATCATTAATGGGTTCTTTGGCTTCAGATGAGAAAGTGCAGAAGAATAAAGATGAAAGGAAGTTCCAACTGCCCCAACACAGATGCAATATAAATGAGAAGCACAGGGAAGCTCCCTGCCTCTATCCCAGGCTCCTAGGGCAGAAAAGCTCAGCCACTCCCAGCACCCAGAAGGAACCTCCCCACCTCCATCCCAAGCTCCTAGGGCAGAGAAGGTGAGCCACGTGGGCACCAGAAGCCCCCCCTCCCATGGAAATGAGAAGACAC
>NW_004624753.1:3861587-3941436 GCF_000247695.1 Heterocephalus glaber
AAAAATAAGAACCAAGATACTCATGTAAAGGTACAAGATCCCAATGATGAATGTAACTGTATTTTATACCAAAAATGTACCAATAAACTTAATGGGAAAAGAAAACAATAGATAAAATGGTTTTTTTAAAAATAAAAATAAATGAGAAGCACAGGGATATGGCGGAAGAAAAGATGTATTTAAATATTTATTGAAAACTTCACTTACTATGTGACCAGGACAGTGCTATGAACTTCATGGTCATTTTCTGAGTTAACTATCACAAGACTACGGGAAGGTCCAGTGATCATCCACTTTTAGATTATAAAAGCTAGCCTAAGGTGAAGCAGACAGAGCTAGCATGTGAGTCCCGATCGACTGTCTCTAGCAGCCCATCCTAGGCATAAGGAAAGGGCCTGAGAATGGAGGGAAAAGAGAAGCTTGTCAGACTTCACTTAGTGGGGAGAGAGAGGAGACAGAAGAAGGGATGCTGCCCCAGGAAGTAGCAAATACTTACCTAACCCAATCGCATGAGCAAAAGCTCAAATATGAAGAGGGCAATTATCGCAAAGCTAGTGCTTTCTATGATAACCTATCAAGCAATGGTTCAGGCTATGCCCTAAATATTCAAGTCAGAGTTGAGCACACTGTTACAATGTCATGGCCATAGCTAATCAGCAGACTGGGAGTGGGAAGGATAAATTGAGTATGTGGGTCCTAAAAGTAAATGCTGTGTAAATAAGAACTATGTCCACCCTGAAAGACCTGCCCATGTCTAAAATAGGCTCCAGGACCACATTCTGGGAGGGGATCGGGCATTGTCCCTAAAAGGAAGAAGGGCCAAAGTTGGTACCTGCTAAGCAAGGATAGGAGTAGAGAGGTGGGGACAAGTTTCCCAAAGCTGAGCCATCCTTGGGGGAGCAGAGACATCCAAGAAATTCCAGGTGCTCCCAGGATTCAATCCTAACGGACTCAACTGCCCCAGGACTTAACCCAACAAAATTTCACCCCCTTCCAGAAGCTGTGTACCCAGGTGAAGGGTGAATCAAGACCACAGATTCAGAATTCCAGCTCTGCTACCTACAGAAGTATGTGACCCGGCAGGTCTCAGTTTTATCAGTGGGACAGAAGGAATAGTACTGTGCTTACTTGTGTCTCGTCTTGTGACTATATAGGAAATTTATGCGGATCATTACCGATAAACCCACTTCTTACTTCACCGCCATCTGTTAGCTGGATTCTTCCAACTGATAAACCTGGAGAGAAGGCACTTTCAAAGTTCACACTGCTTCCAGCACCTCCCAGAGGTCTTCCACAGAGCAGAAACATATTAAATACTTGCAGTACTTGTATTAAAACTGGAGATGCTTTTGGCAGAGAACTTGACTGAAGCTTCTCCATGTTAGAATGAGGAGACTAAGTTCACAGACAGACAGAAAATAGACTATGAAGTGAGATGCCAATGCTCCAGATTTCCTTTCTCTGTGAAAATTTTTATTTCAATAAATAGAAATGGGAAGTGGCATTAAAACATGACTTCAGCCAAAACTAAGAATTTACAGGGTAAGACTGAAGACCCTGTACACTTATTAGAACCTGTCGAATTCAAGAAAAGTGGTACCAGAAGTGCACACAGGATAGTGAGAGGAATGGCCAAGGGCTTTCAAAGACCCTCTGCTGCCTCATTCTACCCTGTGCCATCAGAGCTAAGGGACTAACCTGCTATTCTCTCTCCATTCCTCATGCTTCCTGATTGGAAAGTGGAACTTTAACTCATTACATTTCATAGAAGAAACTGTGTTTTGTTTTAATCCCACTTCCTCCTAGTTCATAATTTTCCTAACAGCCTTCAGACAGTCATCGCTGCAATCTGCATCTTCTGAGGAGGAGACCAAGTAGTCTCGTTTGCCCAGCACTTTGCCAGCCCAAAGAAGGAACACTCAGTCTGCTCAAAACAGACTCAGCTTGAACCCAGACTACTCCAAATGAACTAAACTCACCCCAGTAGTCTGTCAGGTCTCTTCTCCTGGGAAGACAAATTTATAAGGACTTCATATTGGAATTAAAAAAATAAATGAGGGGAGGGAAGAGGAGAGAGCAGGTGAGGTATCCCACAGAATAATGAAAACAAAACAAGTGGGTACCTTTCTTGGCTGAGAAACCTGGCAAGTACATCACTGGCTCTTAGTTCTTCAGTTAGCTGTATTGCCATGGAAACTTTTGAGAGATGAGGAGCTTGCACTCGGATCACTCCCTGAGGAACGTCAGCCTGCAAAGCAATAATGACACTGAGGAAAGCTAGCAGCAGCTGGAACGCGGAAATCTGCACAATGCATTACATGGTAAGTGTGCTTAACTGCTACACATTTTACTCCACTGCATAAAAACTTTAACTACTGTATAATGCAATTTGCTAAATTACATCAAACCTCAAATATCCTCTTAATGGTGATAGGGGAACTTTATAATGCCTATGCAATAATGCTTAATTATTTTTAAAGATGTAAAGAATGACAGCAATAACCATTACTGCCATATTAAGTGCTGATTTCTGAGTATTATCTACTAGAGGGTACTTGTTCATGTGGCAATTCATGAAACTGAATTAGAAAAACACCTCAACTCTACATGCTACTGCTATGTGTGCATTTGAAAGATCTTCCCACGCATTCACATTTCCCCCAAAATTTTTGTCCCTGAATGTCCAAGAAGAAATAAATTAGAAATACTTGAGTGGTATCTGCTCACCACTTGGTCCATGGGCTTATACTTCTAACTCTGCCCTGACCATCCCAACCAATTCTAAGTCCTTTGCTCATGGGTGTGAAGGTTTTATGGATTTGGAGATAGCAATGAAAGAGTTTTACATCTGTAATATCAAAATATCAGCTATGGTATTTGAAAGATTAGGCTTAATTAATTCCTAAATGGTTCTGCTGAAATAAATACCAATTTACTATTTACAACCATATGTCTTAAACAGACTTTAGAACAGCATGCACAAACTATATTTAAAGACAATTCTCTAAATGCTACAAATATCCCATTTAATTCAACCAAAATTTACTAAGCATTACCAAGTACTAAATAGTGTGCTAAGTCTACTTAGCTAGTAGATCAGACACAAGTTCTTTATTACACAACCTTATTTTTGTGCCCACAATATCACGCTTTTAATGTACACGGTCTTAAATTGCTTCTGTTTAACATGAAGCACACATGTGCCACAGACACCATTAGTTTAATCTATTTCAAAGTCCAACAAAAACAATATGCCCTAAGAATCACACAGCATAAACATAAGGTGCCCCCAGAAAGTTTAAAAATTGCTTCTCAGTAACACGAGAGACATCGAGTGGGACTAACAAAGAAAAGCAGCACTACCGAAGATACCGGGGCTGTGGGCACAGGCGGCACCCCACACTGACCCACGTCCAGGTCCCTGACTCCCTCTTCAGCCCTAGGTCTGGACAGAGGCCTTGACTTGATGCTTTGACTTCTACCTGCCAGGGCATGGAATCTGGCCTGATGACTTACTCTCTGATCTTGACCTTGGCCCTGGGATGCAAGCCTAGTTTACCTTTGTCCTGACTCTGACAAATTCACTCGTTGCTAACAAACTGGAAAACGAGCTGCTGCCTACCATGGACTGGACGAGGCATTTCCTGTGGTAGTGCTGCCACCTCACTCCTTTCAGAGCAGTTATTAAGTCAGTGGTGTCACAGGACTCTGGGGCTATCTGAACCCTTCCCTTGGGGTGGATCTCTAGTTCTTTCCTACTCCGGCCATTCTGCCTGCTGGCCAGGCCTCAGCTATCTGTTTCCTTCTTAAGAAGCAAAAAACAACATGCTGGTACTGACAATTTTAATGACAGAGTGAAAACAAACAGCAACACTTGAAGCACTGCCACTTCATAAGTGCCTGGCCCCCTTATCTACTCAGTAAAGGCAACAGATTCCCTTTGATGATGATGATGATGATGACCACAACAACGATTACAATGTTTAGGATCCTGAATGCAAACTAGAGTTTATGGATAGCTATATACTTTATGCTGATTTTAAGTCAGAAACTCCTGGTTATGATGGTATACTATTTGGCACATTCACCAGACAAAACCTTATATATAACAAAATTTTTCCCATAATTACCTCTTACCCAACCTCAGAACATCAAAAAGAAAGTCAAATCTATGCTGAAATTATTAGAATTTTTTTTTTTTTTTTGGTACTGGGGATGGAATTCGGGTCCTTGTGCTTGCACAGCAGGTGGCAAAACCACTGAGCTAAATCCCCGGCCCCCTCTGCTGAAATTTAAGGTGAATAGAATGTAAGCTTTTCTATACAGTCAGTCCACAATAAATGATCTATAAAAACCCCAATGACCCAGCAAAGCAATGTATCACAGAAAGGTCAGGGATATGGCAACCTCAGTGTGCTCCGTGCCTTGTCCTCCGCTCCTCCTTTTGCTGCATTTCCCTGTTTAGATTTATTTTAAGGCCAGCCAAATTGACCATGCACATGTGCTGTGTATATTCTACTCCCCTTCTGGCTATCTTTCTCCCGGCTATCCACATTTGAAGGCTCAACTCCAATTCCATATGGCCTTTCCTTCCATGGTCCGCACGATGGAAAGGAATGGCTTCCGCTGGATCTCACTGAGAATGGAGATCCCCACATACTGTTCCCAAATTCTAGTTTCAAGCCACATCTGTAGCTACACCTCACTGGTAACTGATTAAATGACTCACTCAACCATACTTTCCCCTAACAGTAATAGGTGAATGATAGTAAAAATTTCTCTAGAAAAGAAAGCATACCAATATGCATATCCGTATTGGCAAAAAAAGTTTTTACACATAATGTCTAAAAGAAATAATGTTGTGATATTCTCCCCAGTGCAGAGAAAAGATGGAGGAGAAAAGAACGAAAAGAACTAGAGACACTGCAAGAGCTAATGCAGTCATTTTTCTCCTGCAGGAAGGCACTTCTTCCCAGCTATGAGTTTGCAAGAAGAGCCGAGGGCCTCTACTGACACGAGGCTGCCTCTCTAAATGAGCTCAGGGATCAGGACCTTGAGGAGGACACTCAGCTCCCTCAGGAAACACAGCATAGAGCTCAGTGTGTCAGGACTTCTGAGAGCACCGCCTCTGATAGACAAATCCGGAGAATGGGGTGTAGCTCAATGGCACAGCATGGGCTCCATGTATGGGTCAATCCCCAGCACCACCACCAAAAAAGAGAAAGAAAAACTGACTCCTTCTGAGAGTTAGGAGTTTAAAAGGAAGAGCCCAGGCACCAACTTCTGCAGCCAGAGCAGGGTTCTCTTGGATATGTGTGATGTTAGGAAACAGACATCCAGTGGGGCACAGGTGTGAGCATTCTTGCATAGCTTCCTGGTGGGTGTGGGTTAAAATATTTTCCACACCCTTTTCCCTCAATGAGCAGAGGATGAGGCTGGGCCAGCTTAGATTCAAGGGTTAATACTCCTCAGACTACTGGCTAAAAACGTTGTCTCATTTCACACAGTGTTCGCCAATGTCATTGAGAACCCTTTCATTAGGCTGACAATCCAAATGGTGTCTGCCTATATTGACCGTGCACATTCTCGCATAAGCAGAGAACTTGTATTCAAACAGGTTATGTGTGTCTAAGAGATAAAAAAAAGTCCCAGCTTGTTTAAAGTATCCTATCTAGATTCTCCCAGCAATATCGAGATTGAGAGTCCAAGCCAATATGACTGTACCATACCTTTACACCTTTGGGGAAGAAAAGTTTGGCTAGGAGATGTAGGAGAGCTTAAAATTGTTTCTCTGCTGAGTATATTGGAAGGCCAAATGATAGTCACATAACGATGATAAACAATACATGATGCCAAAGCTCTCACTTAAATAGTGTATGACAACTATCATCGAGCTCCAGAATCAGGTTGTATCAAATATGAACACTCTTAGTACACTAATTGCACTGAGCTGCCAAGCTTTGAAAAGATGCAATATGCCTGATCATTAGGCCAAACAGTCCATTCTTAAGCTGTAACGATAGCTGAATCTGTACAAAGCAGCATCTTTGTGACCTTCTGATTTCATGTTTTCTGGCTTAACAGCTGGGACCCTGTTCTTTGCTTTTGGGGGGATAGAATGGCATGGTTAAGAACTGAGGATGTATGGTTTATAGTAGGACTGGAGAAATATTGAACATCACTAAAGATTTTGCAACTTTAAAAATGTTGATTTCTTTTAAAATCATCCATCACAGTGCTCATGTGTTTTACATATTGAACTAAGATATATTTCTTAAAATCTAATTTTATTTCTTGTATTTGCTTAAACAATGATTTCATTGATTTTAGTATTTTACATTAAGTGTAGTACTGCTCATATTTTTGCCCTCTAGAAGTTTAATGTCAGACTTTTGGAAGGGACGCTAATTTCTTCTTTTCATTAAAGCCTTATTTAAATGTAAAGCTGACTTTTTTTTTTTTTTCCGGTTACAGGGATCAAACTTGGGTCCTTGCATTTGCAAGGCAGGCAGTGGCACCACTGAGCTAAATCCCCCGCCCTAAAGCTGACATTTTTAATGCCTCAAAAAAACTCCTTTTAATCTTCAAAAGGGCAAACTGGAAATACAGCTTTCTCAAAAAGGCAGCCAGATATAATGCTTTCAAAAATTACAGAAGGACATTTTAGCAAGGTATCTTAGACTTAAACGGCACTCACCCCAGTCTGAAGGGGAAGGTGTCACAGTCTTGTGTCTGGGTTCTGATTCTAATTGGGTCTTTGATATCAAAAGGCCTTAAGTTTCTATCCCACTCAGATTCAAAGCACTTGAAAGGAAGGCCTTAAATAACTTCCATAGTTAATAAGCATTTCATTTCCAATGAAACAAGATGATGTTTTTCTCTTTTAATAGGTTATTTTTATGCACTATAAAAAATTAGGGGCTGTCATAAAAAGAAAGATGATTTAGGGCTTGCTATTATAATTTGATTTTCCATATGGGTTCCCAAGTAAAACCAGAGACTGTTCACAGACGTAAGGCCAACTCCTGAAATAGTATCTGTGACGAGTCAGGAGAAGAGCTGCTAAGGAAACCAGAGTCAGACTCCGAACAGAGCTGAGCTTTCAGGCCTGCACACATAGCCCAGGAACAGCCCGGAATCTATACCCACCACAGCCAGGGAGCAACAGACTGCTTGTCCCGAACCTTAAATGTTGCGAGGACATTCTGGAACTTTGATTAAGTCCCATAAACTCTCTCAAAGTCCTCGAGGTCCCCACTGTTG
Source organism: Heterocephalus glaber (assembly GCF_000247695.1). The sequence continues at coordinate 3,868,851 of NW_004624753.1, forward strand.
ATGAAGCACAAGACACCAGGTCCTCTGGCCTTAACACTAAAATTAACCACATGACAAGAGCTTTTGTTTCCGGGCCCAGTGCGGTCAGCAACATTGAGCAGCCGGGTGCATTTCACAGACTCTCACGTGGCCCCACTGGGCCCACACGTGCCAAAGAACACACGTAGCTTCCCTGGTGGAAGTCAACGTGAATGGTGAAGGGAGACCACACACACCAGAGTCCGCGGCGGACTCTGGAGCCTGGAAGATTCTGCTGTTCATAAATAAATACCCAGCAAATGGCCTGACATCCTCATCAAACAGAGATACAGTCTGAGATAAGTGTGGGGCAAAATGGGATGTCTGTGATTTTCTTAATACAAAAGGGGAATAAAAAGATGTAGGGAACAGGGTGAGACTAGATCAGAAAAATGTACTTGTGGGTCATGTTGGGGTTCATATCCATTTCTACTTCTGTGTAAGAAAATTCCACAGTGTAATTAAACATATATGTGCACATACGGCAAATTCGAAGAGAGAGAGAGTTCTACAGTTTTTATGTAATGCACAGACTTAGTGGCTCCAAATAATGGTCTAGATACGGTGGTTTTTAAACACGATTCTATTGGAAAATTCTAGTTAAGCATCATTAATGTCATCCTACCTCATTTTATTAAAAAGAGAGAAACTGTCGCACACATTAATGGCAGTGCTAGACCTATACCTCAAGCCCGATGACCTCTGGTGGATGGGTGATTGTGTGCATGTGTGTGTGTGAGTGTGCGTAAATCCAAACAAGTTAAAGGCTATCAGAACAAATGGTTATTTGTAATGTTTATTTTTCCCTTCTGCTATAAGACTTATTAGTATTTAAGAATATCTACATTTGTAGCAAACAATATGCTACAGTCGTTAAAAACAGTTGTCTTATTAGGTAAATTGAGTGTGTCTTACAACCTGGCTCAAGCTATTAATTTACCTAGTCAACCATACGTTCATAATATGAGTGCTCAATTACGTGTAGTTAGCTTTAATAGCATACAAAGTGGTTTTAAAAATATTACCTCGACAAATTCTCATATCCATAATCTCTGTCTTTCACTCTCTGAGCCCTGACAACCTGGCCTCCTCCATCAGTAGTCACGCCCAGTGCTTTGGAAACAGGCGTCAGCGATGCCAAGCACAAGCCCTACACACCTTCATCCTGTGCAGTCTCTGCAGCTGAGTACTAACTCAGCTTTTCTGTTTACTCTTCCTGCCTGGGCTTCCAAGACAGTAATACTCTTTAACTTTCCCTCAGTTCTCATTGTGTCTTAGCCTGTTAACAGCACTTTGACCCACTCCATAGGCCCAACACTAGGGTCTCCCCAGAGATCTGTGCCTTTTTACTTTACCTAGCCTCCTTCTGTCATATGAACACTGCTTTCCCCAGCCTCCAGGCCAATCCCAAAGGTATATTCCACCCTCCCCGGCTGCACCACGGGCTTCATTCATGGCCTTGTGGTCAATCCCCACACAGGTAGGGTGACCCAGGGTGTCAAACCCGACTTCTATCTCAGGTTTGTTCCTTTTGCTTGACCCTGTATCTTGGTGATAAAGTCATGGGGCAAACATCCGTAGGTCATTCTCCACCCTTCTCCGTACACCTCACAGCCAACCGTTACCCCACCTTGGGAATCTCTTCTACTTGCTCACCATCTCATCTTCTCGTTCCCAGCCGGGCTTCGGTTCCAGCCCAGGACTGTTTTAAAAGCTACATACAAAACAAAGCATTCTGTAATGCAGTAAGCCACTCCACTGTGTGGCCATCTGTAAGCTCAGGGTTTATGCTTCTAAAGGGTGTTTTGTTGAGTTTGCGATCTAGAGGATAATGGTGAAGAATCCAGGGATTTAAAGTCTCATAGATTTGGTCACATAGATTTGAATTCTAGGCTCCACCATTTCCTACATAGATAACCTCAAGACTGTCGACCCTCATTTTGCTTATGTGAGAAAATACACTCCAACTTGTCCACCATGAATACTAAATGATAAGAGGTTTAGAAAATGTTTAGCATCATACCACACCGACCTCTGGTAAGCACTTAAGAAAAATCATAGTTATTATCCTTCACAAATGCAACAGGGTACTATTCATTGATTTATAACTTTTCTCACAGGATAACATGGATAGTCTTCAGATGAAATGAACTTGCCTGTTTTCATGTTTCATTGTATAAATGCACCATGGCATACTGAACTTGCCACCAGAATTCTTCTGGCTAATGTTGCATGTGGGCCGGTGTAAAGAAAATGGCAACAAAGTCTAATGAAGAGCATGGTTTTCAGGCCCTTGACACACATCCACGAGTGTTTCCTGGGGGAATCTACCAAGGTATACACTCCATCAATAAAGGGATTACTTAGCAACTCCACCTACCATCGCAGTGACAGCTCTAAAGGGCAAATATGCTCACGGGCCCCTGACCTTCAAGGAGTCCCACATCACATGCAGAATGGAAGCTGGGCTGCCCCTCAAGCCTGGCTTCCCACTGACTCTGTCTTTCTGCTTCTTGCCAGCCAGCAGTGTGGCCCGACTTGGTCTCCAAACCTCCCCACTTAGATGTCCAATGGGCATCTCACACTCAATAGGCCCCAGACTGAAACTGTGACCTTCCCCAACCAATTCCAGTCTGCCAGTTTCTCAAGCCTGAGTCGTTTTTGACTTTTTCTCTTACAACAACACATCATTCCCAGCAAGAAATTCCAATGGTTCTGACTTTTAAAAAATACCCCAAATCCAATCACTTCTCCACTGCCAATTGATACCCTGTACTGAGCCACTGTTCTCTCTCACCTTGATTAAGAAAACTTCCCAGGTAGTTTCCCCATTTCTTCCTTTGTGCTCCTATAGTTAACTTGAAACGTGATAGCTCACAGGATCGTTTTAAAGCACGATATAGGTTTTCAGGCCTTTGCTCAAAACCCCACTAGGGTTTTCAACCCCTAAGGTGAATCCAGACTCCCAAGGGCGGCCCACATAGCTCTGAGAGACCCGGTCTCCTTGCTCCTCTGACCTCATTGCGTAGTTTGGTCCCCCTTGCTGGTTTCATTCCAGCCCAATCACTCCTTATTAGGCCTCCAGTACCCCAAGCAGTTTCCTGCCTGGAGGCTCTTGCAACACTATTCCTTCTGCCTGGAATGAGCTTCCAGATGCAAAGGCAACTCAATTCTCCATCCTCCTGCGTGCTTTACTCACACAAGTAACACCCAGACTGGCCAAATCAACACTGCAAGCACACGCACTCCGGATTCTTTTCTATCATTTTTAAAGCATTGCCCACACACTAGCATACTATGCAATTTACTCTTTAAAGTTAAAGAATTTAAACCCTACAGGCGTAGTGGTCCTTCTCTGTTTTGTTCAATGACCTATTTTGTGTGCCCAAGGACAGACAATACCTGGCATCTAGGCAGGCTCACATCAAGTGACACCCAGGAATAATAAAACACCCCAGATAATGTCTTGCCCGGTTTTATGCTGTGTATTCAAATGATTTGGAAGAGAAGAGCAGAAAAGCAAAGCGAGAAGTCAGAATGCAATGGGGGCAGCTGTGTTGCATCCACAAGGACCAGCTGTGACGCGTGCCTGAGCAGGCCCTCTTTGCCAGGTGACCCAGGGTGCCCCACATCCACTTTTCTATAAGACAGCAAGCTGAGCTTCTATATTCAATCTTGCAGTTTTAAGATTTTGACAAGTGACATAAATTTATGCAAAAAATAATTCTGACTACCTTCCTTGGTGACCACATGTTTACAGTATTTGGATTTATCTCGTACACTTTTATAACTTTCTTGTGTGAATATTCTTCTCTTTATTGTTCAAGTTGGCATCATTTCATTAAACTCAGGAAACCGATGAAAATGATCCAACACAAAGGAGAGGTCAGGCAGACTCTACCACAGCCTGCAATGCTGGGTCTCTCCTTCCAGGGCTGCTGGAATAACACCCACGCCTTCCCACATCTCAGCTGGGCTCCTCAGGGGCTCCTATGCTCCTCCCTGTCTCGGGGCCCACCACATTCTGGGGTCAGGATTCGCATGGCACCCACCGGATCCTCAGCTAGGCTGGGAGCTTGGCACAGTAAGCATTTTGTTCAACGAAGGACTGAGTTGCACAGAAAAGAGATCAAAACCCAGAGAGCTGAAGTTACAGTAAATATGTGCAAAGCCTCATGAGAATACAGCCTTTAAACAGGGCAGACCGACAGCTCATGGCTAATGAGCTCAAAGTGCAATCTGAAGAAACCCAACTTAATGCTGCTTTCCTGTAAGTGAAGAATTACTTAAACATTTCATCTCTAGAAAGTAACTTTTTGATTTTTGCTATGGATTCATTATTAGAAACACACAACAAACATTTCTTTAAGTAGATGCTGAGCCTTAGGCCACCACGTATAAATGCCTTAGTGAGATGGGGCTATGAAATCACGAGTTTATATGAATAGGCAGACAGAGCTACAAAACAGAAGAAAACCTCATATTTACAATGGTGTCACATGTAATAGAGTATTCTAAAGTCAAACAAAAAATGCTATCCTAAAATCCTAAAATGCTATCATCTTGTCTCAAAAAATATAAACATTATTCGTAATTTCCATTATAATTCGTGTTTCTAAAAATATTTGTAATGCCAAGAAAGCATTATTTTTTAGAGAGCTATAAATTTATTTAGAGGGAAAACATTTTTTATACAATTACTGCAGCCCTAAGTAAGCCAAAGCAGAAAAATCAAAGGCTGATAATTGCGTTTTCACATTATTCCACTAGATGGCAGCATGCAACTGAACAACCTGGATCGTGCAGGGGTGTATTCACTAGAACAATAGAAGCCTTTCATTTTGTGATCTTCCACTAGCGCTTTGGTAACTCAGTCTACAGTATGTTTTCGTGTATATTTCACTTTGGTAAACCCAGCTCTTAATATATTCGTGTAACAGTTTTGTAAGTATTTATAGTCGGATCGTTAATTTTGAAACATCTTAATTTTCTTCTCTACCACATAATCCCCCCCAAATTCTTTTGATCCCATTGAAAACCTTCAAATACTTGAAGCCCGGGGATGATGCTACATTCAACACAAACATGCGCCTGCTTATCTTGCTGAGTTATTTCTTCCCATATTACAGATTTTTAAGAAAAGATTAGTGGCGTGAACAGGGTATTTTTCACTTTCTACATCACACAGTCACTGAGTATGCAGTATGAGTGTGCGTTTTGTTATTTTCCTTTGTTCCCCATTGGCAAACCACACGCTGGGTCACCAACGCTGTCTATACTGATCATTCTAGTACTAACGTGTAGCTACTGTCATTGATCCCCTTATTTTAGGCTTATTAAGTGGTAGAAAGTCATGATGGAAACAATATCAAAATCTTGCAGATTTTCTTACATCATTTGTACTCTTATCTTGCTTTTCATATTTCTCTCGGTCATAAGCCATTTTCTTCAGCAATTTCTTCATAGCCTTTTTGTCCTTTTTATGACTTTCAGCGTTTTGCTTCCTCACTTGGTTAATGATAAACTTGGGAATCTACAGAAAAAAAAAAGAAATGAAATTTGGGAAGGAAAGGATAAGGCACTGTTTTAAACAGAAGTAATTATTTCTTAAACTGTGAGAGGAAAAGTTATCCTTGATAGGACGATGCTGTTCTATAAACGTGATTCGTGAGCTCCACAAGGTCTACGCAGCATACAATGTCATTCGCCACCCACTCTGAGCTTCTGAAAGAGCTCTGTGAGGTTCAAGGGCCCCGGGACCTCTTCTATGCTGCAGAGGTCAAGACTGGAGGTGCCAAGCAGACTGTGGGGGCCACCACTTGGCAGTCTGTCCTGTTAGTGGCCGCCTCTCCACAGCTCCTGTAGCTCCTATGGTCCCTTTCTGATAGCTGGCCAGGCTCTGCTGTTGAAGAAAGAAGCACTCACCAGCAGTGAGCAAGAGCCGCCAGCTACACACGGAGCAACAGTCCAGGAAGACTCTGCTCTCAGAAGTGACGTCGGCAACAACGTATTTTAAGTTACCGAGAATGTAAAGGAAATAATGTGTGCGTGTTAAGAATTATGATTTAATAACTGGGCAGTGATTTTTAAAAACACTTGAAGTCACCTACACATCAGATGCCCTTTATGGCATATAAAATTAAAATTTTAGGGAAAAAATAACTTCAGAATCTAGATATCATCATTCTGTCTTAATATCTTGAAGTTCTTCAAATAAGCAATTGAATACTCAACATTATAATTTCGCTTAGAATTTTATTAGTTCATTTTTCCAAACATCTATGAAATGCCTCTCCCACAAACTATCCATTTTACTGAACAATGAGACCTGAATCAACCAAGCCTCCTGGCCACCATGTTGTCCTATCTGTCAAAATCAAGCTCTGAATAGGAGTAAAAGCAGAAGCCATTTGCAAGACTCAGCAATCAGGCACAAAATGTATGCATTACATAACAGGACACAAGACACAGAAGGGCAGCAGCGAAATTCCTGAGGCCAAGACAGCATCAGCCTTGAAAAAGACAACAGGCATCAGGCGTAGTTGCGCACACCTGTAATATCAACACTGGGCAGGCTGAGGCAGGAGGATCGCCATGAGTTCGAGGCCAGCCTGGGCTACATAGCAAGACCTTATCTCAAACAACCAACAAAAAAAGATATATAAGAAATAAATGTAAAAGACAATAGGCATGAATACTGACTAAAAGGGAAGTGCTCAGAAGTAACTAAAGCTTTATACAAGGTACATTTTCTTCACATGATTTTGTGATTTTAAAATAGAAATCCAGAGGGTCTCTTTACCCATATAAATCAAAAGTCCTTTAATATTTCCTACACTCACAAATTTTACATGTAATTTTACAAAGCTCCAATACATTTTTTAAACCATTAAGTATATTACATTTTTAATATCAGCTTTTTAAAATTATGCTCAAAACTGCTATGATTATGCTAGAAAATTATACGGTAATTCTATGGTCTTGAATGCAATTTAGAGATAATATACTTACTGTCCATAGAAGTTTCTGATACTTAATCAATAAGTGCATGGTATTTGCTGTCCCAGCTGCCATTACAAATTCTCGCTGTTCGCTGGACTTCAAACCCAGCGCATGACACATAAAGAGATTTGGGGCCATAACCATTGCTACATTCATGACTGTCATTTTATTTTTCTCTTTATTATCTATGACTCTTTGGAGAAATTCAAGCAGAGCCTGAAAAAGAAATAGATTTGTGTCACATACCAACATGAGATCAAAGTACGGTAGCATTCAGGATGTTCATGTCATCTAAAGCTCAAGTTGGGGGTAACCACATCTGTCAGCTGTGTCTGTCCAGCACGGCATCTCCATGTGGGAGATGAACCCTGAGACCCAGGGCTGAGCCAGGAGGGAGACAGGAGTCACAAAGCACTGAGAAGTGGTTTATAAAATAACGTACATTCACTCGTTCTGGAAGTACTATGCTCTTATCGCTAGAGATTAAAAAAGAAAGTCCTTAAACTGGCTCATTCTTCGTCAGTTTCCTTGCTTTAGGAGCTCAGTAGCAGGCTGGACAAAAGCCTAAAAAGAATGAAGACTGTGATGGGCAGGGAGGAGGAGGAGGAAGATCAAAGAGAAGAGAGTTCAGGACGGAGGGAGGGCAGGAGTGGTGAGGACTTTTCCCCAGCACGGGCTAGATGATGCTCAGCGTGGTGACACCCATTTGCACCTCTACTGCCGAAACCCTGGTCCAATCCCCTAGCCTGCTCCATGGGTCACCCTACACTGCCCCAGATGAGGAAACGGAGCCACAGGGCCAGCACATGGTGGAGCAGGAATTTAACTGCTAGTCCATTTGGCTTTTATTTCTGAACTCTTAACTGCTAAATCATGCTTCCTATGTAGCCTAACATCCCTACTGAAAAAGTGTAAATATACTCTACCAAAATGGAAAAGAGGAGAAAAACATGTCCTCTACATGAATTCAGAGTTTAAGAACAAAGAAAGAAATTCCTCTAAGTGCCCACAAGTTGATCTTTAATCAAGTTTAACTGCGAAGTAGGCCTCAAAAATTTAAAACCAACACAGAACTTTAATATCTAACCATAAGATTTATATAACTAATTTCTGATAGAGTACTCAGAACATCAAATTGTAACCTAAGCATAACACTACACAGGAACAAGAAGTTCTCCAATGAAGCCAAAAGATTAATTGCACTTTGGAAAAAAGTTATTTAATTCTGTTCCACAGAGACCAGAATAATTGTTCAGGGACTAGTGCATCATTTTCTTTATGAGCATAAATTACAGAGATTAAGTAACTTTTTAAATTGTGGGGTGCATAAACAGTAAGATTATTCACCACTGCCGGAATACTAAAGCAAAGGAAGGAAGGAGAGAGAGAAATGGAAGTTATGGGAAGAAGGAAGGAACCAAGGGGCAGAAGAGGGAGAGGAGACAAAACAGGAAGTCACTAAGAGCTTAGCCTTGCCCTTGCTGAAAATCCCAAAGTATATTCTTTTCACCTACATTGTAAGAAATCCTCTTAAAATATTCACTGCCAGGTATGGGGCCACACACCTATAATCCCAGCACTAGGGAGGCTGAGGCAGGAGGATTGCTTTAAATTCAAGGCCAGCCTGAACTTCACAGAGAGACTCTGTCTCAAAACAAACAAAACAAGAACTTATGAGCCTGGTGCTACGGGATCCAGTTCCTAAATTGGGGTCAGCACGGCTGTTAGCTGTGTGATCCCAGCGTAAGCTTTTTACACCCTTTTTTATTTCTAAGTGGACATAGTAGTTTCCTGTTGTGAGAGACAATATGGGAATGCATAAAACAAAACTAAAACCATACAAGCATAAATGTCAATCATTTTATTAATATGGATCCCTCTTGAAAGTCTTAAAATCAGTCTTCGCGCTTCCCCTGGGTCAAAGATGGGTTTGATTATTGGTCCAAATGCACAGTGATCCAAGGCAAAGGCAATTCGGGCCAGCAGCTCGCTCTAACACGCTGGTCACTCAGCACCAGGCCAGGATGTGGTGTTCAGCTGGTGGCCTCCGAGCCTTCAGGTTGCTGCCAAAATACACCCTGACCAAGTAGGGGTGGCACTGAGGAACCTGAAGAACCCCGCACTGGCCTTCCTGAAATTACATTGCCACAGAGTTTCCCTCCTCGCTTATAAAGCTAAATTTAAGCCGGGTGGTGGCACAGACCTGCAATCCCAGCACTTGGGAGGCTGAGGCAGGAGGATCACTGCAAGGCCAGCCTGCGCTACATAATGAGTTCAAAGCCAGCCTGAACTACACAGAGACACCTTGTCTCAAAAACAAAAACAAAACAAGCTAAATTTACAGCTTAGAAATCTATGGTTCATAGCTTCCTGTTACCATCCTTTAGTATTAGAATTCTTGCTTCAAACCTTCTTGAAAGCTGGGCAATTAAGTCACTAAAGCTCAGCAAATAAGTAAAATCACTTCTTAGGGTCTCCTAGTTTTTAATCCCCCCAAAACTATTTAACTTCTTAATTATAAAATTGCAAAGAATTAAAAGCTGCCTTAAAATTATATTCTTAAGACAGAATTGTTCCAAGACTGTGCTTGAGAATTTGAAGACAAAGTCTGAAGAAGAGTTCTAGACCCGCCTGGGCCAACAGACAGCAGCCACAGTGGAGGAAGTGTTTCCGCCTGCGGCTCTGGGATCCCATTTGAACCTGGGTATATTTTAAGGAGGCTGCATGCTTTTCACTTCCCACCCCATAGGGCTCATTCCCAGGGCTGTCGCACAAATGGGGGCCTCTGTATGAGTGAGAAACGATGCTCCTGCCTGCCTCTGTGGGTGCGGGAAACTGGCAGGTGCAGGGCTGGCTCGGGTCCTGGGCAGGTTCCAGACACAATGTCCACAGCAAGCCTCAGGAGTCCTGGTCCAGACAAGCTAAGGACCTGAGCTCATTCCACGGCCACCAAGGAGCAACATTTCCAAGATTTACCACCATCAAGAAATACCTTGACATGAGATTTCATTTTATAATAGAAAGAAATGTACGGAATAAAGAGGCAAAGGCCCCACCTATTTAAAAAAACATGTTTAAGGTAATATCAAAGCATAAGTAAATGTTCTTTTATATATTATTTTCCTTTTTAAATAAACCTTTTCTAACAACTCTATTAACTTAGGCCATTAAGATAAATCACTATGGAACAATTCACACTGATTATAACAGCTTCTAATAATACTTGTGATAAACGGTATTAAATCGTATGGCTCTTAGAACAAATCGTTTTAAACTGATATAAATCAGAAACTTAAGCCCTTAAAGAAAGGAGAATTTCTTTGAGTTGGTCGACCTTTAGGCTAACAAAGACGTGAAGCTGCCATTAGGACCAACTTCACACTCTTACCACTTGGAACATCAAACAACCGCATCATCTTTAGACAAGAGTTATATTTCATGAGCCTTAGGATTTTTATTTTAAACATTTATTTCCCCTCCTAAACACATGCTCATAAAATAAAACTTGGAAAATCCAGAAAACTAGAAAACAAAAAAGTATCTATGTTTCCATTAACCAATGAACTGTTATAACCTGCTTTGGTAGAACAATGTTGTAGTGAAAATTCAAAACCAAAGCGTAATAACAACCAGTAAGTAGTCAAAGATTGTCTTACCATCTGTCCCTAAAATAGGTCTTTTCATTTTAGACTTAGTAACATTTCCAATGTAAACCTCAAGTTGTTTTGCCACAATGAGGAACAATTACCCTGGTTGGTTCTAAGGGGTAATGAAGAGAAATCAACGCAGCTGACCTTCAGAGTGTCTCTGTTGGCATCAGGCAGGAGGACGACCAGGAGGTTCAGGGCCTGCAGCTGCTGCTTCTTGGTTGGAAGATCTGCAGACAGACAGATAAATCTGAACTCTTCTCTATGGAACATTTTCCTGTACTTTCTTTTCTCATTTTCCAAGAAAAAGTTATTTGGCATAAACATTGCAGTAAAACGTACGACACGAAGCCTGAGCAGCGAGCCTCGTTGGGCGAGTGTTTGTGGGGATCAGTGGTAGCAGCTGCTCGGCACTTCCTGCCTCGGATGCTCACTTCCAACTGTGATCAGATGATGAGCAGCAGCAGCCGTATGTTTGCAGACACACACAGTGCTTTGGAAATCATTCTAACTTCCCCGTGACAATTATTCCCCAATGAAAACACGCACAAGATCGGACCTTCCGTGAGAGTGTCAGGGTGCCACTTTAATGGTGAAGTTTATTTCTTTTAATGGCGAGCAGATATATTTTGGGAGGGTCCATTAATTCCAAGAGCAGGGTGGAAAACTGGGCCCGGAATACAACAGGTGCTTAGCACCACTCGTGGAATGAATCAGAGAACTGAGCAGCAACTAAAGAGCCTGCAATGTGTCCGATCATCACTGACGCTACTGCTTTCAGTAGTTCACCCTGTGTAAGAAATACTCAAAATGTACAATCAGCTTAGCATTACTTTGTCAGAAATAAATTTGGTGTTTTGATCCATATCCTGGAAATGTAAGCAAAATACCATAACCATTAAAACAATATTTTAATCAGAAGATCTCTGTTGGGCCGGGGATTTAGCTAAGTGGTTTTGCTGCCTGCTGCGCAAGCGCAAGGACCCGAGTTCGAGCCCCGGTACCAAAAAAAAAAAAATTTGTTTGCCTGTTAAATTAATCTCTTAAGAACAAACTTAACATCAGATTTCACATCTCCCTTAAAAATCTTGAAGAAATGGTACATGACTCAGGAAAGTATCTCAATATCGCTTTCCTTGAGAGCCTGCGACATCTGACTGAAAATGTAACTATTCCAAGCGCCCTTCTCCCTCTCTCAAAAAAGTTACAGTTTGGAAGCTAAAGATGTGTTTATTCGAACAAAATGATGAAATAAAATGAATAAACCTCCCAAGATCTCTACGTCCTCCGGAAAAGGAATGAAGACAACGACAAACATCAATTTGGAGCCTTCCCAAGACCACAGAACGCCGACACACACACAAAGTGTGGCCCTCCACCAATGAGGCAACAAATGCTGTTCCAGGCTTCCTAACAATCCCAGAACTAGATTTTTCAGGAAAGGCTCCCAGCTTCTCCCACGACTCCTTGTGCTTTTCATGTAAACTAACGATTAATCCTCAGCTCCTCCAGTAAGCGTTGCTTTTAATGCTTGGCAAGAAAATGTATCAGAGATCTGTGACTCATTCCATTATGAAAGGAATGGAAGTTTCCAGGTTTTTACTCGAAAACGTTTTGCTTCAATGCTGTGTCATTAATCTACACCCAAAGAGGACACTGTTATCTATTTACTCAGATGTGTATTCATGGAAGAACAGGAGACACTGCATGGCCTCTGGGTGCTGTGGAACTTGTCAGCTGACGTGTCTACCCATGTGCATCCGGTTGTGTGCCTCGGGTTGCCCAGTGTCATTCAGACAATCAGCATGCACAAGGACGGCTGCAAAGCATGTGCACTTACTCTGGACAGCCTGGAAGGCCCTGAGGTGCTCTGCACCAAGCAGCGGCTGGGGCAGCTCCCGCACGAAGAGCTTCAGCAAGCTGGCCGCGTCGTGCTGTTTGACGTTTTCCCAATTAAAAGTCCCTTCGTAAAACTTTGCTTCTAGTTCTTGGCAAAGATTCTGAATGGCACAAGGACAAAAAAAAGCTATCAGTAAGTGCATTTGTCCCCCTGCTGAGAGTGTGAGACATTTTCCACTTTATAAGAATTCTACACTGAAAAACCTATCAAGTATCCAAAGTCATTACTCTGTTACTCAGAAAAAACCGATGGCCTCCTACCCTGGTTGTACTACTGAGGAGAAATTTTACCTAACACACACAAAAGTATTTTCTTATTTACTCAACAAACTTTAAGTAGTAAACATTTAATGAAAAGATGAAAAGATTAAAGTCTTTCCATTTGAGGGCTGCTCCAAGACTCTGCAGTTCTTCAGTCTATTAAAGAAAGACTGTTTTCAATTATTTAGAAGCGTCTTACATAACAAAATGCACCATCGATCTCGGGCCTAAAGCAGATTACCTCTGGTTAGTCACCTGTGCGAAAGGGAACATCCAATGTCTCAGCAAATGAGGCGCGAAAACACATCAGTGTCTCTGTCCCCGACATACAGCTGCCTACCACCACCTCAAGAAACCAGTCTGCATTCACGGAGAATTGAGAATACCTAGTTCATTTACCTCAAAGACACCACAAAACTCACCAGCCAAAAGTACGAGTAAATCAATTGCGTCTGTTTCTTTTTTTCTACACGCTTATTGCTGGGGTGTAGATGCCATCGTGTTGACGTCCATCCAAGTTTGGGGACTTCTATTATTTGAAACCATGCCCTCCACCCCTCAGTACAGCTGGGCCGGGAACCCAGGGACTCCACATCCAGGCAAGGCCTCTTCCACGGAGCTATGGCCCCAGCCCTTCTTTTCCTTTTAAAATGAATTTACCACATTTGTTCTTCCTAACCCCAAACCTATCCTCTACCCTAATTACTTTTGTAATTGGTAAAAAACTATGAGGCTAAGCTAGAAAGGGGTAGTGGGGTAAAGAGAGGGAAGGAGAAAAGAGAGAGAAAAAGAAGGGTAGAAGGACGAGAAAAGTGCAGAAGGAGGGGAGGAGAGAGCAGAAGAGCACGAGGAACTTCGGTGGAGACGAGAGGCAAACAGAGAATGGAAATCGGGCTTATCTTTAGGTTATTTCTAATGGATCGCCTGCCACACAGTCAGGCCGGGTGCAAGAGCGAACACTGGCCTCCTGTCACAGAAGGGATGCACGTGACACTCCCATCCTGCACGGACGTGAGCACACCGGTGAGCCCCGTGCACCGACCACAAGGGCCCTGAGCGGCCCACTGGGCAGCAGCATTCACACCGATGCGAGTTCAGGACGTCGGACGTCGCGTGCGTGGGTGAGTCGTAAGAGAACACATCCCACACAAAACCCATCTTGGAAGCACACACCCCGCCCAGGGCTGACTGAGAGCTCGCCTTGCCTTGCCATAGGTGTGGGGAGGAGAGAGACAATCACAAGTTGTCAAGCTGACAAAGACTCAGAGCACTGCTGGGAATATCTACACAAACGCGAAACCTAGGGGCACGAGCTGAAATTTGAGAATGAGGAATATCGGGGTCGCTGGAATCCTCTAAAAAGGAGATCACTGTAAGAGCCACGTAGAACGCAGCCAGTGCTCTAAAGGAAGGAGATTTATCAAAATAAGCAGGCGATGCCAACCGTGGGAAGCACACAGAGTAATTCCAACCCTGGCAGTGCCTTGGGCTGGCAGTTCCAGGCCAGGCCAGGCCCCACCCACTGAGAACACCCTGTGCTGATCAGCACTGCGGCCTTCATCAGAATGTCTAAAGGAACAAAGGAGAAGATCTCGCCCCTCAATCTTCTGATGGGTTTTCAGATCCAAGATAACATCTAGGATGTGGGCAGTTCCTCGTGCTATCTCAGGATAGAACGAAGCTGAACTTGGAAGATAAGAGACAGCAAATGACTGTTAACAAACATTTTTGCTAGATAAATTCTTTACACAGAGCTACATGTTCAAGAGGGAATGTCCTTTTAAAATGCAAATCCTCCCGGGAGGCAGATGTGGGATGCACCATCTGCAGGGTCATTCCATGTGTGTGTGTGTGTGTGTGTGTGTGTGTGTGTGTGCGCGCGCGCGTGTGTGTGACTGAGGATTGGACCCAGGGCCTTTGCTCTGAGTCACATCCCTAGCCCTTTCTTCTAAAGTTTTTCTTTCAAATATTCGCTTTTGTTAGTCCATGTTTGGAGTATGTAAGGATCACATTCATCACGGGGAGTTGGTAGTGTATACAGCACATCTCAATCTTTTTTTCATCCCCTTCCCCTTCCGTCCTTCCTACCCTTCTCCATCCCCTGGTGCTCTTCACATTTGCAAAAGATCTGTACTCCCAGTTGATACAGGGTCTTGCTAAATCACTAAGTTGCCCAGGCTAGGTTTCGACTTGCCATCCTCCTGCCTCAGCCTCCCAGAGTGCTGGATTACAAGTGTGAAGCACCATGCCTGGCTTCATTCCATCTTTCCTGTGCATTCACTGGAAGCTTTCTTTCCCAGACTAGGACTGGGGCACTGATGGAAGGCGGGTGCATGGTATCCTGGCATGGTGGGAAGGAAATGCCACACAGAGGAAAACAGGGCGAGCGAGGAAGAGGTAAATGAGGGTCAAATTGGAAAGTCAAGGAAGCCCCTCCCTTCAGAGTCAGGCTCCCCCAGCTCCAGGGGGCTGTGCCACTCGGGAAGTGCCCGTGCCGCCTCGCCAAGACTAATAACGCACGGGAGCCCGTGTCACAGTGCGCGGTCGGCTCTCCTGCTGGAGTCTCAGGTTCCTGACCTCTTTAAAAGAAAAACTCAACCGCCACTTCTCACCCTGACTGCAGCTGTCCCCAGATCCCCTACGGACATGTCTATTCACAGTGTCCTCTTTATCATAGCCTTATTACAGGTAGTACAGTGAACCTGAAAAATAACAGCTGATAGAAAAACAGAAAGGATTGTAGAAAAGCTAAAGGCATACTGGGTGCTAGGAGGTTTTCTTGTTTTATTTTACCCACTTGGCTACCAATAGGAAAAGGGGTGGGGATGAGAAGTTGTATTTTAAAATGCAAAAGTGTAATGCAGCAATCAAATTGTACATCAGCAGAACCCGAGGCCACGTTACCTTAATTCTAGTGGCAGCTCCGGGGATCCTTAAGAGGCCCTCTGTTTCCAAACCTCCCTCTTCGATTCGAGAAATCAGCTGTGGGCAACAGAAAAACGTCATGATTTTGCTATTTGTAACAGGTACAATTTAACATCTGTTTTGTATAGGAATAAATGAAAGCTGATCACAGTGACATCTAAACTAGATTTTATGAGGTTCTGAATGCTTTCCTCAAAACAATAAGTCCAAACACTTTAGCTATGATTTAGAGAAAGTTGGGTCTTGTTCTACTTTATAACAAAACAGATGTAGTCTTCCAAACAGAGAACTGTTTAAAAGCAACTTCCATTTCGCCTACCAAATAAATCTCATAGAATTGTAGTATTTGTACATTTACATCTCATTTCTGGGTGGTTGTTCCAGGAAAAATTATGATAGGAAGAAAAAAACTGCTAATATTCTCTTTTGGGTGGTGGTCCTGGGGATTGAACCTTGAGATAGAACCCCAGCCCTGTTTGAGATAAGATCTTGCTAAATTGGCCAGAGTGGGCTCAAACTTATGATCCTCCTGCCTCAGCCTCCCAGAATATTGGGATTACAGGCATGCACTGTGACACCTGGCTTAATACTCACTAACGCCTTTGGTGGTAAACTTTAGGAAAAACGCTCTTGAGGAGGGCTTCTTCTAAATCCTAACTGATGCTTTATTTCCAGAACCTCACGCAAATAAGGTTTTCTTTAACTATAGTAGCCAGAGAGTCATGACAATAAGGCAAATGAGGGAACTACAGGGACAAACGCTTGGAGACTATCAAGGAGATAAAATGCAGTCCTTTTCTTGGCAGAGCCATCTTCATTTGGAAGACCGGAACTTGCAGTGTCAGGCAAGGAGAGAGGTCCGTTCTGCTATTCTGAAGGAAACTAGTTCCCAGGTCCTCAGTGTGAACGCAAGGCATCCACACGCCAGAGGGTCTGCTTCCTCCAACACTCACCCCTTCCCACCTCTCCTGGTCTGTAACAGACTAGGCTTCCCTTCCCTGCCATCTTTTATAAAGTATCTCCACACCCTAAAGCAGAAAACCAGCCAGACAGCAAAGAAACGTAAATAATTATTTTTCTTCAGGGACTTCTTCACTGATTAACAAAGGCTCTATAAACCACAGAGCCTGGTCCTGTTTTTCCTTGCATACGAAAGTGTTAGGAGCCGGGCGGGCGGGCCATCATAAAGCAAGCCTTTGTCCTCTGTAGGATGCTCTCAACTCAGGTACAGGGCAGTGAGCAAAACCTGGAAGGCATTGCTCTTTAATGACCTTACCTCTTAAATCCTTGCAATGGTGATGGCCAAAGACGCGCTCACAGAGAGGGACTCGGGTAAGAATCAGACAAAGAATAGTCTCAAAATTCTCCTAAGGGCCAGGCCTTAATGGCACAGAGCCTCTAATCCCAGCATTTGGAAAAGCTGAGACAGGAGGACTGCACATCTGGGCCCACCCTGGGCAACTAAGTGGGCCCCGTGACAATAGAGTTAAAAAGCAACAGGGACAAAGCTCAGGGTGGAGGCCCTGGATTTACAGCCAAGTGATGTCCAAACTATCCTGGTAGTTTATTACTAGCTGAAGCATCTTTGACCAGTAAGACAGCAAATGGTTTTTTTAAAACATTTCAACTGGGATATTTTTCAAAACCACATTTTTGCAATTACACTGGATAGAATCCCGAAGCAAAAATTATACGAATTATTTTAATTAAATGGGCATTATTGGATATATTTGTAAGCATTCAATTTCTATAAGTACTAAAATTTATTTATAAATACAACTGATTTTATCTTACTTTATAAAATGTTTAAATATTTTATAGTCTAATAACAAAAAATAAAATTGTATGCTACCCGCTGAGGTAAACTTTTTAATTTACATGACTTTTAGTTTATATGACTTTTGCTTTCATTAAATACACAAAAAGTTCTGCTCTCTAACTGAAGGGGTTTTTATATGAGTCCTTTTTATTCTCTAAAGCTGAATACCAACATCTAACAGAGCTGCACTGTCTGATGAATACATATTGTCTGAAAGAACCATAAATGTTTTCATATTTCTCACTTTCAAAAATAACATTTTGAAAGGCATGGTGGCACACCTCTGTAATCACAGCTGCTCAGGAGGCTGAGGCAGGAGGATTTCAATTTCAAAGCCAGAGGGGGGCAAATTAATGAGACCCTGTCTCAAAATAAAAAGGGTTCAGGACATAGGTCAGGGGTAGCATGATTGCTTAGCATACATGAGGCCCCGAGTTCAATTTGGTAACACTAAAACAAAAAGAAATAATTATCTTTAGCTATTACATTATATTACATTATTAAAATGTAATAATACTCCATAGCTTTCCTTTAACTTATAAAACTTAGAAGATAAAAAATAACTATATTTTTCCATATAATTATATTGTTTTCAGTAATTCATCTTATATGACCTGTATTTTAACAGTAATTCATAACATTTCTCAAAATACGTAAACTCAAAAATGAAATGAAAATAGTCAGACTTTTTTTGATACAAAGTATCAAAGCATGTTTCATATGCCTGATTAGTCTTATAGTGAGAATGCTGGCATTTCTGAGTCTACTATAAAGCTATCTTTCTCCATAGATTAAAATTAACATTTTTATTTCTCCAAGCCCTTCTGACAATATGCTGTAAAAATGTGCCTCTGTACAAAACACTAGAGAGGAAAAAAAGAAAAACAGATACAATTCGTTAATAATAGATAAGCTTTATTAGTATCCTTTTCTTTGTATATGGGATTTCTTCAAAATTAAGGTATAATCCCTGAGAAGTCTGGTGATCATTCGTTTTGTTAATCACTGGTTTCTAATTCTTTCCTTTTTACAACATTAAGTTGTCAGCTGATGATAAATCATAACATAATTTCCATGACAGGGCACTGTGATTTACTGCTCCTAGTTCAGGGGGATTCAGACAGAGGAGTGTTTCCTACAAGCAAACCCTATATGCCCTTTTATTTTATATATGAATAAAAAGCACAGGGCTCTTATCCAATACTGCAAACTGGTAGGCTTCCAGAGTCTCCAAAATGTTGAAGAGACCAAACAACAATATAACAAAATAATCAACAATTTCAAGAGAAATGACAAAAACGATTTTTCTTAAGATGCAATCCACAGCCAGCTCCAGAACCTTATAAAGACCCAAGCTTGCCGACCTTCCCTGGTAGGTTTCTGTGTGTGTTGACCTGGTACAGGTATTGTGTTCAGTTCAAACACCAATCTAGATGGTCAATGACCACATTTTCTTTTAGATGTGATTAGAGTTTAAATCAGTGGAGTTTGAGTAAAACAGATTCATTCTCCTCTGTAATGCTGTTGGTGGGCCTCATCCAATCAGTCAAAGGGCCAAAAGCAAAGACTGGGCCTTCCCCAAAAGCAGCTGTTCTGCTTCAAACCTGCAGCATCCACTCTTGCCCAAGGCTCCAGCCTGCTGGCTGCTCCACTTATATCAGACTTGTCAGTGCCCACAAGGATGTGATCAAATTCTTTATGATAAATCTCTCCATCTTTAGGCATATATCCTACTAGTTCTGTTTTTCTCAAGAACCTTGGCTGGTTCACCTGGGGAAGACACTGCTGACCTCCCTGCTTTGCGAAGCCACCTCTGTCTAATATTTCCCCTTTATTGACACTCGATTTGAATCTACAGCCTGCATTTGTCACCTCTCAGTTACAGGTGCTGTTGACGACTGCTCCTTCAGATGCTGGCTCTACAGGCAGTGGCTGATGGGCAGGGTAAACTGCAGAACCTCGTTCACCAGGAGAGACCCTGGGTGAATGTGAGACAGGAGTACATGCAACAGTGCCTGGGACAGGGGAGCCACTGATTCGGAATGAAGGAAAAACAAGCACTAAGGAGACTACGCCTTAGGATTGGGTGGGTTTGCTGAGCCAATCAACTTTGCATCAATTTCTCCTGCCCCAGAAATCTCAGCAGCCCTGATCTCCCTGGGATCTTGCAAAGAATCTCTACCTTGGGCAGTCGACAACTGAGCAGCTGCCTTTCTCTTCTGCACTCCCTAGCTTTTATCAAATGCAATCTGTGTTTCTGATCAATGATGGCTCAGAGGTTGGGTTGAAATTTTTTACTGCTACAGATAATCTCTTTATGAATAATTGAGTGTTGACTACACAAGCGACTTGATAGTTTAGCAATCATTTTCTAATTCTACTTTATGGTTTCTTTGCCTACTTTGGACACAGGCACTGGTAAATTAAATTGGACATCCTCACTGTAAATAGGAAAGCTTGGGAAATACATTCAGGCATGAAATATTCATGAGGGCTCAATTCCCTAGAAATTTATAAGCAGTTCCTTTTCCTATGTGTTATAGAATTGAAATCTCAATTATACAAAGGCAGCTAATATGAGACAGGAAAATGAGGCCAGGTAATCACAGTTACAGTAATAACACAGAAAGCATCACCATGAAATAAAAATTATGAGCCCTTGAAAGAAATTTGCTCCCTGAATAGAAAAATCAAAGTATAAAATAAAACAGCATATCAACTGGAAAACTATATTCTAATAGCATGAGTGCAAAAAAAAACCAACACCACTATTCACTTAAGCACATTCTCTTCCCACTGACCAGTCCAGGCCAACTTACTTTTTGAAAAATCAAGGGGATTCGAGTTCCTGGCACTTTCCTCTGATCTTGTTCTAACAATACGGGCAGTGGAACACCAAAAAGCCCAGAATCTGTAATGAGAAAACAAAGTTGCCTCACTTCCATTTTTAATACAAAATGGAAACATGTAAGATTTCGGACACTCTTATTCAATCAGACAAGTGTTTATTGAGCATTGACCGAGAATATGACAGCATCTAGCCCCTGGGAACACACATGCCAATGGCAACGTCCTGACGTGGCTTATAGAGCATTCTGGCAGACAAGGACAACTAAACACATGATTTAAGATATTGCCGAAATAGTTATAAAAGGAAAAGCTGCTACACCAGAAAAGCAGTTTGCTACAAAGACCTATGAAATAGTCAAACAATATACTAAGTGCAGTCGCATCCAAAGTTCTGGCTTGAAATCAAGAACCACTCATGTCTTCTGTATGAAACTGGCATTTAACATCTACAATAAAGCCTGAATATAAATACTTGCTTTCCGATGAGTCAGCTAACATTGGATCCTATTCTACAACTGTTTTGAGAAAGTATCTACTAGGTACTTGGTATTCTTAAATTCACACCTTTATGTATTTGGAAATAGTTCCAGAAGAAATGGGTAGTGGTATTTATGATTTTTCTACATTAATAGCATAGGCCCTGAGTATGGTGAAGGGCAGAGCTCCTGCCCAAGATGGTCCACTCCACCCTAGTACTGAGTGGGGGTCACCACAGCAGTGACAGACATGTCCCCACCATGCGCATCATCGGGGGAAACAGGAATTGTGCTGAGCACGGAGAACACACACGAGAACACACACCGGACACTGAGATGCAGCTCAAAAGGATAATCCAGGAAATAACTTTGCAGTTTGGGAAGTAAGATGTAATCTCAAGAATGTCAAATGTCTACTAAATAACAAAAACATCTTGGATGAGAGAGAGAGATTTAACACGGGAAAGAATTTCTGCTGTTTCCATTAAAACAGTGATAGTTTTAATAAGAACAATTTAATATTTCTGCACTTTTAATAAACTGCAGCTCGTAAACGAAAACAAAAATAAGGGCCCAGTGTAGTGGCATAGGCTTTAACCATTTCTCTGGAGGCTTTGGCAGCAGGATCGCAAATCTTATGTGGGTGTGGGCAACTTAGCAATCAATCAATCAATCAATCAATAATAGATTAATTCAGCCAATTAATCAATAAGGAAAAATGGGCAAGGGATGCAACTCTGTACTCCCTGGGTTCAATATCCAGTACTGAAAAGAAAATATAAAGAAACAGTAAAGAAAAACAAAACCTCTCTAAATCACTTTAAAGATCTTGACCGTTGAGTCACAGCTAAATTGTATTTCTATTTCATAATTGGAGAAGGCCCTGTGGTTGTGTAATGAATTTCCAAAAAACATCTTTAGCTTTCCTTTTACTTTTTTTCTTTTTGCATGTGGTACTCAGGATTGAACCCAGAGCATTCACACTGAGGTACCTCTCCCACGCTTCTTGATTGTGAGACATGGTCTTGCTAAATTGCCCAGGTAGGGCTCAAACTCTCTAGCACCCCAAGTGCTAGGACCCCAGGCATGTACTACCCCTGCATCTGGCTCCCAAGAAGCATCTGGAATCCTTTTTCTCCACAACGGACTTAGAGAAAGCCAGAAGAACCACTTCACTCCGAAATTCATCTCCTCAGGCCTCAAGCTAACATCCTAGTAGAACTGAGCCCCAGGTGAACCCCTCAGGGTCGGTCACTGCAGGAGACCTGAGCTTCAGTCCCACACAGAAGCGTCCTCCCTCTGAAACTTGAGTCAGGTGAGTGCTTGGCTTGGCAAGTGTTACCATGGCAACTCTCAATCTGCCTTCTTGGTGTCTCTTCCAGAGACACCTTTATGGTTAAACAAGAAGACGGAGATTCCTAAACAGTAAAGCTTTGTCAGTAGAGATTCATCTGGACTTCCAGACCAATAAGACCTTAGAGAAACAGACGCTGAAGAGGGTCCACTCTATCCTATCATAAACAATTCACTGTTCATGTAATGGGAAAAGCAAGCTGCTTACAAAAGAAAAACTGCACATGTGTGAGAGGACTACACTGCACCTGAATAATGCGTGTCTCGGTGGTGTTTTCTTAACAGGGAAAAGAATGTTTTTATGCAATAACCCAAAGTCAATTACAAGCAAACAAAGGGGCAGCCTTAACTGCTCCATGTGTTTCCCATCTAATGAATAAGTGAAAGTAATCACTTTGGATCAACCATCTTAAAGTCATTCTTCAAGATCTAATTGGGAAGTAAATAGTATGTGCACCAAATGGATCTTAAATATACAGTTTTCACAGGACAGAACACAGCAGGTAGGAGTCTTGGATTCCCAATTTCCTTCTGTGAGAATTAAATTATTTGATCACATCTCTGTTCTGTGGCTTAGGACACAGTCTATTTTTACTGAATTACACATTTTCGGAGGCAAGGTTTTAGAGTCTAAACTTTAGATGTAGCCAAGTCTTCTTTTATTTTGTAGGTATTTCCCTTCCCCACACTTTCCCCCACAACCAAGAATACCACTAAAAAAAAAAAATCCATTTTTGCTACTATAGGAATCAATCTATTTTTCCTTTCCATGTTACCTCTTGTTTTGATTTTCACAGCTTTCTGTTGTTTCAGTTCAACCCCCAGTACATCATAGAGGGCCGTGAGCTCAACCAAGGCTAATCGACAAACTTTCTTCATGTCCTGAGGTGCGAGGTCACCCATCTTCGTGGTGCCTGTTTTATCCTTTGGCAACCTGAAACTCTAAGATAAGTGCCATTAGTAGAGTAAAAGTTGACAGTCTCTAACCACCTCTGTAATGCAAGAAAAGAAAGTTCTGATGCTACAGAGGAGTCACACTCAAATGAAGTGGCAGCGCCATGGTGGAATTTCACCACTTAACACTCCACAACTGGAGTACAAGAGTCCACATCCGCAGTGTGACACACAGTGGAACGGACCTTGTCCTGGGAGGACTCGTACCAGTGACTCAGAGGACGAGAAAGACAGTGGAGAAAGGGAGAAAATGACTTCTAGTTAATGGACCGCCAAGAATCAAAAATTAGAAATCAGGTATGCACCACGAGGAGGAAGGGAACAGGAGGAGGCGGATGACATAATGAAGATAAATAGGCAAAAGAGGAAAAGGAATCATAGCCACGAGAACGTGCTTAGAGTGCTCCAGTTAAGCTTTGCATACATTAGATATCTTGTATTTGTCAGAAGAAACAAGACTGGTGCAGAAGGACTGCAGAGAACTGAGGCTGTAGGTGGCATGGACTATAGAGATAGCATCATCCAGCTACTCATTAGCTGTGGGATTTGGCAAAAGCCCTGTCTGCTGTTTTGTGCCTTTCTCGAATATCATCTACTACCTCTTCATCTTTTTAAACATTAAACACATTAAACGTAAGAAAACAAGACAAAGACACAAACTTGTGCAGCATGTTTAATACAAACGAGAGCCCCACTGTGTGTGTACTAAAGAGTGGTCATTCTCTGGTAGTCTGATAAAATATCTTGTCATCAAGATGATATGTCTGGGGGTTTACCCTTGACTTCCTCATTTAATTGCCAAGAACATTCAGCTGATTCCTTTTTAGTCCTTTTGCTTTGCTGATTCTTGCACCATATCATTAATACTTCAGGGTTTAAACATTAGTGCAAGAGACACATCCTCAAGCACCAGTTCTCCAAGTGTGGTCCCTGGGCCTTGTAGGGGGGTTCTTCCCAAGACGTCCAAGAAGTCAAACTTAGTCACTCAGAAAGAATTAATTATAATAAGATTAAGGCATTCCTGTGGCTCTCACAGTGTCCTTCCCCGTGATGCAGGCCTTTCCAGGGGTGAATGGCGTGTGTTCCGACAACAGACTGACCGCAGGAGACAGCTGGATATCGGAGACATCAAATTAAAGCCATGCTGAGCTCCTCAATTTTTAGCTTTAGAAAATATGGCTAGTTTCCCTTTTCAAGGATATTTATGTCAACAATAATAGATTCTTTAAATAGTTTCTTTTTTTGTTTGTTTCTCCCAAACCTCGGTCCCCTTCCCCTGTGCAAAATCTCCAATTTTATCATTTTTCCCCTTCAATTCTTTTTTTTCCCATTCCCTTTCTCTACTCCCTCCTATGCATTTCAAACGGGTCTCTAAGTACAGAGAACAGGGAGGGTAGGAGGTGAAAAACAAACAAACAAAAACCAAAAAGAGAAAATAAATTAAAATGTGTTATGTACATGTCCCAACACCCAGTGAGACATGTACTCATGTACTGCAAGCATGCATTAGTAAAATAAAAAAATAATCTGAATATCAAAAAAAAGGCTGCTTCAGAAAGTGCCAAGAGTGAGTGGGAATAGTTTTTGAGAGGGACTAACGGCAATACATTTTTACTATCATAAGTTTTTCAAAAAAATTAAACATTCACTGTAAATAGCATCTCTTGATTTCTCAGTTTTAGTAATTTTTTTTTTCTTTTTCACTGGGCCTGGAACCCAGAGCCAGGAGCATGCCAAGCTTGCACTCCCCCAGCACTCAGCTTTTGTCTTGAGTGTGACAGCTATGCAGAAGCATGTGCGCACACGCGCACACACACACACACACACACACACACACACACAAACAGCATTGCAAGGCCCTCAGCCATCCCGAAGAGCACAGTGGAGTCAAGAGACCACCTCATCTGACCCACAGTGCTCACATAATTCCTAAAATCTAAAACTGGGTTACTGAGCAGCCCATTCTTTTTAAGCAAATTCAACTCCAAAAGAACACCTCTAAGTTCACTATAAAAGGCTTTTTCATTTTTGTCTTTAACTCTGGATCGTGCATTTGTTTTCCCGTGAGAACCTGTGGCAAAACAATGCTGGCCCTGGATTTCCAGCATGGCCTCCAGGGACGGGGACCGAGGATAGGGCGCCCGTCTTGGCTCCACTGCTCACCAGCAGGTAACACCACTGCCTCTTCGCCTGTACAGTGGGCAGGCGGGGATCTTACCTTAGAAGACGGTGGTGAGAACTGAACGGCACACATTAGTTAAGCATCAAGACCTATTAAGCATTCTTACTGTATTTTTTCACAGAACTCTTTAATTTCATCTCTCATGGTTTTCCTTTTCTCCTAAATACTATGGCAAGCTAATAAAAAGGATAAAGATAGCACTCATACTTTAAAATGGTTTATTCTGCAAAAATCCAAATAGGTAAGATTTTCTATGCACATTGTAGTTGGGGAAACTGAGGCTCAGCACAGAGGCTTACACATGGCCACAAGCCAGAGACACCACAGAACGCAAACTCAGGTCTCCTAGACCCCAGATTCAGTCACCATTCTACTGTTTTCCCTGTCTACACCGCAGGCAGGCAGAAACTGAGGTTGACATGTAGTGACATAGGGCTGGGAGTCCCTCAAAGTCAAGAGTTAAGCTGGGCATGGTGATGCACCCCTGTGATCCTACCACTGAGAGGCCGAAGCAGGAGGATCATTGAGTTCGAGGCCATGGTGAGTTCAAAACCAGCCTGAACTACATAGTAAGATCCTGTCTCAAAAAAGAAGGAAAATAATCCAAAAGGTCAGGAGCTACAGCCTCATCATTTCCTATAACTTCCGGTGTTCTGCTGCTGTCTATTGAAGAAATAAAGAAACTCGGACCTACAGAAAAGAGCTCAGAATCCAGTTTACTGGATGCTCTTGATATCCTCCTGATTTTCTGTGATCTTTGCTGAGCTTTACTTTTAAGAACCACACAAACCTTGTCATATCTTTCTCTGCTTGGCCCTACATTTCTGCTAATAATTTTGTTTTCTGAAGAGCAGGACGGGCCATATTTACTCAATTAAATACTTTTTAATGTTTCACAGAACTCAGTTGCTTTTGGTTTAATAAGCCAAACACATGCGATATAATTATTTGAAAGCATTACCTAAGGTAAATGTTTAGAGAATCCCCAAATATGATTAGTTCAAACAGTGTATTTACCTACGAATATATGTTGTGAGATTATTTATTTATTTAAACATTGGGCTTAATGAAGGAATTAGTTCTTTATCCCAATGTTTAGTTCATAGTAGCCACTTTAAATATGTATGAAGTTTCCCGTCTCGTTTTTGTTTAGTTAATAGATTCAATGATTCAGTTCCTTGGCTAAGAGACAACAGTGGAATTTCATCGAGAGAAAAGCTCTTTACAGAAAGAATGAAATATGTTTTACAATGCAAGGTCACTTTTTCCCAAGTGTAATGTAGATTAGCTAAGTAGCTTTCCCTGCCCTATTATACCCTTTTTTAATAGGCCTTGCAGCAAGAGGGTGCCGTTGGTCATTTCACTAGTGACGAACTTGACTTTATCAAAACACTTTAGCATCAGGTTGAAGGTGACCTTCAAAAGCTTAGTGATGGAAGTCAAGCAATAGGAAGCTATGCAGTCTAATATAAAAAATAGGGCAAATAATGTCGACCTCCTAGAGATCATCCGATAAATGAGCAATTGCTGAGCACAATTTCTGAGTGTGTGTATGTGCATAGTAGCTCAATTTTCAAACCAAAGCACGTTAAAGGTTATAACACTGGATCCCCAAATTTAAGAGGAGCAGTTTGAATCCACTGTGAAAGATCATAAAGAATTAAGGAGGACCGCTCAATGCGCTAAGAACAAGGAGTGAACATGAAATGAGGTCCCAGGGAAACAACATATTGCATAAAAAGCCTTTGCTTATTACAGAGGTAGAGAAGCATGGGGTAGAAATGGAACTGGTTGTTTTATCTGCTTAGATACCTGCTGCAGAGGACTGAAAATGAACATTCCCTTCATCAACCATGTTAATCTTTATAACACATCCATGCCTTTTGATAAAAAGGTTGTAGAAACATACATGTAATACATAGGCAGATTACTAATACTTATCAAAAGCATACAACTGATAGTTCTACATGTGATTCCAAACAGTTAATCTAAGTTCATACTCAGAAAAAGCAATGTCATTTTGGGGCACAACATGAACAAAACCAAGATGGCAGTGAACTCAAATTAGTGTATTAAACAAGGATTAAAATGGTAGAGGAAGTTTTGTTTTTGCCACTTCCCAAGCAGAGATTAATTAGGTTTTATGCTACTGAGTCAACAAAGTCAATCATGTCTGCATCTTGCTTGATTAGAGCCTATGAACCTTCGATTTCAAACCTTCCCATCTTTCGCAATCAAGACTGTCATCTCAAAAACATTACTTTCCCTAAGGACACCTCATCTGGGAGCATGGATCATCAGTTTGTGCCACACTTTGCAAGCTCCTTTACTTTTCCACTAGGTACTAAGAACAGATTCTTCAAAATACACAAGAAAGCCTGGAAATAACCAAATGTCTCCCAGCACTGGTTGAATAAATTATAATACAGCCTTAGAGTGGAGAACAGTGTATCCATAAAAACAAATGATGTATTTCTCGTACTATGAAGATAAGATTTTCAGAATATACTAAGTCAAAAAACAAATAGAATCAAAGTTAGGAAAATGTGTAAAGTGGGCTACCATGTATATAAGAACTGGAGGATAAACCACAGTATTAAAATAAGAAGTTTGCCTCCAAGAGGAAGAGTTGAATAGGGTCCTTGCTCAAAGATAAAAGCTAGATTTTTAATACATCTTGTTTCTAGATTTGACTTTTGGATCACATAAATATTTTACACAATTATAAAACAAAATTACATTTCAAAAAAGCAATCTGTAAAAAAAACTGAAAGTAAAATGAAAAAAATTAACCCAACCAGGTATGCAACTATTGACTTAACCTTTCAGAGTATTACCACCCTACACCACAATCATTTTAATATATGAAATCCCTGTTGGGATACATTTCAAAGACACAAACAACTGAAGAAAAATAATTTTCAGTCATTGTCTAGTGCCCTTGCTGATGGTCACATTAGCATTGTTATTCTGAGAATGTTGTGCATGAAAGTAGGATAAAGCAAAGGAGGGTTATGTGACATTCTAAATATATCACCACAATGCTGTGCGTGCAAAAAAGAAGACACAATTATGCTTCTGTCTTCTGAAAAGCCTTGAAAGTGATTCCCAACCCTGAGCACTGAATACGTCCACTGTCTTGATGATAGACACAAAAGTATTTCTACTAACCAGAACCAGCAATTCTGACAGAAGAATAAGGTTTTAAGTCTGGAACAGAAAATATGGTGGATAATCCTGGGAAACTTTATCCAGACCCCATCAAATATGTATGAACCCAGGAGTTATGATGTTATTTTTATAAAATAAACACAAACATTAACTGGGCACTGTTTAAAGATGTGAAGGAACAAGTAAAAAAAAATTGAGAACTTGTAAATAAATGGAAAAATTATGTCTAGGAAGTTTTTCTTAAATAAAATATCCAAATTAATAAATGACAATGGGGGCCGGGGATTTAGTTCAGTGGTTTCGCTGCCTGCTGGGAAAGCTCAAGGACCCAAGTTTGATCCCCGGTACCAAAAATAAATAAATAAATAAATAAATAAATAAATAAACAAATGACAATGAGAAGTAAATATTAGATCATTTGCAAACATTAATAAACCCTGGTATTGATCCAAAGCAGTTGTTAATTTCACCAAAAAATCTAACTAGATCCGCAAGTCTCCTGAAACAGGACACATGATCACCTGTCTCAACAAGAAAGACAGAAAGCAGAAGATGGACTACACCACAGGGAGCGAATTAGCCTGGGGAAGAAATTCTCTACACCTTAATAACCAGGTCTCTTCAACAAACAGAGTTTGAGGGAGGGAGAGACAAAAGGATAGATGGAAAGACAGAAGTACCAACACAGACGGAGAAAGGGGAAGAGAACAAAAAAAAAGGGAAAGAGGCAGGGGAAAAAGAGGAGGAGGCGGAAGGGAGGAACAGAGGGAGGTACAGATAGAGAAGGAGACTAAGACTCTATAAAGACATCAGCCAATTTCAATGTGTGGAGCTTGTTTGGATGCCAATTCCCAAAACTGTCCAAAAACATTCATGAATTTTGTGATACAATTTGAAATTTTTTTTTGGTACTGGGGATCGAACTCGGGACCTTGTGCTTGTGAGGCAGGCGGCAGAACCACTGAGCTAAATCCCCAGCCCCTTATTTGAAATTTTAATACTGACTGGGTACTTAAAATTAAGAATTGTGAAGTATAATAGTGGTAACCCCAACAGGTGTTTTTAAAATTCTCCTTTTTTTTTAGCAACACAGATCTTTACAGACAAAATGTAAATTGGAGATGTGTTTTGAAATAGCACAGAATAGGACATGCATGGGTCAGGATTGGCTGTGGTTTAAGGAATGCTGGGCTGGGTGATGAGTACTTGTGGTTCATCATACTATTCTGTTTTGGTTTTGTGTGTGTGAAATTCTCAGTGTCCTTTTGCAATAGAAGGTGCTCAGCAGTGGTGAGAATACTCCGTATACAGAGCTTACACTCTAAGCAACAACTTGCTACTCAAAGACAGAGCTGCTGTCAAGTCTGAGAAAAGTACAAAGTGGGCCTGGCACTCTTTGCACTGGACACCAAAGGAGAATGATGTGCTGACGTCAGAACGACCCCAGAACCAGCTCAAAGCGGCTCCTACTGCTGCAGGCTGTGTCAACTTGACCATCAAAGAAAAATGATAATGATTTATAAAACCCCGAGTGAAAAGAATAAAGCCACCAGCCGTTAGTGGTATTCAAAAACAATACCAAAAAAATACACAAAAATAGAAAAAGGAGGGAAACCACTTAGTACAGAAGATGGCCATTCAGCAAACGTAGAAGGAATAATAGAATTAGGAAACCACTGTTTTTCAAAAATCGTTTTCGTTGCATTTTCAGGGACGACTACAGAGGATGGCACTCCATTGCGCAATGGGATAGTACGTTATTCAGGTGGCTTCAAGGACCACAGATGAGCAGTGAGTGCATATGAAAAAGGTATCTTTTCAACGAGACCTAGCAAACATCTCTTTCACCAAGATGGCAATCAAATGTCCATCACCAACAGTGACTATGTGATTCCATGCAGTGACTCTGATGAGGCCAGCGGAAGCCCAAACACCACTTAAACAGCAGACTGGGTAAAAATGTTTAACCGGAACCCAGGAATAAGGAAACAACCAGACAAAATCAGAAAACTGCTCTAGATTTTCAAAGACATTAAGGGAAAAATGGGAGCAATTCAAGGAAAACCAAAGAACAATGCAACATCCCAAATGGGGGTAGAGGAGAGAGAAGCCATAAAGGACAATCTTAGGACAACTAGGAAAATTCTCTCATGATTGCCTATTCAACAGACCTATCGCTTAATGTTCAATTTCTTAAGTATTATAAACATTCTCTTGGTCTTTGTTTTGGTTTTTGTTGTTGTTGTTTTTGTTTTTTCTTTGAAACAGAGTCTCACTGTGTAGTCCAGGCTGGCCTTGAACTCACTATGGAGCCCAGACTGGCCTTGAGCTCGTGCAATCTTCCTGCCTCAGCCTCCGAAGAGATGGGATTACAGGCACACATTACTGTTTGACTTCTTAAGTATTATAAACTGTTTTGTTTTGTATGCCCTGATAATCTCAAGACAAAAAGTGAGTGTATATCAGACAGCAGATCATACCAACAGGTAGATATAGAAAGAGAAAGGAAAGATTATAAAATATTAATAACTGTCAAGTCAATCTTCGAAGGCCATAGAGTGCTTGCTATGTCATGTATTCAACTTCTGTATGGGTTCTAAATTTTCAAAATAAAAAGCTGATAGGAAAGGGTAGATTCTATTTGCAGCGCCTGAACTGTGTACTACATACAGGTAAGGAGGCATTGCTGTCTTTCGTCTTCCACGTCTTATCCTTGGCGCTGTCTTTTTGACTGACGGCTTGCTCAGCAAATGACACCTCCAGGTTGATGTCTGTCACAGACGCAGGCATCTCCTCAGGCATAGGCAGGATCAGCTCCTTATCACCAACAATGAGTCGTGAAGAAGCCTGGTCTGGAAGGAAAAAGACCCAAGACCCAATTCATAGGCTTGCTCTGTGTGTGTGTGTGTGTGTGTGTGTGTGTGTGTGTGTGTGTGTGTGAGTGTTTGTATTCCAAAGCATTAACTACATAAAAACCTTTGGGAAGAGTACCGTTTTTTTCCAGCCAATACTTCACTGTTACTTCAGGAACATACGCAAGGAATCCTACCAGTGGAGAATGGGAAGGCCACTAAAAATCCAGGGTTTGACGGTGGAATATTTCTTGATCACTGTTCTTAGACTGAGTCCCAATCCAAAGCACTGTTGGAAGCTATCAGACTCTTGGTGGAAAAACCTCAATATTTAGTAGAAACAATTGGGGTTTTTTCTACACTGAGGACTTAAAAGGGAAAGACGGAGAAGTAAGATTAGTTGTCATCTCTTTTAGAACTAGCAACATACCTCGTCATCTCCTCATAGAATAGATTCCTGGAAAAAACCTCCTTCTATCATGTTAGCTCTCTATCATAGTAAAAATTTCAAAACAAAAGTTAATGCCAAAAATCTATCATCGTGGGAGTCAGGTCAACAGGTGTCAGGTAGAGGAACCCCAGGTCTTATACCTGATTCTATCAGAGCATGAAAGTTGATATAGATACAAACACGAGTCAAATAAGCCTCAGATATTGTCAACATTTCAAGAATATACAATGTAGTATGTTTCACTTTATTTTGGCTTTTTTTAATGCATTTTTTTGTCAATCTGCCAGGAAAGAAATAACATTCAAGCACCTCATTGACAAAAATACCAGTTTTATGCCTTGGTAAAAATACTTCTCAATTTGACTATTTGGTAGCTTTTTGCTTTTAATGCAATTCACATTGGAAAAACTCTGGGACCAATGACAGATTGCTGATATTGGAGACCTATGATTCATGGTAAAACTCTCTAAATTTAAAAATGGATATACACTGCTCATTTGCATGCTTACATACTCACATGCAAAGACACAACAAAGTGATAGAAGGCAAAGTTAATCTAAATATTTAATAAATATGTGCCATATGCATAGTTTGCTGTTTGGAAAATGAATTTATGCTCATTTAATCTATTAAAGAAAAACACTGTTTTAATCAAAATAAAATCAGGATGTAAATCTAAATCTAGTCTTATTCTCATTAAAAAGTAGGTTGTGTGGTGTGTGCAGCCAGGGCCTCCGAGCTCAGAAGGGCCTGGCCTGGTCTAATCCTGCTGTCACCATCTTGAAAGCTGAACCAGATGCTGACATCTCTGCTTGGTCCAGCCCTCAGGGCGTCTCACAACAGAGAAGGGAAACATGGGCCCAGTCTGCTCCCAGATGAAGAATAAGATAAAGCTCCTGGGTACTATTTGTATTATCTGCTACCATCTATGTTATATTCATGTTTTCAACACCCAGACATGTTCTAGAAATCAGAATATGTACTATGATCAATTTTTTTAATATTAGCATAAACATCAAAGCCTGTCTTATTTTCCCATTGGTTCATGCTGTTTCATGATTTACTGTGAATCCACATTGGTCTTCTAGGAAACTCTTCTAAGAAAAAAAATGACTAGCCATATTCTTAAATGAGAAGTTACCTTTAAGCAGTTGAAAGTTTGCAGACAAGAATTTAAAAACTACTCTCCTCAAAACTCCATGTCAGAACTACAATGATAGTTCTCCCTAACCCCCACCCAAGTAAATGGGCTGTGTAGATTTTAAAGCTTAGTAGTCATAATTAAGTTATGACACTTTGAGATATAGGAGCTTCCTCCAGAAATACAGCAAAAATTTAAACATGCATTATATAAAAAGCCTCAGTTGAAGTGGTAAATGAAGTCAAGGCAGAGCTTAGGGAAAAACATTCCAAGCAATGGGAGAAAGAGCACTGTTAATGAGCCACGAAGAAGGATGCATTCATGATCATCTGAGAGAAAACTTAAACAAGAATGCTAGCATAAACCTTTCTACTCTGGAAGCCTTCCAGTGTCAGTATTTTAATTTCTTTCATCTGTTTTCCTTTGCTTTAAAATGAACAATAGCATCAGGTTTTAGGTATTTTACAAATCCCCCAAAGTTTTCTAACTGTCCCAAACATCCAAAAATGCTTTAGTTTTTAAAATGTTTGTTCTTCCCCTATTAAAATCAGACAGACAAACAGGTGGACAAACATAGCAATGTTAAAGCTCAATTGTTTCGCATGACTAGTATTTCTAAACAGATATATTAATCCCTGGGCCTTCCAGAGACAGAGTTGGGAGACTTGAGAAACAGTTAACATGGACATGTAGTGGTGGATTCACTGCAAATGTGACAATACTTGCAATATTCAAACTTTGTCTGAACACGTCTGAAAATCCGAAAGTGGGGAAAACATTTAAAACACACCATCGCTTCTCGGCCTTTTGGCTAAAATCAAGTGCATTTAAAAACCACTGTCACCGTGCCTTCCGAGTTAGGGCAGAACAGTCCCACTCTGGAAGCGCAGCTGGTTCCCCATGTGTCTCCTCACAAACCTTCCAATGTTTGCATGAAGCTGTCGGCTCGCTGGCTGGTGAGCGCGGGCACTGCCTAGACCGGGCGCTGAACTAGCGACCCACTGACTAGGATGGCGGTGAATGCATCCTCCTCTCCTTCCGACTGGAGGGTCACTGCCCGATACTTAGCATCCAGCAAAGCAGATATAAATGGGGCCACAAGTTTGCCTTGCTGCCCTTGTCTGCTGCAACGGAGGCTGGAAAGGTGCTCACATAATGAACTTGTTTTTCAGAACTTTCGCTGTCACTGCCTACACTATGATCTCTGGCAAGGGAAGAAAAGCCCACAGAAAGGACAGTGTTTTCCTTAGTATCCATTAAACAACTGCTGCGGACTCTTCCCCAGAGCCCCAAGCAGATTGACCCTGGTACCAGAGGTCTGGCTGGCCCTGGCCACTTTGTCAGCTGGGATACAGACATGAGGGATCACCTGGAATTTTCTTCTGCTAAAATCTAGAGCTACAGAAACTTTCACAGAAGTGTAGGCAAAATCAACTGTACACACATTGCACACACACATGTAAATTTGCATGTGTGTATGTATTTTTTTAAAGTAGGATTGCATGAGAGACATTCCCCAAAAATACAGAAAAAAGTAAATGTGTTAGAGGTGCTAAGATTCTAAAGTTTCCCACATAATCCAGGATTCTCAATGGGAAGGTTGGGAACTTCCTAGGCCTCTAGTTTACCTGATACCCATCTCCCACTTCCAAACCAAATATTAAAGCCATGAATGCCCAAGACATTGAAATTT
The DNA here is from genome assembly GCF_000247695.1 of Heterocephalus glaber. The sequence goes on from NW_004624753.1 coordinate 3,903,545, forward strand.
AAGGAGACAAACACATTTCACTTTTGTTATAGTTTGTTAAATAACAATTAAGGACTAAGTTATTAAGCTTAAATCAATGATCTTAATTTAGAACAGTTTTCCTTTATGTAGACAAATGAAACAGCTATTTTTTAAGTACTAATACAGTAGTAACATTTATTTTCTTTCCCGCCTTGATTTCCAATTTATTTTGGAAATAAATATTCAAGGAAAAAAATTGTAATCAATTGTCCCCCCAAAATCTTAATTTTCTTAAGTTTCTCTAAAGTGTTTCAAAATTAATCCATTTATAAATTTGAGAAGAAAGCTTTAAATTCCCTGGTAGCACTTTCTAGCTGTACGATCTTGAAACAATGACTCTACATTTCTAAAACTCAGCTGTCTTATCTACAAAATGGTTGAAGGCCCGTACCTACCAGGTACCTACCAGGCCTCCACGTAATGCCCAGCGCACAATAATGGCTCAGGATGCTACATGAATGGGCTTTGGATCAGACAAGGATACACTAAAAACCAAAGGCCAACTATACTTTCAGCTCCATGTAATGCCCACTTGGGAGCTTACATTGTTATTTTAACAGAATTTGCTTACTAGAATAAAAGGTGAGTATCTTAAAAAGTTGTAATTATTTATTACACTAATTAAAGGAGGGGGCAAGACCAGCATACCATCTTTTTCTTGGTGTTTGTTTTCGTTTGTTCCAACTGACCGAAATTCAGTGCCATCTGGAGCCTAAACATAGAAAATGAGCCATTTAGTCCAAAAACAAGACACTTAGTCATCTCCATGTCACGGGCTGAGAAAATGGTGGTGTAAATAATTTCATTACTAACCTTCAGAGTACAAAAAATGTGCTCAGACTTACAACGTTCGCAGTGGGAAAAGAAACCACTATGGTTATACCAGCAAGCAAACAAATGTGTGATAACCCACAACTGTAAGACCACTCAGGAGGGAATATGGAAAATGTTAGGTGTCCTTGGTGAGGGGAAAAGAAAAGCATGTGAAAAGCTAGTCATATCGAGCAAGTGAAGGAAATATAGTTTATCTACACAATAGAATATTATTTGGCAATAAAAAATGAAATGCTGATGCATGCTTAAATGTGGATGAACCTGGAAGCCATTGTGCTAAGCGAAAGGAACCAGAAACAAAGGACCACATATGTTATGATTCCACATATTTTATGACTTTTACTACATGGAATGTCCAGAAGAGGAAAATCAGAGACAGAAAGTAGATTAGTGGTTGCCTAAGTGTAGGGAACAGAATATGGGGAATGGCCGCTTACAGTTATGGGGGATGAAGAAAGTGTGTCACCACCGATTGTGGTAATGCTGGAAAACATGACCATACTAAACTCCACGAAGTCATACACTTTCATTGGGTAAACTTATAGCATATGGATTATATCTCAATAATGCTATGATGGAACACAAAATTACAAAGCTGAATTAGTTATGAGCCGAAGATAGAAATTCTTTTGCAAAAAAGCAAGAAATAAATATGAGATTAAATTAAAAGTAAATTAATCGATTGATACTAAGACCTAAAGCTTTCAGTGGAATTCTTTTTGCCAAGGGATTGGGGCAGTGACACCTGAGACATGTGACTCTCCAGGGTTCATGAACTTGGGACAGCATGGCTGGCTCTACCTACCAGCAAGTGTGGTCAGACTCACTTCCTCCTTTCCTACAAGGCCACACCAAGGGGCCTGACTGAGTGAATTATTTTTAAATATTCTGTTGGATTCCATCTCCCCAGATCAAAAGTGGCCCTTGTAGTGCCACTCCAAGTATCAGCCACAAAGAACCACAAAGAACTCCCACTCCATTTGTGACCTATAGAAAGCCCCAGAGCAGGGACTTAATGTCAATAATGTCCTACTTAGATGCACACCATCCCCAGGACAGGGAACCACGAGGCCCAGACCCAGGAGCGGCAGGTGGGTGCACGCACATTAGCTGGCTGCAGGACCGGGCAGTGCATTCTCCTTCCCGTGTCCATGACTCTGGAGAGCTGACCCTCTGTGGCACAGCGTGCACAGCAAGGTCCCAATCTCACATGGAAACCCATAGTTTGGAATATGTGGTCTCACTGCTTGCCTTAGCGATTGAAGATGGCAGGGCAGATGGTATTCATTTCTGTATTCCATTTCCTAGTGTCAGCAAGGGCTTCAAGAGAAAGCATTGAAAATGGAAGAGCTGACTACACACTTACTTGAGAACAGAACTGCACGTCAGGGCGGCTGGACCCAGTCTGCTTGAGGGACAGGATGTAAGCCAAATGTCTAATGGGCAGTAGTGTTTCCGTTAAAGGCATATTGTGTAAGCAAGTCAACATTATTTTAATTTCCTTGTGCTATTTCTTAATGAGTCCATCAGACAATACAATCCACCAATTACCTTGGACTCAAAACCATACGGTTTAGACATTACCAGGAATTTGCTGAAAAGTGCTGCTTCTAGCACCAGCTGGTAACATCCTGCTGAAGACTGGCAGGAATCCCACAATACATGTTTTGCTGAGGCTCAGCTCTCTGGCTCCTCTCCTCTTTACTTCCTTTTAGTTCCCTTAGGGACAATTCTTTAATTGGGGAAGAAATATTACAATACTGTATTTCCTTTCCATTCATTTTTCTACAGCTGGAAATCTAGTTTAGTCCTTCAACAACAGTGTCCCAAATAGCCACTGGGTGATAAGTCCCTAACTCAGACAAGTGCCTGGGGCAATCTCGTGACCCCAGAATTGCCTTAAAAAGCTGGATTTGATCCACAATTGGTCATGCAAATTGAGTCACAATCTGAAACTAGAAAAGACTTCTTGAAAGAATGAAACATCTACCAAAAGCAAAAATCCTGCACATGAGAGACAGATACTTTAAATATTAGCCCTTCTATTCCATATTTTTATAGAGAATCATATTTATTATTATTTATAGTTTAAATACAATCTCATTCAGTATGCATAATATCAGAAATGTATATGGAAAGGAAAATACAGCATGATAGAACAGTTAAAAGCATGTACTTTGGAGTCAGACAAATTTGGGTTCAGTGTCTATGGGACATTGGGCAAATTACTTAAAATCTATGAGCCTCAGCCTCAGAATGGCAATGTAATACCTCACTCATAGCTGGAGGGATTAAGTGAGATGAAGCAGGTGAAGCCGTTAGCACTGTCATCATACAGGAGTGGTGGGAGAGATTGTTATTGTTATGGAATCCCTTTGTTTCTTCAGTGGGTCTTCTGGGCCACAGCTACCTGGCCACCATGCCCTTAAGAGCACCATTTAGTTCAGCGGACTTTGTCTTTTCTCAGACCCAAGGCTCTCTTGATGAAAGAGTGACAATCCACATTTGGCTCAAATTCCTCATTTCCTCATGAATGGATGATAATTAACACAGAAACCGCCTGTCCCCTGCCAGGCTGATGCAGTACCAACTTCCCCAGTCTCTACCAGACCCCAGCGTCCCCATTAACACGCTAACCATTTGGACAAGAATTCAGTCTCGTTGTGTATATGCCAAGTGTGGTGCTTAAGCATGAGACACAAAGGGGACTTTATTTCATGTCTCAGGATCCCTATTTTGTAATTCAGCTGCCATTACCTCCCTCACATTCCACCTCCTCCCCTTCCTGGGTCTGAAAAATCAGATATTCCTATAAGCATTAAGAGATAAGGAAGAATCTAGTGCTTTCTACTTTCATATCATTAACAACTGGCAGTCAGAATGTCTAGGGAGCCTTCCCTGGTTCGCCTAGTGTCACATCTAACACTTTAAGGACACCATCTATCCCCAATGGGATTATCACACCAAATTGTTACTTGCCAGCATTTGCTCCAGTGGAACAACCTCTAGAAAGGCGGCGATCAAGACCTGCTGGTGGTTCACCTTTGGCACCCCAGATATCATGGGTGCCCATTAAGTTTGTAATGATTTGAATTACACTGGATGGGTCCAACTGAGTCTCAGTAGTTAATCCTTTGCCTTCATATCTGAAAAGAAAGCTTACTTTTTCTTTTGATGCTGTCTGTTGAGCAAATATGTCTCTGACGTCAGGAATGTGGTGCTGTTTGTTTTTCTTCCTCAGTGTCTGGGAGACTGTCTCTACCCGCTTCTGAACAGCTGCTGCCTGGGTGCGAGTCAGAGTGGACAGAAACACCATGCTTTCCTGGGGATCATCAGTGGACTCTCCGAACAGATTGGACAAGCCAGCCTCTTTGAGCCACTCTTCTTCCAATTCGCCCTCTGAAACAAGAGGAAAAAACCCAGTTTTTCAATCACAAACTCTAAGAATGTCCAACTTTAATAAGCTATTTAAAAATTATTCCTGGAACTCATCTATTGTAACCAACCTGCAGTGCTAAGAATCATTCCCTCAACTTGGACAGCTGCCATCAACTCTGGCCAGAGTGATATCAACTGTGGCGATTTCATGTATGCTCAGTTACAAATCTTTAAATGACTACATGTAATTAATCTCCACAACTTCCCTGCAGGATCACCATAGAGGATGAGACTGTTCCCTTCCCGAGACCAGCAAGCTATGGAAAGATAAGTTGCCTCCATTAGTTGCAGAAGGAAATCAGCCGGGGATACAGATTCCAGGCTGGGATCTTGGTGTACTTCGGTATTCTCCAGAGCTTAGCACTCAGTGATGAGAAGGCCTGCTTCTCTATTCACTGTGGCTCACAGGGAGCAGGGGAAAGCAGCAGGCAGCAACTGGCCATTGGAAATCATTCAATTTCAAATTAATTTTTCTAATCCTGCAGTCAGCACATTGAGTCATGTTATTTTTTACAAATAAAAAAAGCACCCTATTTTCAACAACAAAGAGCTGATGTAAGAAAATAATTAAATAACAATCCTCTCAAAACACTGAGAATAGGATGTAAACAGTGATTACAGCCCTCCACATCCACGGGCTCTGTGTCTGATGCTTTAACCCAACAGACTGAAAACATTCTTTAAAACATTGCATCTGTGCTGAGCACATACAGACGCTGTCATTAGTCTTGAAGTTCCACAGTGTAACAACTGCTGTACACAGCACTGCCGCTGTTCTATGTGTAAGTGTTCAGAGATGATAAAGGACATGAGACAATATGAATAGACCACATGCAAATACTGTGCCATGCTATCTAAGGAACTTGAGAAGCTATGGATTCTGATGTCTGCAGGGTCTGGAACTAATCACCCATGAATATCAAGGATGACTTTGTTGTTTAAGATCTAGTGAAACTCGTAGAAAATCAGAAGGATTACTAGATGGATGCGCTCCAACCATCATGTTTATAGCAATGATTTAGATCACAAAAGATCTGGGTCCATTCTGCAGCTTGATAGCCATATCACTTGGGACAAGTCCCTTAGCCCCGACATGACTCCATTCCCTCATCTGCAAACTAAATGCCAGCTACGCCAGCTACCACATAAACAAATGTGAGAAACGGACAGGGGAGAGCTTCCCAGACCACTAGGGTGCCTGTGTCACACAGTGTGGCCCCAACCGAGCGGTGTGTGTCCTTCTACACTACATAAAGTCCTTCAGGATAGAAATCAGGTATTAAAAACCCTGACTGCTAGTGCAAGGCACTCTTTTCATTGACATAAAGGTAAGTCAACTATTATTATTAATGCTGTTCAGAAGAACTCAGTACCGATATATAAAACCAAACTGCCAGGAAAAAAATAACTGGCATTTCTATGACAAGGAAAACAGGAGTACCACGGAGAGTCATTTATCCCATTAGAACACATAGAAGTAGTCAGCTCAAACAGCACAAAATTTTTTAAAAAGTGGTGTCATGTAGAAATTCTGGCCAGTCTTCTTGATGAACACATTGCATATGATAATCTACACATCAGTTTTAACATTAGAGAATTATCAAGCAGCTAGCAACACATTTCTATGTATCTGACTTAAATGCTACTTTATTTTACTAAGTAGGCCACTGCTATGTTCCTTCCATCTTGAAACATTGAGACAGAAAGGCTAAGAAACAACATTAATTATCACAAATAAGCTTAACTTTACTACCAACATATATGAGGATGAAGAAGAAAGTTGAATAGAAAAAGTTGAAATCTAAGAAATGTTAAATTAAGAAAAAAGCCTCAACTTTTAAAATTAGTATTGGATTACTTTCTAAGCAATGTTGTAGCAAAGGAGAAAACCATATATAGATTTTTCTACTTAACTCCACCCTATCTTTTAGTAAAAAGTCACTCCATTGAGAAGGAAATCTTTTAGCAAATCACAAGGCATAGACCTCGGCTCTCACTGTTGCCACTTATATATCATCTGATTTACCAAAACATACAGTAATTATAAATTTACAGATGGCATAGAAGGAAAGCTAATATACCAGATGCCAAAGTTGGGCATTAAAGCTTGACAACTGCTTAGATTTAAGAGATTAAAGGAAATTTTAAAAAATTAAAAAATAAATTATTACATATTCTTCCAAGATATCGAGAATAGTAGTGCATAGCATGAAAAATATGGTTGGGAACAGACTTGAGAAAAGTTATGGGAAAAATATAGGAAAGAGGCAACTAGAGAAGTTAAAAATGCTCATGCCATCTTCTGATGCAGATGTGTATTTCTTAGATTGCTTGGCCAAACATGTGATACAGCCACCAGTCTGGGTACTGTACTTTGAATGATAAAATGAGTACGACTGCAACAGATCTGAAAACCACCCACCAACATTGGTTTTATAAATTTTCCCTGTAGAAAGAACTTTGATAGAAACAAGATAAGTATCCTCAACTATTTGAAAGGCTTCTTTCTACCGTGTAAAAAGTACGGTGAACTTGCTCTGTTCTTTCCAAAGGCAAAAAACTACAGCCTGTGAGTAGAAGTTAGGGGACAGTAGACCGTGAATTAGTTTGCAATAGCTAAAACTTGGAAACAACCCAATTCACCATCAACTGGAGACTGGATAAAGAAGATATGTTTTTTTTATAAAATGGAGTACTACTCAGCCATAAAGAATGAGAAACTAGAGACATTTATAGCTAAGGGGATCCACACTGAGGCCACACTCTTAAGTGAAATAAATAAGACACACATGTGTAAAAACCAAATAGTTTCTCTGGTGTGAAAAACTAAAAGTGTAAATAGGGATCAAAATGTATAATTGATATTGTGAAATAGGAAGAAAACATCTAAAGGAGTAGGGGAAGTGGAAGGGGTAGGGGAAAGAAAAGAATGGAAAAAAAAATATGATAAAAGGAAAAACATGGAAACAAAGTCTTTGTAAATAGGGAAGGGTGGAGGGGCTGAAGGGAGGGCAAGGGAATGGGGAAAAAACAAGAACCAAGACGCATCACGTAAAGGTACAAGATCCCAAAGATGACTGTAACTGTATTGTGTATCTAAAATATACCAATAAACGTAATGGAAAAATATATTTTAAAAAAGATCAAAAGAAATCAAATAGACAGACCTCTAGAAAAACAGTATCATTTTAAAGTCAGGACCTTTCCATAAACATCTATACTTCCTGGAGACCGAACAACTGTGTGGTGGACATGTTATCAAAGGCAGTTTAGATGATTTCCAAGATCAAGCTTAAATCTTCAGACTCTATGACACAGTTGGCTTAGCCTACAAGAGTCTAACCAGAGCTACAAACTGAGAGAAATTACTCATGCCTCATGTATTGGGCAGCTGGCACCCATAAATCTTCCCCAAACAATTTTCAAGTTGAAAGACAACTAGCGATATCATTTTTTGGTTGTTCTCTTCCTTCCTATGCATCAATTTTCCATACACACAACTACCAACAATGCCAGATTTATTTAGTTATTACCATCAGGCTCTTTGACAACAACTATGTCTTGGTCTTGTCTGTTTTCACTAGATTTCTTGATATTTTCGAGTTCCGTCCAGTAGTCCTCCATAGATAGTTCATCCAAGGAATCCTGGGAACTTGATCGATCGAATGGAGGTTTCTCGGTCACTTTAGTAGAGCTTTCCTGGTTCATGGTGTACTGGCCATATCTGCAACTATAAATTCAAAAGGAAACACAGTTCACTTTAGTGCAAGAGGAAGAAGTGGTATGATTTCCAGATGGAACACTGAGCTGGAGAATTTGGAAATTCCTTAAGTTCTCATTAATAAAACAAAGGAGATACATACTTTGACACTCTTTACCTTGGAACATTGTAATACGCTACAGAATGATGAGTCTCAAAAACTATGGTGAACAACAAACAGCAACATAGTAATTTACTTTTTCATTCTCTAGGAAATTCAGAGGTGACAGCTCACATCACTTTAAACTACTTTAAGACTCATTTAGATCTGAAACTTTGTTTCTAAGAAAATAAGTGTAAATGTTGATTAAAGGCTACTAATGAATCAAATTGGGAAGAGATTTTTCCAATATTTAATATATATATATAAAATTTACATTTATAAGCCAAATTCAATCAACTCTTATATAGCAAGCACCTGCAACTAATAAATAGAATATTATTTGAATTCCCAGTTTTGGAACTAACATATAAATAGAAGGATGATTAAGCTTGCTGCTATATGTATTAATAATGTTTAAAGGAGGTTAAATACTCATTTATTGGTAATCATTCAATTATTGGCAACAGCAGGTTGGGATTATTCAAACACCTATCTTACATATTATCTATGAAAAAATAGGTAAAGTGAATAAGAGTATTTTATGACTTCAAGTAAACTAAATTTTTCTTTGTAATTCACATCTATTCTACTTCTAAAGTTGTAATAGTCCTAGAGTAGAAATATTAATTTTGTTATTTATAGACTAAGGAAAACAACACTTCATTACTTGAAAGGGGAAATTTTTCTGCTATGGTGTCTTATTTATATACAATATTTTTTTAAATTTGAGTGGAAACAATAATTGGTGAAAAAGTGTTTTAACATTCTAAATTTGAATTGCTCTTTTATGCCCCAAGAAGGACTTCTAGGAAGTAATACGTTACTCAATTAGTTTTACTTCCTGTAAAATTTGAAAATAAAAAGAGATGAAATTCTTTAATAGTGTGCGAACAATCTCACATCTAAACTGACCTTTCTCATAATTATTTAAAATACTAGTATTTTAATACTACATGAGGGAGAGGTCACTAAACTCTGGGCAAATCTACTGAGCAATTTAATTCCAACTGGTTTGTTAGAAAAAGCCAAAGAGCTGAATTGCCTATTGCTGCAAATACATGCAGTATCACTGAGTGGTTAGCTGTAATATGTTAATGGACCAGTTTTATTCCCATAAAGATGGCGCGCTCTCTCTCTCTCGTTTAAGCACTTTATTAATGCTGTTTGCATGAATGAATAAACAATCACTATCATCTCTCCCTGGTAACAACCCTGGGCAGAGATGGGTAGATATCAGGACCACAACGTGTTTGTGAACCTCTTTCCTCGAATCTCCATTGTCCATTGTTTGCCTCCTCCATCCATTAATTTCCTTCCTCCCTGGCCTTCAGCATCCTGTTTACATCACCGTACCCCACCCTGGTCCCCTCGTCTGGCCCCAGTGGTCACTATACAACCAACATTTTCTTCACATGATTTTCACTTCTGATTCTTAAAATGTGAGTAAGAAAGTTATCATGGTTTTAAATTTCTAGGAGCAGTAACCCAGTCTCGAGTCACAGTCCTAATCTCACCTTACCAGGGTAGCTAAAACCAATTTATAGCCTATCTGCCAGGTTCATTTTTTAAATTTCATATCGAATTGTCAAATATATAGACACCCTATCCTTGCTTTTATGTCCTTTTTCTTTAGTGTAGTCCTGGGGATTGAACTCAGGGCTTTCATACTGAGCAACATGCCTAGCACCCCCTCCTTTAAAAAAATCCTTTTTACTTGAGAGAGTCTCATTAGGTCTTCTAGGCTGGGCTCAAACTTGCAATCCTCCTTCCTCAGCCTCCCAGAGTGATGGGGTTTATAGGTGTGTGCTACCATGCCTGGCTTTTATTGCTCCTTATAGTATAACATTGGCTACCTCAGTTTGTTCCCTGCACCTGGTCCCAATGACTCACAATGAAGTCCACAATAGTATGGTGAACTATATGGAGTATAATGTCCAATAATTTGGTGTATCTGCTCATGGGAAAGAGGTACAGTTGAACTAGAAATATGTTAAGCCTTTCATTCCTGAAGGAATGTGTTTATTCTGGCAAGAATTTTCCATTAAGATAGCAAGGTCATTGAGTAACGGCATGTTACACAAAATACACCTATACCAATTCTTGCTTTTAAAATCTGCATAAAGCAAAAATCTCATAGCTTAGTGCTGATGGACTGTCTCAATATTTTCACTTTAATAAGATTCAGAACTCAAACTAGGTTTTATGATAACCGGAAAGTACTGAGTCATGGATTTCTTTTTTTCTTTTTTCACTGGTTGCCCTCCTTTAGGTCACGGGGAACTACTGCAAGAACATATTTTCCATTGAAATATGTATTAGGAATTGAGTGTGAGGAGGAGGTAGTAGACATTCAGAAGACAATTCCCCTCCTTAGTCTCTCTCCCATGTATTATTTTCTCTCAAAATGTAAGTGAACATTCTTCCAGGGCCTAGCAGTTAGCACGCTATACAACTTCTTTCCTTCTTGGTGCCTCCTCTGCTTTGTACTTCAGACAAGCAATGGCAAAAAGTCTGGAACCTTCTTGAAACTGCCCTGGTAAGTGGCCAGTGAACCAATTTCCTCTTTCCCGCTTTCAGGGCTACGTTATTTGATACCATGCTCATTCCAAAATTGGTTTCAAAGCCATAAAGAAACATCTGCTGGATGTAATGAACTGCAGACCAGAAATATTTTACATTTCCAAAGATCCAAGCCAGCACACAGTGCAGAAATAATCAAAAGAACATGGTTCATACCACAGCCAACAACCCATTACCTCGCCTGACCCAATGGCAAGCAATTGTTCAAGTTCTTTCCCCTCTGCTCCTCAAAATCCCATGTGCTGGTCCTCCCATGGCCACCCTTCCAACACTCCCAGACTTCCCACCTCCGACATGTGTAAAGACACAATTGGACAGAGTCTCCTGAAAGAAATCTCCTGAGCTGCTCTACAAAGAACGGCTTCCGGCTTGTTGTCCAAGGCATGGTCTTTCCGATACAGCCACATCGTCTGTCACGGGCATGACCATCTCCAGCAAACACTCACTTCCCACTCCCCTGTGGATTTCTCCTTTTCCATCCTGCTAGCGTGTCCTTCGTGCTATGTTTATTTTTTAAAATTAGGGATCTGTTCTGCTGTATTTTCTCCAGACCTCCGTTAGCTCTGTGATCATTTTTCCAGCTGGTCAGTGAATTTCAAAGGTACTGATATCATTCCAGTTATTGGTGATGCCTGTTATTTGTTTCATCATAAAGAATATGAAAGTGGTCTGCTACACTGTATGCTTCCCTAAGAGATGAGGGGCACTTCTCATGACACTAGGGTCTACTGGAAGACGGGGACCTGATCGATGATTCACCCTGGTAACAATGAGGTCAGCACAGAGATGGAAATGTGTGGAATCAAGGGACCTCTGTACCCAGTGATTCCAGCTCTGCTTAAGTATCCCTACGATCTTTCATAAATCACAACTTCTCTACTCAATTTTCCTGTCTATAAAAATAGGTATATTAACAATAGCCTTGGGGAGTCGGCGATCAGAAGGCCCTTGGTTCAATCCCCAGCAATTTCAAAACCAAACAACAGAAAAGAAACAACACCCTTAATTCCTGTTACCTATGAAGTGGAAAGGTCATGGCAACTGGTATAATGGTGCATTTTTACACCAACTATTCATAACTGCCTCTCACCTGGTTTTATTTGCTCTGATGCTGGGACCTGAACCCAGGGCCTCATGAGTGGCAAGTACACACTCTATGACTAGATACAACCACACCCACAGCTACTGCCCCTCACACACATAGTTTCATAAGGCCACCTCTGCTCTCTTCTAAGGGTCAGTGGGATCATTTCTCCTACAGGACAGCTCTCAGTGTTTTGGTCCTGGAACTCCCTTACACACTTCACCTTTTTTTTTTTGGTACCAGGGATTGAACTCGGGTCTTTGCGCTTTCGAGGCAGGCGGCAAAACCACTGAGCTAAATCCCCAGCCCTACACTTAACCTTTCTAAAAAATTCCCAAAGACCTTTTGGCATGTGTGTATATGTATGTGCATATATATGAGTATATATGTGTGTGTGTGTATATTTGCTGATGTTTCTACATTTGATATTAAAACTGAACACTATTCATTTGATAAGAATAAACATCTTCAATAAATATTTTTTTGGGAAAAAAATCTCCCAATGCCCCCCCAAAAGATAAGTAGCATCTTTTTACATTTTTGAATCAGTCTTTAAAGCCCAGCTTAGTGAAAGGTGTCTGGATTCTCACATCTGCTTCCGCACTGGATCGCCTGCAGTATTACACGTCACGTCCTCTCTGGGACACTGCGCTGAATTCTCACGAGAGAATGACTTCCAGGTAAATAACATCTCAGTGACACTATGAAAACAGTTTTGATCTCCTAGGCCTCTGGAAAGGTTTTGAGGCTCCCAGATGTTCAGGAACCACACTTTGAAACCCAAGGCTTTAAGATTTCTCCAAAGTACCACCTAATGGACCTGAAAAAGCACTTTTCAGTTCCATAGGCAATTCCATTCCAGAGTCCTATGGAAAGAACCAAACATGCTCTGCTGGTGACTCTTCACCTAACTCTGTTCATTTTAGTGTAGTTTTGCAGCCTTTCATAAAAACTGGGACTTACTCCAATGATATAACCACAGTTCAGTTATACTGCAATGACAAGGAATAAATTCACCACTTAGAAAGCCTTGCCTGGCCAGGGTCTTCCATCCTTTGTTCCTAGCTGCCACATATAAAGGGGGAGCAGGTCTCCCCACTTTGGCTCTGCTATGGGAAGATGTGGTTTCCCTTATTACTCCTTTGCTATCTACATCCTCTTCCTGAGACCACCTCAGCGTAGGTTATTCTGTGAGTAGGGTGTGTCTTTCAACGCATTTAACTATCTGCTCCAATTTCTACTTTTTGAACCCTACATTGTTGGGACTGAGAAAACAATAATCCAAAGGATTTTTTAAAATGTTTGCCTGCTAAGCATTTTTGAATGCAAGAAAATTAGGCAGCCTTAGAACCTACCTCTGAAACAAGGACTTTTTAATCTTCTCCTTTTGGCTCCCCTAAATACCAAAGGAAGTCTCTGAAGTTCCCTTATCTGACTGAAGGTACCTTGTCCTACATAAAACCTCTGCCAAAAGTGCAACTATCTTAAACTCTCTCCCCTAAGGCCCTCATCAAATAACCAGGGAAAATGAACACCGGAGAAGACAGACACCAACCTTCCTCACCATGCTCAGGGAGACTTTGCCCCTATTCTTCCAAGGGCAGCTCTTGAGCCAGGAGACTGTCTGCATACAAGACAGCCTTTATTCCCTTACCTTCCCCTTGCCTTGGGGCCCCTCACAGAGCTGAGAGGATCTGGCTCACGGACCAGGTTCTCCTCCGCAGGGCTACTCCAAAAGCCCACTCACCGCAGGGTGTTAGGGATTTTCTCCTAAAATCACTATTACCCCTCTAAGAACACCTGCAGCCCTGTCACCTGACATGGGCATTTAAGCTTGAACCATCCTTGGGTTTTATGTTTTCACACTCACGTTCGTGTTACACATATTTGTGCATCTTTTCTCCTGTTAATCTATCCACTGTGGGTGTGAGCAGCCCACCTCCAAAGAGGGTGTGGGAATTCCCCAGCCCCTCCAAGACCTACAGTGACACTTCATACCCACCCTGTCTCCTTATTCTGTCCCTTCCAGAGACTTTTTGTGGCATAAAGTCTTTCCTTTTGAAGTCCACTGGTGCTAGTCCCTGGTTTTGTGCTTTATTTTCTCAGAAGACCCTATTATACAGATAGTGCAGTTGAGGCTACAGTGCCACGCCCCTCCACTCCCCTGAACCTGGGCAACGCCCCAGGGCCAATTCCCCAAACTCTGTCCTAAGGCTTACTTCCCAGAGGCAGAGATTAGAAAACAAAGACCTCTGAGCCTGCCCTTGAAATTGCAAAATCCCAAACCAGGAGGCCTGTGCACCATATCCTCCTACATGACCTACCTTAACTTCACTTCTCCTGGGGCTCACTGAGAGTACCTGCACACGGACTGCATCCCCCACCTCCGGTTATAAGGACAGGCACAATAGACGGCTGGCATGACTCAGCACCCTGGAAATCATGCCATCGTTGTTGTTGCTGTTGTTGTTGTTGATTAATTATTATTATTATTTTTGGTACCAGAGATCGAACTCGGGACCTTGCGCTTTCGAGGCAGGCGCCCAGAACCACTGAGCTAAATCCCCGGCCCTTGTCAATCTTGTTGATTGGGAGGCACCTTAGCCCTGACACAACATTTTAAATCCCTAAATTCAAAACTATTAGAGCTCCTGCCTCCTTCCTTTCGCTGACACTATCCCAGGCTCCCCAAGCCTACTGCTGCCTCATTAAACTTTGCTGTCTTTGTTCATGTGGCACCAGAACCTAGGAACCCAGTCAGGACCCCATGGCCCACAGGAATATCATCATGTTTCTCATCCCACCTCTATTTTGCTGCAGGACACAAAGTGACCAGTTTGGGGATATAATAGAGATTAGGGTTTACTTTGTGTTTTGGTTCTTTTTGAAAAAATAAAAAGGAAGGAGTTCTTACTTACCTGGATCAAGACTTATTATCAACCTAAATGACTAAGTATGTGTGAGATAAGATCGTTGTCAGTGTTGGATCTCAGAGACTTAGATTTTTCTGATCATATTCCAGATGACACAAGGATGACTCATGGCTAAATCCTCCCCAAACTCTCTGGGCAAAGGGATGGTAAAACTAAAACCAAGATAGTGTTTCTTCTTCTGAGGTTATTTTATTTTACCAAGCAGATCAAAAGAATAGAATTCTCTTGTTACTTGTTAGATACATCCCTCTTTCTGAGTTTATACTGCATATAGCTGGTTCAAAAAGGATCTTATTGACTTAATTAGAATTATGTGACCATTATATTTATCATGAGACATACTTTAAAATCAAACTACATCTCTTGAAAAGGTAATGTACTTTCTAAAATATTTTCGTTGTCATGTTTGGCCATGGTTTCCAATAGAACCCATTTTAAAAACAATTTTGTTTTGTATAAATTTAAAAAAAAATTTTTAATGTTTTCAAAATTCACTTTGCTTCTTCATCTATGTCTCTATGTTGAAACAGAAAGCAATCTTCTGATGTGTAGAGCTTTCTCTTACCTTGCTGTGGTGATATTACAGAACTAATCACTACCACTGTGCCCTGGAAACACTATTAACTCAGTGTAATGGTTCTGTCCATCAGAACACGCTCAATTTGAATGGCTATGAAGAGCCGAAGCCTATGAATGACCCGAGTCATTTTCTTTCCCTTGGCAGTGAACGCCTACTATTGTTTAGCTGAAAGCAGTGATTACTAGATGTTTTTGAGAAGCTGATTAGAAAGCAAAGCTACATCACTGGGCCTCCAAACCTAGGGGCCATCAGGACTCAGGGGAAGGGTTCACTTTCTCTTGTGCCCTAAGGTAGACTATAACTCCCTGCTGTAGGTTAAGGACCCAAGTTTAGCTCCCTATTTAAGGTAAACAAACTTCTTTATGTTGTGTATAAACTCACCCTTTACATGTTGAAGGAAAAAAGCAAAATTGACTCATTTCTTTCAAAAAGCTTTTTCTTTAAAAATAAAAAATCATTTAACAACTTGTTGTAGTGCTTTGTAGTTTTTCAATGTCCGCCCAGGTTTGACACCCAGCAAAACTCCGTGTACACATCACTTAAGTAAAACTGACAAGCAAAGCCCACCAGTAGCAAACTTGAGAGGGGACCTTTGAAAACTTGACTTCATCACTTTTGCTGATAAATATGACAAAGCCAATTCCTATGTGGTTTTTTTGTTGTTTTTCGCTGCTGCTTTCACTCTACTTCCACCTCTGTGAAGGAACAGTAGTGGGGACAGCTTCCACCACGATGTCTGGGAGAAAGGGGGGAGCTCAAGGACAGACAGAAAGGGTATGGGAGAGCCAGGCAGGACAAGCTGCAGTACTCCTCCTTCCTGTGCAGACACGTGGCACATAGACGGGCAGCTGTCACAGGCTGCCAGACGTAGGTCTTTCTTTTCTCTTTTAGAGGACCGGTTCAGGGCAGAAGTGAGCTTTCTTTGCTCCTGAGCTTCCTCACACTTTCTCAGGAACCAGCTTTTCTTCCTCCTCAATTGGAGGTACAACTTGACAACGAGACACAGGGAAATCATGGGTTCTTAAGGTCAAAATCATCTTCCAGGATGAGAAGTAGAGTATCTGTACAAGGACCCTGACATGGTCTCCAGATCCTGAGCCACTGGTCTGAAGTGTGTCAAACAGTGTCTGCATATCTACTTTACTCATCATCTGTCTCCACGATTGCACCACGTGACACCCAGGCCTGCTGCCCTTTCTCTAGGACTCCAGCTTGTTCTAGCCAGCTGTGCAGCCACCTAGAAATCAGACACCTGTAGCCACTCTGCATTCTGAGCATAAGCCACCCAGTTTGATCTATTCTCCAGCTGTCATCACTCAGTTTCACATCTTGGTCTGTTCTCTGCGAGGGTTAGAAGAACTCACTTTTGTAGACTTCCCAAAGCCCTTACCACACCTTACACTGTGATGGTCTGTTCAAGCTTGTGTCTCCACCACCAAACTCTGTGCTCTTTGGGTCAAGAACCCATGTTTGTTGGTCAGTTTTGTTTTGTTTTGTCTTTTATCTTGGTAGCCCTGGGTTTAAGCTGTTACAAATCAGCCAAGGGATCTTTCCCTCCATTTGGAGGGAAATCAAAAAATTATGTTTCCAGAAGGAGATCCCTCCAAAGGAAATCCTCTAATGAGAAAATGGGGACCACAACCTCCCCAGCTCCTACATCATAGGTTTGTTGACTTTCAGCATAGAAAAGGGGTTTTAGGAACTATCAGTGAGAGGCGTCAGAAGACAGATTCATTAGAGTTAGAAAGAAAAGAAACAGAATGGGCTTTAGCTTGAGGAGCTAAACCAGGCACAGCTCTGATGGTTAGATCAGCCCTTTCATAAACAATCAGAACTAGCTTTTATGGCTCTGCTAGGGTGGACTAGAGGCTGGTGACTTTCCCTGAAGTCACGAGTATGGCCTCATGTTTTGAGGTCTCCTCCTAGTATAAGACAGGCTCGGGGGCCATTTTCACCCTTAGAGACACCCTGCCATCAACCCCCCAACACACCCAGTCCTTACAATAAGAGCAGAGGAGTAAAGGGAAAAGCTTATTCCATGCATTGCTAGCAAAGCAAGAGAGAAAAGCAGACGTTTCCATAGCTAGTGGGTAACAGGTCGTGAATTAAGGCCTGAGAAGTTTGTATCTCCTGCCGTGTGAGCATCAGTCCCATCACACAGCAAAGCTCTTGCCATAGGACAAGCTTGTGAACCATTCAATCATTAATTATTGAGTTACCGCTGCTTCTGAAATAACTTTCCTTTAATTTCAGAGATGTTTTCATTTAATTGCATACAGAAACTTGAAAAGCAGCCAGCAAAGAAATCAGAATTGGAGAAAATCTTAACATTCATAAGGTAATTTCTCTGTCTCTGTGACTCTACTCTTACATGTTTAGTCCAAAAAGTAGGCTTCTCAAAGGGAGCAGACTGCACAAAAAGAATGGCTATCTTCATATCAGACTGCAACTAATATTAAGTCACCAATAACTTTTTGCCTGCAGTTTTTAAACACACATTCCAATGTTATATTCTGGCACCTAATCTCCAAAACGAGTGTGTACTGAATGCCTTACCTTATGCTGAACACCGTATCAGAGATGTCTATTCAACCAAGCTCTTCCAACCTTTTTTGATGAGTAGATGTAAACGACATCTCCACCAGGTGCAGTGTGGAATCTTCTAGTTCTTCACTGACCTGTAGCCTGACAACCCTCCAGCGTGGGCTCCCAGGTCAAGACCTCTGCTTAAGCACCATCCTGACATTCCCCGGACCTTTTGTGGCTGACCATTCCCTCCCCAGTGAGAATTTCACTTCCGCTCTGGCTGCTATGGCCACCGCTACTCACTCATCAACTCTCCCCTACTCAAACAATCATTCCCCTGTATTTAGTCTAGTAACTTGAGGTTATCTCTGTAGTTCCTTGCTATGGTTTCCTTATTTGTGTCACTACAAAATTCATATGTTAAGACCCTAACTCTCAAGGAGACAATATTAGGAGGTTGGTCCATTGGCAAGGGCACGAATGTCCTTATAAAGGGGCCCCAGAGAGCTGCCTTGCCTCTTCTCCCATGTGAGGACACAGTGAGAAGAGGCCATCTGTGACCAAGCAGCCCTCACCAGACAAGCAATCTGCCAGGGTCTTCCTCCTGAACTCCTCAGCCTCCGGAACAGTGTGGCAAAATTTTTCGTTGCTCATAAGCTCCCCAGTCTCTGGCATCTTGTTTGAGTAGAATGGATACACTGCACTGAGACTGCCTTCCTGGAATTCCTCCCTCTCTGGACTCTCGGGTTGTCTTAAACCCCACACTAGTTCATTCTGACAGCCACTCTCGCCTGCACACAGCTTCCTCACGACTGCTGCATGTTTAGTTCTTGCCTCACCACAGTCATCTGGCTCCAAAGGTAGTTATCAACCACTGAAATTCGTGTCGACCTGCTATCCACTTATTCCCAGTACTATTCAAATATCAAATTAAAAAATATAGCTGGGTGTTGTGCACATAAAATCAAGAGTTCGAGGCCAGCCTGGACTACATAGTGAGACCCTGTCTCAAAAACAAAACCGAAAACCAAAATTTCCATTTAACCAGAAGCAACATTACACCTGGTTCCAAAATTGCATGCTGTGTGGGGATATGAAACAGGTTAAGAAATCCAAAAGGAGTCCATGCCTTACCAGTTCACTCCCAGGCCACAGCCAGGACTGCGCTGGTTTTCTACAAAAAGCCCAGGCTAAATCAGTTCTAACTCAAGCACAGCACCTTCAGTTTCTAACCCTCTCACTCTCCTCTGCTTTCCACCCTGCTTAGCGCCTATAAAGAAAGAAGACAGGTTGACTGCTCCCTATCTCCTCCCCACAAAACGCCAGCTGCTGGATCAATCTCTCTGAGCTCCAAAGTCTGCAGTGGTCAAAGCTTCTAAGACTCACGCCTCAGCCAAATCCGGTACCAAATCTGGTACCGACGTTCCTTGCTCACTGAGGAAGAGGGGTAGGAGAACCGCTGTCTCAGAAAGCCATGCACATCGGAAGAGATCAGTCAATAGTTACTGAACAGAATAGAATCTCCAGGGAGCAGACCAGCTGCAGTAAGTACTAAAAGGAGAAGATGAAAGGTGAAGAACATGTCGTGGCCCCCAGGGCACAAGTTGGTATTTGTGCAGTGAGTACCATGGGCATGGAAGCCAGCCTAGCTGATGGCATCAAAAATAAAACTTCCTTTACTATCTTGCCATCAACACACACAAAAAATCTAAGTTTTCAGATACTCTAGGGTAAAGATCCAAGACTTAAAACTTTTACTTTTCTTTCTTTATCTCAGGTGTTTGAAGGCCAACTCTTAAAGGTCCCCACCTCATAAATACTTTATTTGCTGCAGCAGGTTGTATAAAGTGCCTTGCACAGCTTTTATAAGACAAATATTATAAAACTCTGAGCATACATTCATTCATATGCCAACCAGTGTAATACAACAATGTTAATTTCTTAATCCAATGGCTTTACAAATAGAAATTTCACTGAACAATGCCCACATTTATTTATGTACTGGTCTTCTTTCTTTATGGCTATTAATCGGGATTATGGAGTTAAATTTTACTTACAAAATCATTGTAATTATGGCTTAAAAAGAAGTTAATCCACATAATATCTGTGTTTTGAGCGTTTTATCAACATAGGTCCTTGTGCATGTGGAGCATGTACTCTAACACTGAGCTGTTCCCCTAGCCCTTGTATTTCACATTTTAAGTACTGAAAGGGACACGTGAAAGCAAATGGATTTGCAATGATGTTAACACTTCAATATTCTGCTGGAATGACATGTTCAACTTGGGGGCCCCTGCTAGTTACTAATGAGCAAACCACTATGGTATGATCCAGGGATTCTGGCAACATATACTGATTTCCCGTTCATTGCTAGGTGTTCTACATGCTGAGGACCAAAGTGACACCGGTTTCAGCTCTGCTTGCAGCATCCCCATCTGCTGGAGGAGCTGAAGTGAGTAGAACAGAGCAGCAGGCCAGGGCTGGCTTCTACTGCAAGAGCGACCAGTGCTGCAATGCTCACTTCCTGTTAAACACAGGCAAAGACAAAGTGGGTAACATATTTGTAGTACAGTTGGCAGAGGTGAGTCGAGAAATTCCAATCTCTCGCTACACTTTGTTCTAATTTTATAAAGCTTTCTCCAGAGCCAACATTGTCTTTCTGTTGTTTGGTTCAACTTCACTTCCCTCCAACTGAGGCCTATTTCCTCTGACCAGATAAAGATTTAATCAGTGCCCCCTTTATGTTAACCCCTTTGCTGGGATGGTTTTAACTCGGTCCTTTTCTACACCACAGTGAGTATTAGTTAATCCAGTATATTTTTCTCCTATAATTTAAAAAGCAGAATCTCAGAAACACGGCCTCTAGCACACATACGTGTTGAAATCTGCCTGCAGGCAACAACATACACCTTTGTTCTGAATTTTTCCCTTTGTATCTTTTTCAGATTGGCTCTTGCTCCATACAGGGGGTGGGGGGAAGGATCTAAGCTGACATTTATTTTAGAAACATACCTGTTTGGGCTCAAGCAGGAGGTCCTCAGCCCTATAGATAAGAAAGTTAGAAGTCTAATCATAAAGGTTTTTTCTTCCTCACTGAGGAAATGAGCACTGTTATTAATTGCTTTCCATGGTTCTGGTTTTTTTTTCAAAAAGCCTCTGCTGATCATTTGCATTAATATTATGCTAATAAAAGTAAAAGGATGCTAACTAATTCCATCTCTTCAGGACAGGATCAAAGAGAGAGAGAGAGAGAGAGAACGAATTTGCATGTTTTCTTGATTGGAGTGAATGGCATTTAAACACATTGTCACCACTTTTGAAAAAAAATATAATATGTGTTGGGCCAGGCCGGCAGAAGTAATTTCTCCAGCAGAACCATCTAAAATCCAAGTATTTCGAGAGACGTTTTGCTTGTGTGAATCTCCAATGACAAGGATGTGCATTCAAACACAGGGCAAGCATCTGCATCACAAATAGATTTCAGTTCCTGTCTGCAGAAGGAATTCATTTACTGTTGAAGGCCATTCACTTCCACTTCTGAGTGCTTATTCCTCAAAAAGCTTCCAAGTATCGTGAGAACAATGATTAAAAGAGGATCTTTCCATCTGCACTGCATCAGGCTACAAGGCAGCCCCCCACCCCGCGGAAACACTTTCTGCATAATTCATTGTGCCATTTTAAACCCTAATCAGTGCACTGCAATAAGTGATGGAGAATGCAGGAGAGAAGATGCATTTATTCGCTACCTCTTCAGCAGTCACTTCATACTCAAGTGGGGCTACTGCTCCACGAAGCAGAATATATATACACACACCTTATCCCCATGGCTTCTTGCTCACACCTCAGTGTCTTTATCTTTCTTAGCCCACACTAATGTCCCAAGGAAGACTATTCCTTATGCTATTATCACAGGGTAATTTGGGAGAGAAGGTTGTACTGGGAGACAAAGGAGCTTGGCCTATTTCCAACTCTACTGTTCATTGTCTCAGCATGATAGATACGTTCACCCTACAAAAGGAACGACAGTATCTCAAGTCACTGCCTAGTCTAAAAATTATACCATAACTAATCTGTTAACACTGACTTTTCACTCAAAAAGCCTTAATTGAGCCTGCCAATTGGCCTCAGCGTTGGATTTTCAGCGGAAAGAGAAGCTAAGGTGGTAGGAAAGGGCCTCGCTGGTCCTCACCCATCTCAACTCCAGCTGCTTTGTTCGGATTTGTTTGTTATTTAGAGATCTCCTCAGAGTGCACTGGAAAAGGAATCCATGATTGCAAAAATTTTAAAAAGCAATGGCCTAGGGCACCTCAAGTTTAAAACACAAAAACTTTTAAAGGGATACAATCCTTACCTTTAAGCACTGAAAAGATGATTAAGCAGATGATTAAGTATTGATAAAGGGAGCAAGGTTAAGGAAGTGGATAGTAAATCCTGTACTAAAATTTCTCACTTTCAATTTGTCATTCCCTAAATCACAATAAAAAATGTCTTGACTGACATATTCATAGGTGATGTCAACATCTGACAAAATGATGATTGAAAAAAATTATCTCAAAGACACAGCTTGAAGGACTGAGTTCACTGGTGGCATCTTCCTAGAAACAAATTTATTTTTAAGTCAACTCCTCTGGACGAAAACAAAGAGTAAACACTTAACACTCTGACAAAGCACAACTGAGAGGTGGTGGGAAACCTGCCAGGGTTGTTTTGAGTGTAACGAATAAATGTTTATTTTATAACAGTGCTAGCTAAAGAAACGGCAAAAAGGAAAGTATTTTAAAATTTTCTAGTTGCCACATTAAGAAAGTAAAATGATACAGGGAAAAATTAATGCTAATATTATACTTTAACTCAGTATATCCAAAATATTATCATTACAACATGTGATCGGTATCAAAAAAAATTAATTTTTTTTTTTGGTGCCGGGGATCAAACTTGGGACCTTGCACTTGCAAGGCAGGCAATGGAGCCACTGAGCTAAATCCCCAGCCCAGGTATCAAAAATTTTAATGAAATCTTACATTGTATTCTAAGTCCGTTAAGTTTTATGAAAAATTTACACTTCCATAACGACTCAGTGTGTTTGGGACAACACACTGCAAGGGCTCAGTGGCTCCCGGTGGCTTGGGGCTACTGTACTGACAGAGTGACAGAATGCATGAGCCAGCACAGCACATAGGTTCTTCCTGTAGAGCCCGATACAGTACTGGGTATATAATGGATAGAACTTCCTCCTACCGCTCACATCTGAGAGTTAATGGTGCTTGTCTACAGAGTATTTGTTTTTTCATTAAGTCAACAAATAATTACTTAAAACCTACTTTCCTCCACACTATGCTAAATAAGAAAATGCAAATACATTTCAGATGGAGCAGACCTAGAATTTCAAAGGTAAGAAAAGACATGCCACTCAGACATAAAATATTCCAAGTGCTAACTGCCAAGGAAGCACAAACCAGGGCTAAATGCTTAGAAATAAGCACCAGGGCCTCTGAATGTTTGCCACCCCATCTCTTATGGCTCTTTCCCTCCCAAAGCACAGAAAGTAGCACTGGCTGGTGGTCCTGTATCTACCTAAAGCCTGGATGCTCTGGAAATCGCCTCACAGTGAAGACTAGAGCTGACAGGACATCCAGGACCCAGATGAACTTGGTCTCACCTATTTGTTCTTCAGGCCCATCTACATCTGTCTTCTCTACAAATCATTTATTCCCCCCATAAAAGGCCTAAGCCCCCCCCTTCCTCTCTCCTATGAAGATAGTATCCAAGCTTCCATACCTCACTCCTCATCACTTCCTGTGATGCCCCTGTACATGGAAATATGCCTGTATGCTGCTTCTCCTGCTGATCGGGATGCTGTCTAGGGATCTCCTTTGTCCCTACATGCGGCAGCGCCAGGCAACAAGGGTGTCAGGTCAAAAGGGCAGAAGCTCAGACTTGCTGAAGGCCAATCTGTGCTTTCACAAGATCCCCACACGACTCTGGTGTACATTCAAGCCAGAGAAGAACTGCTCCAGACATTGGAAAGTTAAGATCAGGAGCTCATGAAACAGGTGCTAGCTGGGAGATAATTTTGGAATCATTAGCATATACATGAGAGGTAAAACTATAGGAGGGAAAAAGACCTTCGTCAGAGAAAACAAATTCAGACAGGATACAGGAACCTGAGCGTGGTGTGGAGGAGGCTGGGTGTGTGGAACTGAAAGAACCATAAAAGTAAACAATGGCTTGCTAAGTACAGTATGTAAAAACTGAACCAAGAAGAGAAGGAAGGTGGGGAGGAGGAGGAAGAGAAAAGGAAATGAAACCTGTAAAATTGAAAGAGCCACATGGCAAGTCCATATGAAAGCTATAAAGAGCTTCTACTTATGACTAAGAGGAACTCATGCTACCACTTCTTAATATTCAGGGTTGCTAGACAACAAAAACAAATTTGATTTGAGTGGAAGCAGAAGTAAAAGGAAACATTAAAAAGTGAGATGCAAAATATCACACCGTAGCCTGCTAATTTGTAAAAAAGATGAATATAAAAATATTCATAGTGGCTGCTTCTTTGATAGGATTATAGGTGACTTGCTTATTCCTTCTACCTTTTCTTTTTCTCCAGTGTTGGAAATGTTTTATCAGTATATATTTTTACTTGACATAAATTAATTGTATATATGTATGGGGTGCATGGTAGCATTTCAATACATCTATGCCACGTGTAAGGATCAGGTGAGGGTGATGGGCATGTCTATCACCTCAGACATACGTCATTTCTCTGTATTGAAGCATTTGAAATTCTCTTTATTAGAAATTTTAAAATAGTTAATTACTGTCAACCACTGTTATCCTACTGGGTTATAGAAAGTTTAAATTATTCCTTCTATCCAACTGTGGTAATGGAAATTCTTTTCGCAGCCAACATTTATTGGTGATTTTAGATATAAATAATGGTAACATGCACTATAGGGAATCAGACATTTCTAGCTAAACGGATGCACCTTGAGACCATACTCTTCAGTGAGATAAATCGGACACACATGTTTAAATACTCCATTGTTTCTCTGGTGTGAGAACCTGAAAATGAAAATAAGGACCAAAATGTATAACAGATAATTGGGAAATGAAAAGAAAATGTTCAAATGGGTGGGAAGGGGAACAAGGCATGTGTGGGGGGGTAAAGGACAAGAAGAAAAGGAAATCAGAAGAAAAACCGGAAACAAAGCTTTTGTAAATAAGGAGGGGAAGAGGGGTTAAGGTGGGGGGAATGGTAAAAAAAGAAGCAAGATATATCGTGTACAGGTGTAAATTCTCTACTTACTCTCTCTTTTCTGGGATGTGGTCAGTAAATATGTGCTACTTGTTTAAGTGCTGGGAAAGAGATAATAGAAGCAGAGGAGGGGCCCAGAGGTCTGGATGCTGGGCTGGCTTCCCAGGGGCCTCCTGACCGCAGGCAATCATTGGCCCGCTGCACACCATGGTCTCCAAAGCTGAACCATGAGGGCCTGGAGAACAGGACTTTCTCTTCTAAGAAGGTTCCCAGCTGTGACTGTCTCAGACCCAAGTTGGCAGCCAGGTGAGACTCATTGATTCCACCAAACTCTCCCAAGACAACGACAGGGAAAAGTCCCATGGCTTCCATTCTGTTTTCCACCCTTCACCAGCCCACCAGCTCACCGGACTGAACAACTTTCCTGAGGTTCTGTTCGGAATCCCATAGCCGCTTAGCGCTGTCCACAGGCAACCGTTTGTGTCCTGTTTCCCAGGCGACACTGCCATGGCTCCCTGCTGTTGCCAACGCACGCACGCACACACTCACACACCTGAATACCAATGCCTCTGGAAGCGAGAGCCCTTCCCAAGGTCCACATAAGCTGCTGTTCCCTGCAGCATCAGTCCCCCTGTGCGCTTCTCAGTAGATGCCAACTGATTAAAAACCACTGTGCATAATTTCTATGCCATGCAAAAGCCCCCAGAGGCGTTTTGAAATGGTTTTACTGCAGGTCACAGGAGTGAAGTCAGGAACAGCAAGCAGTGGTCTTTTATGTGGAAGCTGGTACACATGCATACAAATATGGCAGAAGATCAAAGTGAGCAGACAAGGACAGGCTGCTTTTTCTTCCAGTGGTGACAGCAGCCCAAGTGTGACGGGCCCATCAGGGCACGATGCCTGCTTCTCAGTTCTTCAGAACAAATACTCCGTGTACACTCTCACCCTCCTTCTGAAGTGGGTGCAATTAGCCTACTGTCATCCTCTTTCCTAACATCATGCGCCAGTGTGGATTTGGAGAGGTGCTTTTGTTCCTCCACACAGAGGCCCTTCACATTAGCCAATGAAAACTACCACAGCGTCTTATGTCATAATTGCTTCCTGCTCCTGCGAAGTGGCATCAGGTGGTCTCGTGCACACCTCCCACGTGCACACAGAGCCCCATTCTACACCACTGCGCAGGATCCTCAGGTGCATCTGTCCGGCCATGTTAGCAAGGTTAGCTGTTCAGTCAGCACCTAGAGGGGGCAATGAGTGGTCTCTGCACTGTAAGCAATCAGCACTGGTCAAATAGAGTGGCTCACTAGGCAGCTCTGAACCAAGGAAGGGGACAGCCGTGGTTCACCCTGCCAACTTCTGGTTCCGACAGGTTTCAATTTCGAGTAAGACATTTAAAAGCCTGAAATCTACTGAGAAGACAGCAAATTCTCATGCTGCACTTCAAAGACAAATGTTCATTTAATTGAGGTTTTATTATTTATGTCACCCGACTGCTCCATTACACAAAAGGGGTATTTGGTAATTTGCCAAGAATAATGACTGTAAGATGAGGACGTAGTTATTACCCCCATTTACAGATAAGGAAACTGAGGCCTGGAGACATACATCAACATGGATGCAACAGGCAGGATGCGACCTATGCCACATAGCCCAAACGTATGCTCTTATCTGCCATAGAACAGAAAGAGTTGAAATTCTGTCCTCAATATGGGTAACTGCAGTTACAATGGATTTTAGAGCCCAAATGGCTCTAGAGATCATTAAGCCCAATCATTCTTCATAGGTGGGTCAGAGAAGAAGGGCAGCAAGTGCCGTGACTATCAGTAGGCTCAAAACCAGAAAGGAGGAAAGACAAGGGCTCGACTGCAATCCCTTCCTCTACCACCACAAGATTTGTAAGACAGGGAGATAAAGAACCAGGTCCGAGTCTTGCACAGAATCCTCTCCGCCCTTTCTTGTGGTTTTTTTTTTTTTTTTTTTTAGTACCAGGGATCGAACTCGGGTCTTTGTGCTTGCTAGGCAAGCGGCAGAACCACTACGCCGAATCCCTGGCCCCTCCACCCTTTCTTGACCTGGCCTCCAACTCTGGCCCTTAGTTATTGAAATGTTAGTATACTAGAATAGAAAGATTGGGTAATTTTCTCAGTTAACACCCTCATGGTTAACACCTACGTCAAATCTCTGAGGAGGTCTCCTGACTCCAGGCAGAAAACGGCATGAACAAGTGACCTCCATTAGGACAAATGGCATTCAGACACTGAAAACATATTACCCTTCGACCTAATCTCAAGGGTCATCAAGGCAAGCGAGTAATGCTCTTTTATAGGCCGTTATTTTCCCATCGTGAACTCTGACAGCTCAGCCCACCGATCCCTAAGGCCAGTCCAAAGAACAACCAGCCCAAGTGACACCACTACACCTACTCTCCAAAAGGTCCCCACTTTCTGAGACTACACTTCTGAAAAAGAAAAGGGTTGTTTATTACATCCTAAGGCTTCCACAGTTGCAAACTAGCAGTCCATGGGCGAGACCCGCCAGGTAGAAGTGTTGTGTTTGCGTGTCAATGTGCTGTAAGCATCTTCGATTGTTTTCCCACATTTGTCTCTTCTAACATATTTCTGTGAGCAGGCAATGGCTGGCCCCTCTGAGCAAGGCACCTACTGAACAGTTTGGCCCCATCTCACCGCTAGTCCAACAGGATTTGTGCTCCCCCTGTCAGTATCTGAGTCACCATGTCTGTTCCACTCCACTCGTATGATGGCATTAAAATACCACAGCCCACTATTTCAACCCCATCCCTAATTACGGACACATGAATTCTACATCCAGCAAGTCCCACTTGATTAGGAAGGGTGTGAACACGGCAGGAATGAACCATGCTTGGGTCCTCACCCGTAAAACAGAAAAGTTTGTTTTCCAAACTGAAAAATCTGAAGAGATTCTTCTTGCTCAACTTGTGTAAAAATGCAGAAATTTTCCCAGGCAGAGGGACATGAGCGGAAGGGGAAACATAGGACTTGGGGTGCTGTAAGAGTTATGAAGACTAGAATTTGAAACCTGGGTTCATCATCTTCCAGAAGACCTCAGGTAAGGTATCTAGAACTCTGAGCCTCTGTTTCTTCACATCCATTCATTTACTCACAATGATTTATGGAGCACTCGTTTTGTATAAAGTGCATTCTAAATCCTGGGCACTCAACAGCAAACTACACAAAGGCACTGCTGTCACGAAGGTGAGAGAGACAAGGACACAAAATAAACAAGTAAACAATAAGATTTATAGCACGTCAGGTGGTGGGAAGCTCCAGGAAATAAATCAGGTGGGATGGGAGGATGGGGATGGAGTTCCTAGGATGGCGAGAGAAGGTTGGTTGATTTTTTTTTTTTTTTCAGTACCGAGGATTGAACTCTGGTCCTTGCACTTGCAAGGCAGGCAGTGGAACCACTGAGCTAAATCCCTGGCCCTATGGGAAGAGAAGGTGATGGTAAGGTGGCCCGTGGGCAGGGAGAAGGCAGGGTTAGCAATGCAGGCGTTTGGGTACAGACTTTTCCAGGCATTGTAAGAATTTGATGATGTGACAATCCTCCTGCTCTCCACTCCCTGCTTCCCCTCTGCTAAACACCCGCTGGGCCTCTGTATCTACTCTCTCTTACATCAGCATGGAACACACCAAAACAAAGCTGACCAAGGCTCAGAAGACCAGCTTGAAGTCCACATTCTAAACAACGGCAGTCTGCCTGTCTAATCCTATAAAAGAGCCCAGTTTTGTGTTGTTTTCAGAAAAATCCTCTCATAATAAAGAGCTCCACACTACATACTGGAAGGTGACATTTATGACCCGCTCTGTTTGTTCTCCGTGACTTTGCCTATGTGACACAGCTTCCTGAATCTCAGCTCTTTGACCTGGGAACCCAGAACTAACAAAGTCACCCCCTTTTGGAGCTGTGGTGAGACTTGAGACTGTGCATAGAACACGTGCAACTTTCTTGATGCAGAGGACAGTGACAAATGCTGTGTATCTATTTTGATCCAGGTTTTCAATAACAAGTTATAGAAATTAATACTGACCAAGCAGAAGGCAATTTAGTCAAAGCTCACTGGATGCCTCCCACAATGTGGGGAGGCCAGGAATTAGGCCCTAAATGCCAACCTCCCGTGGCCAGGGAGCTCGGATGCTTGCTCACCTCTGGAGTCTGCACTAGTGGACACTGCCCTCTCTTCCCGTGGAGGGGTCCTCTGCTTCCAGCACAACTCAGGAAGTAGGGCATTTCTGAGAATGGGTGGTCGCATGGGGACAGCAAAAAGAATGCCAAGCATCCAACCGAGCACTATGACACACAGGATCACCAGACCCCTTGGGACATCCACAAGCTCCCTGCTGCCTCTCCCCTCCCTGACTAAGGCTGCCCCTGGCCCTCTCCGTACCGCCCACCCCAATCCCGGGGATTCCCGGTAGGAAGCCTTGCAGCCTGACTCCAGGGCCAGCTTCCTCCTTCCCTCAGCCAGCTCCCTTCCAAGGCTCCTCGTTAAAACTGATTTACACCCTGAGTAGATGCACACATGTATACAGACGGACACAAATCCTTTTGAAAACATAGGGTAGAGATTAAAAACAAATGCATAGCTATAAATAACATAGCCTGCTTCGCTAACCATTTCATGTGTGCCTACCTCATCCCACAAATGGGATCGTAAGTCCTTCTTGGCAGGAAGCCCCATTCCGCTCGCTCTCCTGTACCTATTAGAAGCCTATTTCCTGTTCTCTGCAAATGCTCAACACCTCCTCCTTTGAATCAGGCATGATGTGTAGTTTTTATACTGAGCCATCCAATGCATGTTCAAATATTGCATTGGGAAAAAAAATAAATTCACACTCTCATAGAATGTGGAAACGAATCCATGTCAACAACCTTCACAATACTGAAAAGCTTATAAATTATAATGGACTATTTAAAAACTTATTTTACTCCTTTTTTCCCCCAAACTAAAAAAAACGCTCTTCTCCTACTCCGTGAAGCAGAGAATCCCATACCCTCCCAAAGGAGGAAAACAAGAGGGATCCTCTCTGTTAGAATACCATCCACCTGTTGCAGGTTCTTTTGCTTAATGTTTCCAAAAATCATGGTGACATTTTGAGAACAGGGATATCTCAATACTTCTCAGGGGTAGACAGAATTGAACTACAATCCCTAGTTGGTCCATAAATCTGAGGTTCCCTCTTTCTCTAACAAAAAGCTCTCTGCAGAGTAGTCAGGGATTTAAAATAATTTAAAACCTACAATATTGAGTCAGGCATCAGCCAAGCCTACATAAAAGGAAATATAAATATATATTCACAAGGGCTCAAACAGGAAGTCCTCTCCAGAAAGAGTTTTCTTCCCCAAGAGTAAGGAACTCATTGAGGAAGCATGTATTGAGACCCAGAGAGTCTGGCAGAGCATTGGCTATTACTCTCAGGTCAGGATCTGCCAGGCGGAGGCAAGAGATACATGGAGAGCAAAGGGAAACTGTCAGAAGCCTCAGGGGGTCCCACAGGCTCCTGGCCCAGGGCAGAAGGGAGGCTGACAATGTCTCCCCGGGCACCTGGCCAAGAGGAAGACAGCTCCCAGGCATCCAGAAATATGCATGGGCAAAAGAGGTGAAAAACAAGAAAAAGGGTGATGAAACAAGGGAACATAGGAAAAGCAAGAGGAGGAAGTGTCACTGACATCCTTTTCAAGGACGGGAAGGAAGACACGCACACCTATGAAAAGGAAGCAAAAATGGAGCCCGAGGAAGGAGGCTAGCAATTCCCAACCCTCTTCTTCCTCTCTCCCTGGAAATGCAAGTCTCACTTGGACACACCACAGACATTTAAACCCTCGCCATCACCTGCCTTTCTCTTGCAACTATCACGGAGCACTTATCTGGTCCTGTTGATATTCCCTTCTCCGGTTGAAGTAGTCCTTGTCGTGGGAGAGGAAATTCTGTTTCCCATCAGGACACAAAGCAACCACAATGTCTCTGCCATCGTTTATTGGGAATGACCCCTTTATCGAACAGAGTTATCACTTCACAGTGGAATAATGCAGGATGTCAAGGCAGTGTCTTCAACAATTAGTCCTCAAACCATGAGTTTATCCAAACATTCACCGCCACCAAAAGTAAAAGACATATGCGGGCTCAGTATGTCTCATCTTCTCCTAATTATCTGTAAATCCTGTTGTCCCCCTAAGAGCAGTGAGGACAGGTGCGGCCTGGTCTTTCCCTCTCAGGCTCTTGGGTCTGACCGGACTCTGAGAGCTGCGGCCCAGCCTGCTACTTCCTCCCTCCCAGGCTCCTCCCTGTTCTCTCAGAAGCACCTGGCTCAGGCCCAGCAGCACTGTGGACCCCAGGCACAGTGCCCAGCTGGCCCGGCCCCACCCTATTTCCCTCACCCACACCTCCAGCCCTGCTGCCCTCCATCCACCCTCTGGACTCCTATGCACCAGCACCACCTTTCTAGGCACTCACAGAGTGAGTTCGCAGTGACGGGCAGATCCCTTCCGTGACAGAGCGGTGTTGCAGGGAGAATTGCAGCTGCCTTAACACCCAACACCCTTATGGTTTGGTGCACACAGAACTATGGGCAAATCATCTAGCCTTTTTGAATGTCCATCTCCCTTTGTGTAAAATGAAATAATAGTGCTCACGTTGCCTGTTATGAGAACTGCAAAGAATTTACATAAAAAGCCTACTACCCCAGTCTGCAAATCTAAAGTCTGAAATGGGTAAGGGCTCAGAAAGTTTTGGATTTGAGAGCATTCTGGATTGCAGGTTTTTAGATTAGGAATGGTTAACCTGTAACATTGAGGCAAATATTCCAAAATACAAGCTGAAAAACCTCTGGTCTGCATTTCATGTGAGGGAGAGGAAACCTGCCCCCCCCCCCCGGGGGCAGATAATCAATAAGAACTATGATACAAAAACGAAACAGTGTGACAGGCTCAAGCCTCAAGGAGATAGTCTACATAGCAGGAGCTCCACTCTCTACTAGCATCTCTGGACTCTGCTCCAACCACTGAGTTAAATCTAACACAAGCTTTGTAAACAGCAATTGAAAAATAAGTAACATGCACCACAATATTAATGAAACTATCTTTAGACACTGGTTCTGAAAGTAATTTATTGTTTATTTGTACTTTTCAATATTCCCTAAATATTCTAGAGTGGCAAAGTATTATAAAAATTAGGCTAAATATATTTACCATGACACCTAATTTTGGCTTTGCCAATTCTTGTTATACATTTCAAGTAGAAATTAATTTTCCTTTTCACTTTTTCTTTTCATACTTTAATTTTTCTCTCAATTAAGGTTATAGAAAGCATCTTTTTCTAGACTGAAAGATGGACAATTTTGATTGAAATTTCCCTTACCTCTGAATCCAAATAGCCTCTAGGAATTTTATGTGACTACAGTGAGTGTTAATGTATGATATCAAGTCCAATTTTTTTCTGATCTAAAATCAAACTTAAAGAAAAAAGAATACACTTAAGAAACTCTACGTATGGCTTAATGGATATTTCATTCTTTTGACATTCCTACTTCTTCATGCTGCCCACAGTCACTTGCATTATTTAGTATTTTTAAATATTCTTTAATACATGTAAGCTTACAAGTGAAAGGAAAGAAATTTTCTAATTCAAAACTGATGTAGCAACGAAGAGCTTGTTAAAATGGAAGGAGAGCTCCCATATCGTGGGCAACTTTTTCCCTCTGTGTTTCAAAAGAGAATGTTCACATTAATGATGGATAGTAGTGCAACCTTCTAATTTACAAAGCAAATAAATGGTCAGGCCAGAGGGACCCATTTATGGGTGGCCCAGTTATTTCAAAGAACTCTCTTCTACCACCTAGTTCATTGCAAGAGTCCTTGCAGATCCTGCTAAAAATGTGTGAGTTCATACCTCCTGTTTTCTTTTTTAAAAAATTTATATTTTTACGAGTCCACGTTTGGAGTACATAATGATTACATCTTGGAGAATTGGCACACGTACATAACACACCTTAATTCTCTACTTCCCCTCCAGCTCTAGCCCCATGGTTCCTATTATCTATCTTTTGCTTTGCTATTTATTTATACTTTGAGTTTGTCATGTAAAGGAATCCATGTGATATTTAAGCTCAGATGTCTGATCTACCTCACTTTCAATGAGGCTTTCAATCTCCCCTCCCCCGCCCTCAGCCAGCTGCTCCTCTCAGGGCAGCCGAACTGGAGACCCCTGTCCTCGCCCTACCTGCATGGCAGGACCCCACTCTTCTCCAGGGTCCCTCCCGCCCCCTCCCTCCAGTCAGAGTCCATCTGCTCCAGCACCTCCTGCGTTCAGAAGTGGAGGTTTCTGTACTTCCCAACCTGACACTGCCAGCTTTTAACCCTTTCCTTCACTGCAGAAAGCCTACTTCTTCAGAGTACTGTATTCATGGGGCTGCAGGATTTGCCAGATATCTGGTCTAGAAGCCCTGGAGACCACGTCGTAAAATGGCCCTCAACCATAACAGACCCACTGTCCTTAGTGTCAGAAATCTTCCTTCACCTTCCCCATTCTGAAGTGAACTTCAGATAACATATCCAAGATTGTTATTTGTGTGTATACATGAGACCTTTATCGTACTGGGAGGAAACAAAGGAAGATAATGTAAAATATGCATTTCAGTGAACGCTCGGACACCAGGAGACGTAAATGATGCAGTCAACAGTTTATATCTGCTTCTAATAGGAAAGTTTGGATTTGAAAAAAATAAAGCCAGAAAACATTCCTCATAAGAAAAAAAAAAAAAACTAACAGAACAAGGACAGCTGGTGTGCAGCACAGAAATGAGTTAGGATAAGCAGGGATCGGGTTTACTTGAATACAGCATCCTGTAGGAATGCCAACTGAGTCATTCGAAAGTCATGTAGGACACCAGATAATTCCTGGCTTGGCAGGATTGTCCTCAAACTGCAGGACAGGAAGGACAACTGGAACCTGCCCTGCAAGCGGAGGACAGTGTGAAACACCCCTAATGCCCACTCTGACCCACCCTCCTTCCACCCTTGTCAACACTGCGACCCTAAGAAGTTAAATGATTCCATTCACGCAGATTACTAGAAGTGACACAGCTGGTTTCAGAAACCAGCCTCATAATCAGCGCATGCACACACGTGTGCACACACATACACTCCTTCCCCACCCTCAGCTCCTACTCTAGGTTCTTCACACCCACCCTCTACGCTCCTAATCCTTATGCTCCAAACTGAAGCCCTGAGTCCCTCCGACGCCATCCCTGGCACCTTCTTCCCTCGCTGTAGGTGCCAACTCCACTCCACTCCACGAGGGTCTCACTAAGGTGGCCACAGACTGAGCCTTGTTAACTCAAAGCACCAGGATCTCTCATACACTCTTCCCCTTCCTGAACCACGACCCGCTTCCCGCCGGCCCATTCTGTCAAGTCCCACGCTCAGTCTAAGAAGCCAGGATAACTGTTTCATCATCGTTCCCTTAAGGCTGCCCGCCACACGCACCCTGTCCTGGTTACCACCCCCTGCAGCTCTCAGTCCTTATCACAGAAGCGTGGAAGCATGCTCAACTGCATAACTCTGCACGCCTCTGCTACTTCACATGCGTCAGCAACCCTGTATTTGCATTCCACGGAGTTCTAGCTGCACAAAAATTTATTTCAGTGGCTGTCCCAAATCTGCTGATCCAACCCCTAATTCCATCCACCTCCGGTAAACAGCTCTGCCTCTGTACTAATGAGGCAGTAAATTATGAGACTGCCCCTTTCAATAACCTCTTTGTTCATGCCCTATGTCTAAGCAGAATGCCCTTTCCTGAAAAATCAAGTTTTATGTCTTTTTTCAAAATCTGGCTCCTAGTCATATCATTAATAAAGCTTTCAGGCCCCTGGTCCAGCTTCCTCTCTGACATATGAAATTAATAACAATGACAGATTCGCAGAGACGAGGGAAGTCTTCAGCTCACCTGTTTGTGTCATTTCACTTTACAGACCAGGTCTCTTGTGGTGGAACTGGCTGTCCACACTGAGGCTGCAAGTCAGGTCTCTGCACTTTTTGCCCCGTTTCTTTCAAATACACAGGTGAACCATTTTCTCATAAAACAGCAGAAAAAAATCTTTTTAAAACACGTTTTTGTATAAATTTTAGAAAGATAACACTACTATGCTGCATATTGTCATTCATCCAGTTCTTAAAAGTAGAAATAGCTTTCCTTGCTACAATTTCCATACATGAAAATTCAATGCAAATATCCAATTCCTAGTCTCCTGGGATTTTTTTTTTAGCAGTCAACAACCCATGTCCAGCTTGCTTCCTAGGACAAAACTGCCCCCCCATTCTTAAATGAAATAGCCAAATTCATGTTCCAAATGAAGATGTTTTTGTGTATTTGGGGTTCAAATCAATTTTGTTTTATTGGCATTTTCCTCTTTATTTTATGACTATATAGGGAGGATCAAGTAAAGAAAATCATAATATTCAATCTGAACTCATTTCATACATTTGTAAAGTTTATCTTGCAAGACTTAGCTATTGTTAGTTAAAACTGCTTTATTTGGGGGAGAGGGTTGCTTGTTTGGTTGGTTCGTTTGGTACTGACTACTGAACCCAGTACCTTCACACCAAGCTACATCCAAGCCCTTTTATTAAAGAGCTTTTTTAAATTTTTGAGGCCAGATCTCACTAAGTCACTAAGTTGCCTAAGCTGGGCTCGAACTTGTAATCCTCCTGCCTGAGCCTCCAAGAATGTTAAGAGTTACAGGTATGCACCACCACAGCTTCCATGTTCTCTAAACTCACAATTATCTGTCTCCTTCCAAATTCTTAGCACTCAACTACTTAGGTGATAAGTGTCTTGAATGATCACATAAGATTAATCCCATGATTTTCATGCACTTATTTTTACTCTTGGCTTCTTTCAAATTCACGAGCCCTCAGTTAACTCTTAAGGAATCTATAGAAAGGACTGCAGTCAAGAGTGCAGAATACCAACACCTTTCACACCTGCAGACACGGAATGGGCTTCCCCAACCTTGAAAAATCTGATGCTTCCAATCTCCCGATGTTATTTTACACTCTATGTTAAATACATCCAAATGGTAGAAAAAACAAGTGGATATATGGTCAACAATCTACTCAACCAAAGAGCAAAATAGAAAAAGGCTTAAAAGTCACTGCCTCGAGCAACCTCTGCACCCACAGGGTAACACAAACACACACTTCTCTTTGCTAAAGGTAATCATCACAGATGGGCTTTGAGCTTCTCCCCAATTCTTACTCAAACTTTTAATCTCTCCATCGTTAAGGAAATACACCTTACAAAGGTATTTTATAATCTGTCTAAAATTTCAATGAAGTCTTTTTTTATCCTCATGGAAAGTGGTAAGTGACATTCTCATCATTACCATCACCTGGAACCGGTGTCACCAGGCAGGAATGCACACGCAGATCTGGAATCCATGTCCTGGACTTCAAGAGGAGAGACACGTCCGGACTGCCTGCCTGAGCCTATCACTAATTGCTCCATCTTGGAGATGTCACTCAAGCTCTCCGGCCTATTTCCTTCATTGTAAATCAAGGAAGAAGGGAATGTGAGCATTATGTCTGTTAAAGCTTCAAAATACTGTGGTTTTAGGACATTGCAAAAAAATGTACTGTTCTGAATTATTTTTCTGTAACATCACTAAGGGAGGTCCTTCCATGGAGGGATTTCCTGAGTTAAACTATGAGGCCCTGATCATAACAGCAGCTCATCATGCCACATTAAATGGAGCTGATTGAGTTTATAGTTCACAACATTTTCATAAGAGGTCATCACTACACTTCCTTTAAAAATTTTTAATCGAAATTGCTAGTAAGAGCACAAATCCAGCAAGAGAAAAGGCAAACCTAAAATGACCTCAGCAGCTCACACTTCCTATATTCTCACCTTCTGCCAAGACCCTTAAACCTTTGCACAGGTATTTGTACACTTATACTCCTCGTGAGCACCTCACCAGCTCAATCTGTCCCCTGAGCAACAGAGAAACAAGTGGCGAAGGTCACCTCATTTGTGGGAGGGCTAGACTTGCAATGCAAGTTCAGCTCCCCGGAGGGACAGGGGGTTAACCCCTGCACCCTACAGCCCCAAATGAAGAGGTGGAGTGTTTAGCTGGATGTTAAGCAGGCTACCAACCCTGGAATGCATTTCCAACATTTGCAAATGGAGGGGGTTCTGCCAGCAGCCTTAAGAAACTTTCCACTGTTTGGTGCTGTGATACGGAAAGCTCATGCAAGCACAGTCACCTGAAAAGACTGGTGTTTCTGTCAGGGGCATTTCTGAGAGCCCAGCACCTGCCCTCTCCTCTACTTGGCATAAATGGATCTACTGTCTAACCCAGGAAGTGGCCAGGGCTCCTGGTCCGCAGAGAGCATGAGTACATATCTCAGTAGGAACTGGAAGCAGACTTCATCGTTCTCCTCTCCTCTCGTTCCCCCAATCACTTCTCCTCCTTTTGTTCC
The DNA here is from genome assembly GCF_000247695.1 of Heterocephalus glaber. The sequence continues at coordinate 3,941,175 of NW_004624753.1, forward strand.
TATTATGCCTACCTGTGCTACCACTGCGGACCAACTCCCAGTCTGAATTTAGCCAACAGCTCCACACTCCACCCTGCTCTGACCCACAACCGAAGGAGCAACTGAATCACATGTCAAGACTGACCAATAAGTGGCCAGGCCAGTGGTGCTTTTCTCTGCTTGTTATGGTTTATATCTAGATGTCCCCCAAAGCTTCATGAGCTCAAAGGTGGAAAGTGCCTGGATCTGGGGCTTGTGGCGATGTGTTGGGGCGGGGGGCGGG